>BSBN01001132.1:1200000-1592500 GCA_027924645.1 Cunninghamia lanceolata
TCTACTGTCCTACATACCGATTGCCAACATCAGCTAAGTCCCGCTTAACCAAAGCCCTAGATCAACAAGCTTGTCTTCTACGAAGTGTTCCATTGTTGAGACCAACACACGCATCTCCTGTGACATGTTACATTTCAGGCAGCAAGATATTGTCTTTTTAGGTAGATGGCCCCCTTCAACAGACACCTGGTTCCTACGATAAGGCTGTTATCTTTCCTCTCCAATCTATCTTGAGCAACTTCTTTGGCAAGACAGTATGTTGGCTATATGTTTACTTTGTAAGTCAGTCAATTTGTGTTATTGTTTATCTTTTGTTCCTTTTCTATTACCTATTCAAGACTACCTTGATTTATCTATAATCTTGGTATGTTGCAATACAGTATGGATTGGGGGCATAGTCATTGCTTTTGTGTGCCATGTTTGAGGAATGATCTTTAGCATCTTTCTTAGCATTCTATTTCTCTTGTGTGTGTTACGCCCTAGCATCTTACATATTTAATACTCTTCTTGCATTCACATGTATTGAAGTGTATTTTATGTTCAAGACTACGGCTCATTCACATGTACCAACAAGGTTATATAATGTCTAAGGGATCTAAGTTCAAACCGCTTGCTTGCAGAGTCAACGTCCATGCACCCGGATACTACTACACCTTGGTCTTTTATACCTTGGTGGCAAATTATCCATGTGCTATATCAAGATAAGGATTGCTCTTTATATACAAATGTGAAACCATTGCAACAAGCTCATTCATCCATTCCCACAACCTTTATATCATTTTCATTGCAGTGATCGATCAACAGTCTCTGTCTCCCATCTCCTCCTGTTCTTCTCTCTAGTGTATATCTTGAAAACCCACATGTCAGATATCACTAGTCATCACATCTATATCATCATACATCTATAAGCATCATATAAGCAACATATGTCATCACATGAATCCATAATCATACATACATATCATCACATCCATGACATCAAGGAATGCATACACAAAAGCATGAACAACAATGAGCCAAATAGATCATCATATAACTCATATAAAGGTCATCGTAATACAAAAATGTCTGTGTCTACATCAATAATCCATATGTGTACATCCAAAAATACATCAATATAGTACATCAAGGCTATCAAGAGCCCGTAAAATATACATCAGGATGCATGCAGGCATCTGTCCAAAATGATACAAATGGTACAATGTACAAGTGTCCATCGTGATACAAGTATGGTACAAATATGATACAATATACATGTGCATGCCCTAGCGGGTAGAGCTACCCTCCTGTTGTGGCCCCTGTCCTCCACCTGTACTCAGTGCAGGTCCCCCAAATGGTCCCCCTGCTGGTCCTCCTCCCCCTGGCATTGTGACTAGTCCTCTAACTGAGGACAGTGACTGTCCTGTCTTGCGGGACCTAGATGCTCCAGACCTGCTCCTCTCTTGATAGCTCGGCTCTCGCTGTGCCACTGGCACCGCACCTGCGTAGAGACCCCTATAATACTCAGCCTCTCTGCTTGCTAATACTAGCTCTCCCTGCACCCGGACGAGCTCATTGTATAAGGTCCTCTGATCGGCACCCAATGCACGGCATGCCTCATCTCTCTCCCGTCTAACTCTGTGTAGTGTGGCCTCTGCTATCAATCACAGTTGTGCCTCTGCATCCCTCTCCCGCATAGCCTAGGCTAGCTACCCATCATCCCCTGCCAGTGCAGGTGCTGCCTATGCCTGGGCCTGTATCGCTGCCTGCACCGCGGCCTATACCTGTGCCTGCACTTGGACCTATACCTATGCCTACATGCCTGCCTGTAAGTGTGCCAGGGCTGTCTATGCGGCTGCTGCCACCTGTGTCTGCACCTGTGCTAAGGCCTCAGCCTATCTCGCCTCCGCCCTAGCCGCATCCCTGTCTCTCCTCAGCCGTACCATCTGAAGCTCTAATCGAGTCCTCTGAGCTATCTCCTCCTGTAGTAACCGCTCAGCTCTCTCCAAATCTATCTCTACCGCTGGCTCCTCCTCCACCATCTCTATGTCTGCCTGCTAGCCGCTGGGATCTCCAACGGCCTGCTGTTTGGCCGCTCTAGCCTAGCGTCTAATCCTGGCCTCTGCACCTGCGACCAATACCTCCCCCACTGCCCCTGCCACACCTAGTGTAGTCAATCTAATCGGCCTGTGTGTCTGCCAGTACCTGTCATACTCTGGCAGTGTACCTGGATCAGCAAGTCCTGTATCCCAATCCCATCTCACGGGGACAAGTCCCCGTACCTCTGCCAATGCTATCGCTACCAGAATCTCTGCATCCCAGTCCCCCACCTCTCGTCATGTCCTGGCATGGGTCGCCTCTCCAATTGGTAGCCATTGTGGTAATCCGAACTGCCTAAGTACCTGCTCTGGCAGGTATCTCTCAATAGTGTCTGTCCGTCCCCCAAACAGATACTGAGCCTGTCTGTAGTACATCAGCTGCTCATGCTCATCCTCCCACTCCTCGCAAAGTAGCCATGGCCTCCAAACAAAGAGGTCCATCTCGTCGATCTGCCGCCTCCAATAGCTAATAGATCCCAGTCTCTGGTGTGTGATCACTCCCTCATACAAAAATGCGTATGGCTCCCCCTGGCCCGCTGGCGCTGTCATAGGTCAGATCACTAGGATATGCTCCCATGCCCACACCTGTAGCAAAGTCACCCCTGCTGAGAGACTCCTGCCTCTCTTGTACACACAGTGGTGCATGTCTCGGTACAACTGCCCTAGCACACAAGGGCCCCATGCATACTAAATGCCATGTGTGAACATCCCTGATAACACAATGCCCCAGCTCACTGATAATCCTCTAGATCTCCTGTTGGGGCAGAGGAAGCCACCTATCAATGAGGACACTATCCACCTGATCCTGTCGTAGAGTCTCGGGACATCTGCCCATCGAATCTCTTCGTCGTCTATCCGCAGGTCATCAGTGCAGAATACCTCTACCAAGCCTGCCCCGCCCCGCGCCGGGTCAAAGTCCACTCTCTCTCCATCAATCTAAATCCTCAGGATGTGATACACATCCTCTAATGTCATTGTTGCCTCCCCTGTCGGAAAGTGAAACGAGCCTGTCTCACTATGAAATCTCTCCACCATTGCTATCACTAGGGTGAGATTCGCCCTAATGTGTGTCAAATGCACAACATGCCATAAACCTGCATGCTCTAGGAACGCGTCCTCCTCCTAGGTTAGCTATACAACCTCATGTGCTATCGGGTGGTGTCGCTCTCGCGACATCAGCGATGGCATAATCCTCTGCATCCACAAGCAAACCACTTGTCAGTTCTTCTTTATCATATCCCCCAACGCCTATCTGCTTCTATTCTATCCAACCCCTTTTTAGCTAGGGTAGTCAACCCTTCAGTCAACCTTGACTAGATTCCTCTTCTCAGCCAACCAAAAGTGCTTTGTTTCACATAGAGGCATTGTCTTGTTCTGCCAAAAGCGCCTTCCTGTCTATGCAGTAGCGCTAAGCTCTCTTCTACCAACCGCGACTTGATTTACAAGTGCGCCTCACTCTTCTGCCAAAAGCGCCTAACTGTCCTACCAACTGTGACCTATTTTTTTGCTAACCCTCCCAACTACACCTTACTTTCACACCAACCGCGCTGCACTGTCTAACCAGAAGCGCTGCGGCTTCCAGCCAAACATGCTGCGGCGCAGAGCCTAGAAACCAAAAGCGCGTTGATTTTACCAATTGCGCTGAACCTTCCTACCAGACATGCTGCGGCGCGCCAAAAGTGCCCTAACTGACTACCAATAGCACTATCCTAGCCTAAAGTGCTTTTGGCTGACCTAAAAACCCTACATAGACCTAGCCCTAATATGCCCTAAAATGACAAATTCAGGTGGGGTTTTCAAACACTTACCGCTGCCGGAGCTCCTGCTGGCCTCCTGTATGTCCGCACTAACTCCGCCCGATGCCTGTGCACTGGAATCGGCATCTCTCCTCACTGTCTGCTCCTTCCACTCAATCTAAGTTTGGAGGCTTTACTCTCTAAATTTAGAAGCTCTTAGTGTGCAAATGAGGTTGTGGTCCCCATGGGACCTATTTATAGCATCCCTCCCTCATTTTTTTTTCTTCCCACCCATTCTGCTTTTTCCTTCTCACCTTATCACGCAATCTTCTAGTCGAGCGTCAACACCATTCCTCTGTCGCTTTCCTGTCTTCCCGCTCGAGGGGGCATACGCTGGGGCAACTACCTACACTGGGGCATTAGTAAATTGTATCATGTCTTCAACTATTGATTTCTTTGAAGCAACGCTGTAAACTGCATCGCATCAAAGAGGGGCAAAATGTAGACACCCTAAAATGACCGAGTCATCGCACTACTTGCATTTCGTCATCCGTCTAATCACCTGCATTTCACACATTAATTAAATAATCTAATTATTTAATTAATTTCACCAAATTCTTCTAAATCACATAATTGCGACATTAATTAAATAAATCCTCTTTATTTAATTAATTAAATTAGATTCCTCTATATTCTTCCATAATTAAATAATTTCAATTATTATTTAATTAGACCATTATCCTCTTTCCAAAAATTAAGTCCACATTAATTAAATAAACCCAATTATTTAATTAATTCAACAAATTGCCTCTTATCTACAATTAAATAATTCTCAATTATTTAATTAAATTAAAATTTGTTCTTCCAAAATCATGCACAACAATTAAATAAATTTATTCATTTAATTTGCTTTCAAATCTTCTAAATTAAATAATTCCAATTATTTAATTATTTCTTCCAATAATATCTTCTCTAAATTTAAATAAATCAATTATTTATTTAAATTACTTTTTCTTCTAAATTTGAGTTATCTCTAAAATAACTCAAGCTTTCTTGTTCATGCAATTAAATATTTCAAATATTTAATAAAGTAAAATATCTTCTTATTCTCATGCAAATCCCTTCTTCTTGTTTTAAATCACTTAACTGATTGTTACATTTTGTTAATTGCTTTAACTCATTCTTCTATTCTTGATAACTCCTCTCATGCAAAAGAAAGCAAGACACATGTCTTTTTCTTATTCGTTGCACGTTCCTCAACTGTTCTCCTTCGTTGATTCTTCTAAATTATCTAGACCGTTGATCGATCTTCATTGAAACCTATATAAACCCCCCTCATCTCCTTCATTGAGCCTCTCTCTTCGATCTTATTCTTGGGCATACTTAACAGTGCTTTGAGCATACAAATGCATCAATTGAGCAACTTTACAATCTCTTAACATTGATCTCTTGAGCACACTACTTGCTTGTTGTAGCTATGGTTTCGCAACTTCATTGAGCAATCTACACTTCTCCAAAAGGGAACAATACAGATTTTGGTAAGAGGTTTCATTTTTCTTTGATTTGATGATAATGGCTTTTACTTAGATTGGTTCGCTTTATGTGATTAGTTTTTGGTTTTATTAGTTTTGATTTAATCGATTTTTCCTCATACACAAAGGCTATACGATACCTAAAGGATGGCAGGTATGTATTTTTCCTTAATTATAAGGCATGTAAAGTATTGAATTATATAATATTTATATTTGTTATCTTATTTATGAAATCTTTAATTTGAGTAGTTATTTTGGGAGACAAGCACTTCACATCAAAATGTAGAGATTTTCAAGGAACCAAATAAATTTGAAGAATCTCATTTCAACAGTCAAATTCCACCATATACTTTTACACCATTTAGAGGAGGGCCTCGAATTTTCCCTAGCTATTATTTTGCAAAGATAGAGACAATGATATTTTGCACCATTTAGTAACCAAATGGAAGTGGTCTTTGAAGGATCCAAATGAAAAAATAATATGTGACCCTTCACCTGTCCCTGCTATGGGATTGCCAATCAAACTTCAAGCTAAGTGAGTAACTAAGAATATATTGTTAAAATTTGTCCTTTCTAAATTACAAATCATCTACATATTAATATCAAAATATATAGAATAGGTGTAATATCATTATCTTAGGTTATTAATGCTATAACCAATGGCTTCTAATTAGTGGCCATCAATGATCGAATTTGTCTCCTTCCATGTGGGTAATGTCATTCATATTATTGATCTAGATCTTAATACATACATTTTTATTTGTAAGAAAGGATATGAATGCCATGAGTTACTTGTTTCTAATTCTAAGTGAACCATATCACGTGTCATTTTAGAAGCTGGTCTACTCTTGAGTGGTGTAGATGTTTTGAATCTTATTGATTTTTGAGTCATCTTTAAGACTATAGTTTCATAACTCTAAATTTCCTTTTATATAGTACTATTTATTTTATTTTTCCTCGCTTATATTTTAATATAAATTTTCTTAGATCATTGTTTGATAAAATTTTCACATATATTGTAATGTATTTTTCAACAACATGATAAATGAAATGATCTTCCCAAACAAAACTATTTAAACAAGTAATATACTTGAAATTATCTTAAAACTAATATAATTTTAAATTTTTTTAGATAAACAAAAAGATTCCACATTTCATAATAAAAAAAATCAACATTACATCTTTACAAAGATCATCATGATAAATATTTACAAATAAAATATTAATAAGGTGCAAATTTGGATTAGGACTACTATCCTTCCATTCCACTAGTATACATTAATTATACAAAATTGAACTTTTATTACAATGGGGTTGACCATTAGTCATAATCCTCTTATCTAAGTGCAAGCAATATGGTTGTCAACTATAGGATGGAGTGTTGATGTGTTTGTCATTGATGTCAAAAGTTGGAGATGTGTTTGTCATTGATGACATGCCTTGATCATCTAAGATGACAGAGAAAGTCTTATTCAGTTTGTTGTATACATGCTATGTTGGATCAGTTTGTGATATACATGCTACGTTGGATTCTCATATTGCCAGGGGAAATAGTGTGGTCAGGTGAAATTTGATCATCGCCATATGACGTACTACATAATAGTTGTTTGTTCTTCATGTGAGTTGGATCATGATCATCATCAGGTGTCATGTGAGTTGGATCAGGATCATCATCAGGTGTCATGTGACAGGTTTGTCAATGATGGTTTGGTGATTGATTCATTCATGATGTATGCAAAGGTTGAATGAAGTTTGTTTGAATGGTGTTTGGTACTTTGGTGAAGTTTGTTAATACATAGTAGCAAAAGTGGTGTTGACAAGGATATCTGGCATTCCCTTCATGGTGATGATGTTTTATGACAAGGTATGCATTTGCTATTATCAGGAGTTCATATCTGATGGTGTTGAGATATTGAGAGATCACAGTGGTGTTGATCATCCTTATTGATATTGATGGTGTTGAGGATGATGTTTCTATTTTCATAAGTCTGGTTTGCAACTAAAATACCTTTATTATTTTATTACCTCTCTACAATAGTTAAGGTTTACATAATATCATTAGGGTTAGTAAGATTTTGAACACCTAGATTCTACATTCCTAAAAACCCTAATTCTATTTTTGAAACCCTAAATGCTCTTTCTAAACCCTAAGTATAAACTATGACTTATAGTGTGATGGGTGTCATTACAAAAGTGCACTATTTGTTATATTTGCTAGTTGACCGAGAACTATAGGTAGCTAGTCAATTAAGTTATGAATTATGGGTTCTATGTCGTAGATTGACTGGCTCTCTTACCTATTGCAACCGGTTCAATCCGGTGGAGTTTTTTTTGCTTGGGTGCCAAAGAATAATCAAAGATCCTAGTTTAAAAGCTTGTGAGCATGAGACTTCAAATTGAAGGTTCACATTCAAAGTCTTTTCAAACCATAATGGCCATTCACCGGTGTTTAAGTTTGATAGCCATTTGGGAGTTTATTTGTGAATGAACTATTTTTATCAGTTTCTAAACTATTTCGGTGAGTTGAATGACTTTACCCTAACTATTTTGTGTGTTCAAGGGTTGAGAGTGAAGTGTTTTTGATCTAAAGTGGCTTCTTGAAAAATCAAGGTAGGTAGACATGTTTTTAAATAATGACCAATGTCTTTGAACATGTGATAAAAGATGTGCAGATTTTGCAGATATAGTTTTATGATCTGATGAAGGAATATAGAAAAATAGACAGCATTTTTTGATGTATGAAAATGTTTTTGAGGAATCCTATTCCTACAGAGATAAGATATAATGAATGATGGAATGATCTGCATATATAGTGTGAACATGTATCACAGAGAGAAAGAGTTGTTTATTGAAGAATGATACCAGAGATATCAGATGTGTGATATTCTGTATAATTGCTTTTGAAGAATGAATGATCTTAGAATTATTTGACCGAGTCAGTAAAGGCAAAAATGGTGATGAGGTAGAAGTATCAAAGATAGGTATCAGAGCATGTGTGATGACAATGTGTGAGGATATCAAGTGCATGCTTTACTAGAGAATCCATCTACTAGTACAAAACAATGGGCATTTAATAATAACCTAAAACTTGTTGTGATGAATTCAGTTGTCATATGGGGGGAGGGAAATCAACTTGCAAAATCAATTTGTCTTAGCTGAAGCTCACTAAGGAGAAAAGGTAATCAATTGGAATTTCTTGGGGGGTATAGACTACTTTATGAACCTATCTTCGCTTACAATTCTTATCAATATGGTAATAGTGGTTTTATTACAAACATGGGATGATATATATCTATAGACACTCAAAGGAATTTCCACATAAATTCTCATAAGACCTGGATGTCATAGATATTTAAAGTTAAAATTGCAAGTCTTGTAATTTTCTTCACAAACATTAGACTGACAAGAACATCATGGCTCTATTAATTCACATCACAAGATAACAATCCAATTTCAAATTGTAGTTAATTTTGCCTTATAAAAGACTTACAAATAGTGTATGTTCACACATAGTCCTGTAACAAGTGCTTAACTGATAACGAATTAGCTATTATATAAGACTTACAAATAGTGTATGCTCACACATGGTCCTGTAACAAGTGTTTAACTGATAACAAACAAGTAAAACTTACTAGTTTCTATTGCAAATTCTTGATCTTTAAAACCTTGTAGTGGAGTTTAATTGCTTAAATGAAAGAGCATGATAGTAAAATTGAGCATTTTACTTCTTCTAAGTGTTAGTGTCAAAAAGAGAATAATGGTTTTTAGATGCTTTTCGGGTAGTTTCAACTAACTACCATAACAATTTATTACAACAAAGAATATTGGACTTTCTTGAAACAAAATCTTGTATGTTTCTAGTGTAGAAGGGAAGAGAGAAGTGGAAATTTGCCACACAATCAAACTACTTTGACCTAAAAAGTATATAAATGGATATTTTGATGTCTATAGATGAAATAGAGTATGCCGAGCATTTATAATAGTTTAGATGCACATTTGGGACACCTCCTATGATAATGAAATTCGAAAGACCTTTAGGAGTTTTATATCGAAACTACAAATAATAGATTTTTTGGGGGCATGCTAGCCAATTTTAAACCCTCAGATGAAAGAATAAGAGTAGAATATTTATGAGCAAACATCTTGAAGGATTAGTCTATAAGTAACTTGCATCATATAAAATTACTATTTAAGTTAAGAAAAGTGGAAAATATAAGTTAATTAAAATTAGGAAGATCTAATGGACCAACTTTGATCTTCTTTATTCTAATTATTATTTTAAATTAAATTTATTTGAATTTTTTGAAAAATACTTTTTAACACTTTTGTCCTATAATGTTTGGGAGAGTAGAAAATCAACTAATAATAATCTATAATAAACATAGTCAAATTAATAATTCCTTTAAAAGTAGAGAGTCTTTAATAATATCATTTGAAACTAATAATATCTGACTACTAATTAAAAAGGAAAAAAATATTCAGTTGACATTGTAATTTAAATCAGTAGCATGCAATTGTTAATAGTCCATCTTTTAAGAGTTTGAGTGGGGAATCTGGGGATCTTAGTTCAAGATTTGTTTAGAGTTGGAGAGCATTGTGACAGTTGGGTATTTTTAGAGGGAGGGACGATCTTGCCTTTTCTGTCTATGGGTTAGCTAATATGCTAGAGCCTAAATGGAATGAGAAGCTTACTCCATCTGTACAACTCATAGATTTTCATCAAATAAATGTTAAGGTGGTGGCCTTGGAGCCAAAGAGCTATAAAACTTATGTATGATTTCAATCAATAAGCAAAACATGCCAGGCTTTTATTTGAAGTATCTGGTTGCTGGAAGAGACCATAAGTTACTTTTAAGAAACTAGATTTTAGGGCAAGGAGCGGAATACTCTTACTCTTTGGTCATATTCAAGGGGAGGATAATAGCTGGGATGTCAAAAAAATTGTGGGGATGATGAGAATAACATGCTTTTAAGGAGATAGGTAAAAATAGGCCGATGTTTTGAATAGAGTTTTGGGATGAATTTAATTGTTTAAGCTAATACATATCTTTCCTTCAACATATAAAGAATCAAAACATGGTCACTGTTGTTGGCATTGCTATATGATTGGGCTCCATTAACTCACATCACAAGATAACAATCCAATTTCAAAATGTAGCTAATTTTTCCTTATAAAAATTTTACAAATAGTGTACATGTTCACACATAGTCATGTAAAAAGTGTTTAAGTGATAACGAATTAGCAATTATAAAAGACAAGTGTAAATAAGGTATGCTCACAAATCCTCCTATAACAAGTGTTTAACTAATAACAAACAAGTAAAAATTACCAGTTTCTATTGCAAATTCTTGAGCTTAAAAACCTTGTAGTCGAATTTAATTGCTTAAATGAAAGAGCATTATAGTAAAATTGAGCATTTTACTTCTTCTAAGTGTTAGTGTCAAAAATAGAATAATGGTTTTCAGATTCTTTTTAGGTAGTTTCCACTAACTACCATAACAATTTATTACAACTAAGAGTATTGGCCTTTCTTGAAAAAAAATCTTGTATGTTTCTAGTGTAGAAGGGAAGAGAAGTGGAAATTTGCCACATAATCAAATTACCATGACCTAAAAAGTATATAAATGGAGATTTTGATGCCTATAGATGAAAGAGAGTATGCCAGGCATTATAATAGTTTAGATGCACATTTGGGACACCTCCTATGATAATGAAATTCGAAAGACCTTTCAGAGTTTTCTATTGAAACTACAAATATTAGCTTGTTTGGGGCATGCTGCCCAATTTTAAACCCTCAAATAAAAGAATATGAGTAGAATATTTCTAAGCAAACATCTTGAAGGATTAGTCTATAACTAACTTGTATCATATAAAATTATTATTTAAGTTAATAAAAGTGGAAAATATAAGTTAATTAGAGTTAGCTAGGAATATTGGCCTTTCTTGAAACAAAATCTTGTATGTTTCTAGTGTAGAAGGGAAGAAAAGTGAAAATTTGCCACACAATCAAACTACCATAACCTAAAAAATATATAAATGGAGATTTTGATGTCTACAAATGAAAGAGAGTATGTAGGTCATTTATAATAGTTTATATGCACATTTAGGACACCTCCTATGATAATGAAATTCAAAAGTCCTTTAGGAGTTTTTTGTTGAAACTGTAAATAATAGCTTGTTTGGGGCATGTTAGCCAATTTTAAACTCTTAGATGAAAGAATAAAAGTAGAATATTTTCGAGCAAACATCTTGAAGGATTAGTCTGTAAGTAACTTGCATCATATAAAATTATTATTTAAGTTAATAAAATTGGAAAATATAAGTGAATTAAAGTTAGGAAGAGAGTGTACCAACTTTGATCTTCTTTTATTCTAATTATAATTTTAAATTAAATTTGTTTGAAAATTTTGAAAAATACTTTTTAACACTTTTGTCCTACAATGTTTGGGAGAGAAAAAAAAAACAAGTAATAATAATCTCTAATAAACCTAGTCAAATTAATAATCCCTTTAAAAGTAGAGAGAGTTTAATAATATCATGTGGAATTAATAATTTCTGACTATTACTTAAAAAAGGAAAAAAAGTATTCAGTTGACATTGTAATTTAAATGAGTAGCATGCAATTGTTAATAGTCCATCTTTTAAGAGTTTGAGTGGGGAATCTGGGGATCTTAGTTCAAGATTTGTTTAGAGTTGGAGAGCATTGTGGCAGTTGGGTATTTTTAGAGGGAGGGACGATTTTTCCTTTTTTTATGTGGGTTAGCTAATACATGTTAAAGCCTAAATGGAAGGAGAAGCTTACTCCATCTATGCAACTCATAGATTTTCATCAAATAAATGTTAAGGTGGTGGCCTTGGAGCCAAAGAGTTGTAAAACTTATATATGGTTTCAATCAATAAGAAAAACATACCGAGCTTTATTTTAAGTATCTGGCTGCTGGAAGAGACCATAAGTTACTTTTAAGAAACTAGATTTTAGGGCAAGGAGAAAAATACTCTTACTCTCTGGCCATATTCAAGGGGAGGAGAATAGCTAGGATGCAAAAATATTGTGGGGATGATGAGAATAACATGCTTTGGGGGAGATTGGTAAAAATAGGTCAGTGTTCCGAATAGAGTTTTGGGATGAATTTAATTGTTTAAGCTACATGTCTTTCATTAAACATATAAAGAATCCAAACATGATTGTTGTTGTTGGCATTGTTATATGACTGTGCAGGAGAATGTTGGATGGTCAATTTGTCCATTGTAGTTTAATCTAATTGAATTCATAAACATTTTAATTTTAATGTTGGAGAGGTAGAGAGATAGAGAGATAAAGAGGCATATATATGCAAAGAGAGAGGAAAATGGACATTTATGGCATCTCAAAAGTCAAAAAAATGGAAAGAATGCTTAGCATCAACTATCGTTCAAGTCTCCCCTTGTATCGCTACCATCCTAGCAACAAATGAACAATGTTTTAAAGCATTATGTAGGAGTGAATTGTTGTTATACCAGCCATTCCAAAAATTCACAATTATTTTGCTTCACTATAGAAAGATGAGAGAGAGAGAGAGAGAGAGAGAGAGAGAGAGAGAGAGAGAGTTGGGGGCTTAGTATTAAACCACTCCCCCCCACCTTTATAAAATGCTTATTTTTTTTTCCTTTGACAAAATGCAAATTTTGGGGCATTGATATTTTTTAAAATATATTTTTTTCCCTTCTCTATAGCTATTTGTCAGTTTTCCACTAGGGTTGTTCCTTGGATGAATTTTGAAAAAATGGCATGCATTCTATGTCATATCTTGAGTTCTTGATATCAATATGATATCATCTACAACTTCAAACAAAGCAAAAGTTTTCCCCTTCAAATTTAATATTTATAGACAATTAAGAATTCTCAATTTAAAATTATAGCATGTCTAAATTTAATTTTAATCCATTTGAGCTCCAAACTATGCAAAGGTGTAAAATTATAAAAGTAATTAGAATACATGATTTAAGTGGTGGCCACTCTTTATCAATCTTTGTATCATGTGATGTCCCATGAGAGGATACATGATGGTAGGCTAGATGACAAGTAGGTATATTTGCAAGAGAATGCCTATTAAATGTAAGTGTCAAGATGTGAAATATGAGGTTCGTTATAAACATACATGCTTCAAATAATATGCATAGGTGGCAACTAATCGCATGTATGTAAATCTAGTTATGGTGCATGGACAAGAATCTAAAAAGGAGATGCCCGCAAATAGAGACAACACACCAAACATGGAAGCACACACATTTGAAGTGGCTACTAAGAAAAACACAAGGGTCTTGAAATCCATTAAGATTATGCAAATTAATTCATGACAATCAAGAAGTCAAAAAATGACATAGGCCATAGGGATACAAGACATTCATCAATCACTTAAAGATATAGCAATTGAACTTCCACAACTCTTGCAAAGAAATATCACACTCTTCTTGCATTAGAAGCAATTATTAAGCAGATTCCTCAACTTCTTGGTCTTCGTCTAAACAAGGCAAATTCAAAACTCAAAGCCCACGTAAACAATCCCTTCACTCCATATTATTCCATTCCCCCTTAAATAAATGTAAACATTTAATTTAATTCACGCACACACACACATATCTATTTGATTATTATAAACACATTTTATATGAAAAAAAATGAAGAAACATGAAATATTCACAAAATGAAATCAAAATCAACGGTGGTTGATTGTGAAAATAAAATCCACCAATACTCTTTCAATTTCACGTACCCATTGCACACTATGGTGCGATTGCTAATATTTAATTACAACTATATATACTCATGTTGTATGAGAAAGAACATGAAAAAGTTATCCGTAACGAGCTTTTGACATTAATAAAAACATTATGTTTCTTTCAACGAGAGGTAGAGAGAACCCTCGTGTACAACGCACAACTTAAGTTTGCCTCTTCTGTTAATAATTGAAAGGCCAATAATAGATTAATGAGACTGGCTACTGATTCAGATTTTCAAAGAATGGTCGATAAGTCAAGTAAAAGCTTTAAATAATAAATGATAGAATCTCTCAAAAGATTTAGTTAGTTAAGTAAAAGCTTCAAATAATAAACGATAGAATCGCTCAAAAGATTTAGTTGGTCCGTGATTCTATAGCAATGTGTAACGGGAAAAAGAGGAGACCATGTGAAAGGGAAAATATCTCCAATGACAGTGAAAATGATTGCAATTGTCATGATGCGCAAGGCATCTTCACTAACATTTATTTTCTTCATATATTGGCAATTTTGTGGAAAGAATCTTGATAATGGAACGGACATTTGTTGTATTCCCATCCATGAACCTCGTGAACGAGTTTGACATTCCTCAACCGACAACCAACGAACTCACGGAAAAAAAAAATCATGTAAAGACAAATTTGACAGAGATGCCATTAATGTCAAAGAAAATTCAAATGTTACGGCATTGTCTATGCAGCATACTGGATGCACAGTTCCTCAAACTAACATTTTTCACACTCAATCCATTAATGGGTCGGTAAGATTTGACTCCTGTTACGATTGGTTTTTCACGTGGATCCATTGGGTTGCCTATTTAAGAAGGAATGGGAGTACTATATCCACATTCCTCCACTGGCCATAAAATTTGATTACTAGTGTTTATAGCAAAAGCAAAAGCTTTCTTTGAATCTTCAGAACCCAAATAGTGTTTATTGGGTTGTCTACAATGGAGAATCCAATAGCAAAAGCTTTCATGGATCTTCAGAATCCAAATAGTCCATTATTTCTCATAGTGACCACTGCAATTGCTGCAGCAACATTGCTTGTGCTGGTCATAGCCAAGACTCTGAATTCTGGAAAAGGCAAAAATCTTCCTCCTGGAAGTTTGGGCTTGCCTTTGCTTGGAGAAACTCTTCAATTTATAAGAGCATACAAATCCCACAGAGGAATGGAGTGGGTAGCAAAACGAGTGGCAAAATATGGCCCTGTTTTCAAAACATCCCTGGTGGGCTGCCCAACAGCCGTCCTAACAGGCCCAGCAGGCAACCGTTTTCTTTTCCACAACGATGGCCGCAAAATATTGAACAAGGTGCCCAAAAACTTCACCAGGATTTTTGGTGAGAATATGATTACTGAACTTTCTGGAGAAGATCACAAGCGCATAAGGGGTGCCATCATGCAGTTCTTGAAGCCTGAGGCCTTGCACAAGTTAGTGGGCAGAATGGATTCCATTGTTCAACAGCATTTTGCTGATTGTTGGGCAGGGAGAGAAAATCTTACCGTAATGCCATTGACCAAGAAGCTTACTTTTCAAGTTGCATGCGATCTGTTCTTCAGTTTGAGTGACAATGTGCAGAGGGATTTACTGGGCAATGAATTCAATACGGCGGTGAAGGGCATTTGGTCTCTTCCTTTGAATTTGCCCGGAACGGCCTTCCGCAGGGCCTTTGATGCTCGTTCTCGCGTTTGCAAGCAGATTTCAATGCTGGTGGAGAAGAGGAGGAGAGAGTTGGAACAAGGCTTGGCTTCACCCTCCCAAGACTTGATGTCATGCATGATCACAATGAAGGATGATGATCATAAGCCACTTACTGAGGAGGAGATCATTGATAATGTGGTGGTGGTCATGATTGCAGGCCATGACACTACTTATGCTCTTCTCACTCAGCTTGTCAGATCTTTGGCACTCTACCCAGAAGTCTACCAAAATATAGTTCAAGGTATGTTCTCTACTTCTTCAAAGTTAAAGAATTGTATCTCAAATTGGTATGTATGTATGTATGTATGTTTTCTTCGCTTCTTCAAAGTTTAAGAATATTCTCAAATTGTGATATATATATATAATTTTTTTTTTTTTTTGTCATGTGCATTTTGTTTTGATAATATACCTTCTACATGATATAATCTAAGTGTAGACTTTCAACTATTTTGTTTTGTATGGTAGAGCAAAACATGGTTTTAGAAGGGAAGCAACTAGGTGAACCTCTTAGATGGGAAGATATTCGTAAAATGAAGTATTCATGGAAGGTGGCCCAAGAAACATTACGTTTGTTCCCTCCAATTTTTGGCGGATTTAGGAAAACAATTGAAGACATTGAATATGAAGGCTATACAATTCCTAAAGGATGGCAGGTATGTATTGTTTCTTAATTATAAGGCATGTAAGATAATTAAATATAAGTATTGAATTCTATAATATTTTATATTTGTTATCTTATTTATGATTTTTTTTTTAATTTGAGCAGTTATTTTGGGAGACAAGCACTTCACATCGGAATGCAGAGATTTTCAAGGAACCAAATAAATTTGAAGAATCTCATTTCAACAGCCAAATTCCACCATATTCTTTTACACCATTTGGAGGAGGACCTCGAATCTGTCCTGGCTATGATTTTGCAAAGATAGAGACAATGATATTTTTGCACCATTTAGTAACCAAATGGAAGTGGTCTTTGAAGGATCCAGATGAAAAAATAATATGTGACCCTTCGCCTGTCCCTGATATGGGATTGCCAATCAAACTTCAAGCTAAGTGAGTAACTAAGAATATATAGTAAAAATTTGTCCTTTCTAAATTACAAATCATCTATATATTAATATCAAAATATATAGTATAGGTGTAATATCATTATCTTAGGTTATTAATACTATAACCAATGGCTTCTAATTAGCGGCCACCAATGATAGAATTTGTCTCCTTCTATGTGGGTTTAATGTCATGTCATATTATTGATCTAAATCTTAATACATACATTTTATTTGTAAGAAAGGATATGAATGCCATGAGTTACTTGTTTCTAATTCTAAGTGAATTATATCACGTGCCATTTTAGAAGTTGGTCTACTATTGAGTTGTGTAGATGTTTTGAATCTTATCAAATTTTTAGTGATCTTTAAGATTATAGTTTCATAACTCTAAATTTCCTTTGATATAGTACTATTTATTTTATTTTCTTTGCTTATATTTTAATATAAATGTTCTTAGATCATTTCTTGATAAAATTTTCACATATATTGTAATGTATTTTCCAACAACATGATAAATGAAATGATCTTCCCAAAGAAAACTATTTAAACAAGTAATATACTTGAAATTATCCCAAAAGTGATACAATTTTTTAATTTTTCAAATAAACAAAAAGATTCTACATTTCATAATAAAAATATCAACATTACATCATTACAAAGATCACCATGATACATGTTTACAAATAAAATATTAATAAGGTACAAATCTAGATTAGGACTACTATCCTTCCATTCCACCAGTGTACATTGATTATACAAAATTGAACTTTTATTACAATGGGGTTGGCCAGTAGTCATAATCTTCTTATCTAAGTGCAAGCAATATGGTTGTTAGTTGTAGGAGGGAGAACATCATCTGAGCACTTTACCTCCAACTACAGATCAATGGTCCTCACACACCTTCCTACTAGAAATGAACTAACCCTTCAATGAGGGTAATAAACAAGGACATCTGTAGTTAAAAAAAATATGAGAACCAAGTGCAATATAAATACCCATCACATGCAATCAATTATGCTATCCCTAGATGCCCTCTAGCTACCATGATTTTTGACTAACATGAAACCTATCAGTCGCATAAATGCAGGTCATCCATTCATAGCACTACTATCTCTTGCTTGACTCATTCCCCATAACTATGAAATAATAATAAAAACACAATTTACAAATAAAACACAAGATCAAAAACATATTATCACCAAACTCCTGGCATACTTTGCCTCTGAGTTGGTCTCAACATTTAACAACATCCAACTCTTGGCATATCCTACCACTAATTTGGTCTTACTGACTTTCAATATAAAATACTAAATTAATCTATTACAAACCAAATAATCTCATAATACAAGCATAGACAAGGGTTTATATAGACTATCAAATAGAACTCTTCTAACACATTCTATCCCAAGTTGATCTTTCTAGTTTTTCTGTTTAAGTATTATCAATAATACATTGTATAGAACATCACCTAAATTAACAGATTACTTATCTAACTCCTAGCATACTCTGCTCATGAGTATCATTTTTAAGAAAAATAAAGTGTCAAAATAATATTTAGTTTCCTTCCCAAGAACATAAAACACACCCATGTTAACCTATCTATCCAATTTGCCACATTCTATTTTCCATCACAAAATATGTAACATTCACATTCTATAAACATAGTAAAAACCAGAAATTTACCATAAAGTAATTAACAACAAGGTAAAAATGAAATAGAGAAATTTTTTTTTTATTCAACATATAATCAAGTAACTACAATTACAAAATTTCTCACTACAAAATACAATAACCCATATTGTCTTTCTCAAGTACAATGTTTACAAAAGTAAATCAATTACAAATATTTACATTTGATAATGTTTTACATAGTCTCAATAAACACAAGTCTCAGAGATATACTACATTCAAAAATTTGACATCTTTATCGCAAGCCTCGGCATGTCTTCTTCTAGAGAGAGAGAGTATCTTTCCAGTGATTTACCTCCAACCATAGACCGGCAGTCTCCCACACATTTTCCACATAGGAAGTGGCCCTACCCTTCACGAGGAATATAGACCAAAGGTGACCAATGGTAATTTACCTTCCTGAGTACATAGTGTTGTATCCTACACAACTCTACCAATCATACAACCCTAGATACCCTCTAGCTAAGTATGATTTCCAATAGGTTGTGCAATCCAGATACAGTGAACCAACAATGCATGTAGAGACATATGCATTACTATGGCCATAGTTTTAATATAATTGACGTTCGCAATGAATGTTGTTGTATTGTTCACCCACCCCAACTCGACTTGGATACTATTATATTCCTATAGTTTGACTTGGTCAACTACATTCAACTTATGAAGTCAAGACAATTTCAATATTTAAGTCTTCCTCACCTAGACAAGTTTACATTTACTATCTATTTTCCATAGACCTTATTGACTACCTTTCTTTATGAGGATTCTCATTGCATCATTGCAATACCCGAAATCTAAGACTTATCAACTCATAAATATTTCAAATCGATTTATGATGATTAAGATGGTTACCTTACCTAGGATAAGCATCATAGTTTAGTAAACTGTTTTCCTTTCTTATAAGTAAGAATAAATATATATAGTTAGGGTACTTGTCCCTTCAATCATGATCTATACAATGATCTCAATGATTTAATATAAATAATTACCATATCTAGGTCAAGTTAAGGTTTAGCTAAAGAGTTTTATCTAACTCAAACCTAGTCTTTTTGACTTAGATGGATTCACAAGACACTGTCATTAAATGACTATATATTCTTGGGTATCTCTTTGCATGTTTGCAATAGTTGAGATTCATCACTTATCGACAAGTATTAGATAAGAGAAGTTGTGACTAAAAAGGTATAATAAACTTTATCATTGACTAACCATTAATAGTGCCTCTTGCATGCTTGCAAAACCCGAGGCTTATGACTTGTATCTCAAGTCAACTTGTAAACAATCAAATAGATTTCTCTACCTAAGGTTAAACATTATCAACCAATAGAAAATCTTATATCGATAAGATAAATATATGTAATTTTATTCTTTAGGGTTCCTGGCCCTTTAATGTCTCCCCACATAAAATAACTAACGGGTTATAATCTTATAGGTGTTATCAAAATAATCTTTAACCATTCTAGGTTTAAACCAGGGTTTTATCTAACCTATCTCATCACCATGGTATGACAAACTCTCTAATGCTAGAAAGAAACACATCTCAAGTACACGATTATCCTCTAGTCTTCTTTTGACTAAGAGGTCATTTCAATCTTTCAAATAAGATTATTTCTTACTTACAAGACAACCTTAGTTATAACTTAACCAAAGGATTTTCTCACTACTAGATTTTGACTAGACTCGGCTTGATTCCAAAATGGAGATAGACATTTCTAGTTTTCTATCCTCTTGAATTTATGTTAAAGTTCTCTCTTTTAACATTCTGAACTATATAGAGTCAATATTATATGAGAGCTATTATCTAAGTTTGATATAGGGAATCCACTCATTTTGAACATCCCTAGAGAAAAATATTCTCTTAAAGAAAAAAATAACCAATTAAAACTATAATGTTCTAAGAGCATGAGATTACTATTATCAAAGAATCTTATGACATGCAAGTTCTTCTCTATCAAGAAGAGTAACCATTCATAGTTTAAGAGTACTGGCCTCTTCATTGTCGATCCATTTAATGATCACAAAGGTTTAGGTTTTGGTCTATCCTATTCCATCGTAATAGAATAACAACCTATATTCTCGTAATATTTTAACAACAAGATTAATCCTAGGTATTGATCCATCTTACGGGGTCAATTCTAGTTTCCACAACTCTAGAACTAGGAATAAAATCATTTTCCAAATATCTAAGAATTTTTGTGTTGACTAGAAATTAGTTGATATAAAACTATATATAGGATAATACAATCGATATCATCCTCACCATTGATGGGTTGTGTTACTCATATCCAAAGAGTAAACATATCTAAATATCATTTTGTATTTATGTAACACCGCATGCCTTTGCATGATTTTAAAACCTATAATGTCATAATTGATCGGTTGCATGTTATAACTCACTCAGTGGTTTGAGCTTATATGGCTCAAACTACCTACATATAAACTAATGAGAACCTTATTGCCTTATTTTGACATGCAATAATAATGATCATAAGGACTCGATAAGATAGTTTAGCATCATAATAGATATAAATATAACATATTCCTCAACTCAAAGAGCTCTATTTTTTTTAATTCATTGATAATGATGGTATCGGCCATACAATGCCTCTTCATGCTACTGGTTTCTTATATGGAAATGAGTCATTTATCATTCTTACTAACTATCAATATGACATCGATTTCAACTAAGAAGATCATGATTAATAATCATCAGCACATCGAATAAATGGTTTTCCTTATTTGACAATCCACTCAACTGCTAACAAAACATCTCAGAAGACGTTATTTTAGAAGAAGTAAGATTCATTTTAGGAATATAAACAATCTAAATAGAAATATTAACCTAGCAGTTTTGACAGTCTTTCTAATATGATGGAATTATAGGCCCGAACTAAGTTAGACGCCTTAGCCAATGATTTCTCTATTCAAGTTATATCCCCCTACTCGTTGCCCACCGTCCTTAAAAGCCATCACCACTCGACTCTTAAAGAGTCATTCCCACTTAAAATTCACTCTAGACTCTTAATGAGTCTCCCTATCATCACTCTCCCATGTTTTCAGTTAAAAGTAAAATGAATGCATAGTCAGTCCACATAACAGCTTCGGTTACAACTGAAAACCCCATAATCAACAGAGTCTTACATATGTTAAAGGAAGACACAAAATATGGAGAGCTCACCGAGTGGGGTGTTAATACCATGGACTTTCCTTTGGAAGAAGCTGACACAACATTTTAAACATAACCGATCTTTTAATGATCATAAATAAGTGGTTTGATCCACCACTAATA
The DNA here is from genome assembly GCA_027924645.1 of Cunninghamia lanceolata. NCBI lineage: Eukaryota > Viridiplantae > Streptophyta > Pinopsida > Cupressales > Cupressaceae > Cunninghamia > Cunninghamia lanceolata. The sequence continues at coordinate 1,221,834 of BSBN01001132.1, forward strand.
TTATTGAAGATCCTCCTAAATGTAAGCCTTCGACTACTCAAGCATTACGTTAATGACTCATTATGAGGTATTATCCTTACTAGATGCATATGCATTTACATACTTGATTACATCAAATATGATTCACATAACAAATAAAATAATAATATTTAAACATAGGATTACAGATAATGTGATTGGCTTGAGCTTGTCTCCCCATCACAATCTATCGACATTATTCACGTATTCTTAAGTCGACAACATCGTCTTAGCGTTTAAGAATCGTTTATAATATGTCAAGATACTTAATAAAATAAGAGAACCATTTTACGACAATTTATGTCGTAATATTTATGTTTAACGTAAATAACCATAGTTCATATTCAAATGGCGTTGTTAATGCTATTAACGACTACGATGATTTATTAAGACTTACAAAGATTTGTAAGGTATCGACTACCTGTCGATTGGGTTTAAGTAAATTGACAAGTTAAGTCTTACCTCTCACAACACATTGGTCCATACTTTTATTACACTTTATACTCATCTTGGCAAATAGACCACTCGTAACCCGAGGTCTATATCTCTCTCCTCAAAAGATACTCTCTCTCTCTCTCTCTCTCTTCTCTAAGAGTCATCTGAGGATCTGCATTCCTATTTCAACTTGTAACCAAAAAATATATGATCAATTCATCATTATTCAAATAATAAATCAAATCTCATAATGCTATTATTAAATTGATAATAACATAATCTTTTCATAATTTCATAAATGACAATCAATATAGTCTACGTCTTTCCTTGACATTAATCTAAACATCAAAATAGATTTACTTATGTCCTAGTAAAAGTAAAAGTATAGCAAGTCAGAAATTAGGGATGTAACAAAATAAGTAACATCCTACCAACATGGACTTGGAAGTACGGCAATCATTTCATATTATGCACAACCCATTTCTACCTAGTATGACATCACCCTATCTACCTTGGAATTTCTTTCTCCATTCAGACAAATAATCTTCCATTCAAATTAGCATGTATATAAACTATCAAGTCCCAATCTTCTAGCCTACTCCATGCTAAGATGATCTCACTTGATAATTAGTGTATAAAATGGTCAAGTATATAGGCTAACCCTTGATTTTCAAATCCCCAAGTGTCCCTTACTCTGAGTTGGTTAAATCAATAAAACCAAGCATAGAAGTTAACTATTATTCCCAAATCTCTTGGTATTCTCTACTTTGGAGATGGTTCAATGAGTACAATAAATGCAAGTATAAGAATAACTTTAATTCTCATTCTTCTAGTATACCCCTTACCTTTGAGTTAGAATACAATAATACAAGAATAACTCTAATTCACAACAATAGATCTATAGTAACATCAGTATTGTAATAATAGTACATTGAACACTATAATAGTGCATTGATATTAATAATAGAACATTGACCCCCACAGTTGATGCTAAGACAGGTATATGAAATTGCATGCTTAAAAAATAGTGGTTCTCTTGACTTGTCTATAAACTCATAGTATAATAGATTAAACATGGATGGAATAAAAAGATTATGCTAATCCACTTTACTTTATCACAATCCAAGGAAACATTAAACAATTGATAGTCTTTTTCACCGAGGGAGGAGTTGATTAAACCATTGTTTAAAAATGAGAGAAATAGTTATTTGAATCCCATCCACGGATCTCAACACTGATGTAAGGATTTACCAAAATATGTTAGTTCTTACTAATTGGTTTAATGACTACTCAAAGCTTTGGTCCCGTATGCCACATAAGTGCCTAGATAACACTCTCTAATACAAACATGATCTAGCAATAGGGACAATGACTATTCAATAGGGGCATCGGAGATGCTCGTTCCAGGGTTTGAGCCTGAAAACTAGTAATAGTGACAATTACATTGAGCAACACATAGGGTTCTTAATTATTTTGGTAGTAGGACAGGCAATACATTGAATTTATATCTAGTCGATTATATTTCTAAAAGACTGTAACTAATCATTATGGCCCAAAAATGTTTAAGAGATCTTAAAATAGTTTAAGATAACATCTACAGTTAGACAACATGAAAAATCTTGGTTGAAAAGGATGACATAGTGGCTAAAGTGATCAACGATCTAAGCCAAATCGATATGGAGATCAAATCGATAAATAGACTTTGAAACGGTAAACAAACTAGAGATCAAATGGTATAAGAGCAGAGGTCAAATCAGTATTAATATAATAATAATAAGAACAAACTGTATATGAATAGAGATCAATTGAGATTTATAATAGAGATCCAAACGGATTTGAGGAATGTCTTAAGAAACTTCCAAGAAAATACATTTGATAGGCAAAAGTTGATTCACTATGTCACTAACATCGTCAAAATGGGTACTTTAGAACAAGAATATAGACTTAAATCAACGTGTATTAACAGGCAGAATCAGTCATATGTCTTAGTTGGAAGTACTTTAATATTTATGATTGCAAAAAGACAAGGCACATCATCAGTTTGATAAAATGCCTCAAAGAAAATATGGTCTCATGGAATAACATGATTGCAAATCATGCACAACATGGATTTGTTGAAAAGGCTTTAGAAACTTTCAAGCAAATGTGTAAAGCTCGATTCACAACCTTTGATATCCTCCCTCCTGCCTATGCAGAATAGCAACTTTGGAACGGTTATGGAGATTCATCAAGCATATAATAAGGTAGTTATTTATTTATTTATTTATTATGACTAGAAGAGCTCTGGTATCCGTGCATGAAGAAAGTGGATGCGTAAGCAAGGTGCGACATCATACACAATGGCTAAGAGAATACAGAAGGCCTTATATACTATATTAATAATATGTACAAAGCTTAAACACTAAATTCCTATGAATTTGAAAACATTTAAATTGGGTCAAACTATTAGGAAAAACTAGAATTTGGAATGAGTAGTTAATATGTATATATATCAAGACTTCTTTGTGCTATTCAATAGAGATTTTACTATGGTTTTATAGCATGATGTAAGTCGATTTTGACAAACATAAAAGTTGAAAATGCTTTAGTAGACATGCGTACAAAATGTGGAGCATAGACATGGCATGACTATGAGCTGAAGACTACATAGTTTATTCATGACCTCTATGCCATAGTCAGAGATTACAATATATTATTCTCATAAACAAAGACCATTTAACCATGTGATCAAGAATAATATTAAAACTTCTAGTTTAATCGACTCCTAAATGTAACTTGGTAGAACTCTTATCTAGGGATAATAACAAAATGAAACAATAATGTCTATTCAATATAAACCAACATTCAAACATGTATTGATCTCTATTGTACTATTATCCATTCACATGGTAATATAAGGTGAAATCTTATTGTATAATTTGTTTGCACTTACCTACAGGTTTCTCCTTTAAACTATCTCCAACTTCCCTGTAATGCCCCAACTTTTACACCAGGACATTAACGGACAAACATAGGACGTCCAAAGTTTTCACGATGCAAGTGTAACACCCAAATGTCACAATTGCACACTAAGAACAAAAAATACCCAAGTGCCACACAAAGGCACTATATAGAAGGTGGAACAAAACACACACTTCTCCAAAAGATGAGAACAACCAACATCAACAAATGGCCCACAAGCCAAAGCGATGTTGACAAACGGCTAACAAGCCAAAGGGAGGTTTGGTCACAAAACATCCAACATGGATCCAAAACACAATCCATCTACTCTCTAAGCATAATCCAACATGCTAACCAACTCCAAGCATGAGCACAACTCAATTATAGACAATAAGCATTTTCTAACATATACATCATGCATGCCAAATATAAGAAATGCCATATAGAATGCCATGCTCATTTGACACCAATGTCGAGACAAGCCAAATACAAGAATAGATATCTCAACCATAATGTGGGAACAATACAACCCAACTCATAAACATAGCATAAAAAATAACATCATATGTAAAAGACAACAACAACATGCCAATTTAACCATTTCTAGCAATAAAACAACTTTCTCAACATTACTTCTAAAACAAGGATCGTTTTCCAACCAAACGATCAAATAAAATAATACCATGGTGGAGGCTACTTCCAAAACATGGATGGATCACACTCTAATCAATAAAATATATGAGGCATGAACATAAATAACAAACTACCTCCAAAGTGGCCCAACAGGCATACAGTCCAATAGTCAAAAAGTCCTAAAATAAACAAAGAACCATCCAACTCCTTCCAAATTGGCTCGAGGACCAACGAGAGAAATGTTGCCCACCAGCCCACCATATTACCATCATCAAGCGCAATAGATGCCTATGCCACTCTAGGCAACCCCCGAGCTATGGAGAAGAAGGTCACATGGCAACAACGTTATCCAAGCCAACACTCTCACACATCCCAGGAATATATGGCAACACTCACACCAATCAACATATACCAATATATGAAACATGTGGCACAATTACCAAATCAAATATATACAAGAAAGGATGGAACATTTTTTTTTGAAAGACTGAATCCTATGAAAGGGAGATTTCAGATAAACTATCAATTTTTTTTTAAAATAGTCTTATCTAAATTTAATTTATACTTAAAATAAAATATGTTTTAATATTTAAAAGATAATTTCAAATGGATAACTGTCAAAAACAAAATTTGCTTGATCGAGCTTTTCTATATTGTCAAAAATGGTCTTAAGTTGGGGTTAAATAGAAAGTTGTTATAATTGCTTTTGAAATGGTGCTCAAAAGGAGGTTAGAAATTTGAAGTGAATTTTTAAGAAGTTTTAAGAAATTTGAAGTGAATTCTTAAAAACATTGGATAGTAGATGATAATTTACCTTCACTTTGTTGCATTTAATTTTACATTTTACCCTGGTGGGGGCCTAAACCCTACCTATCAAGTTAAATTTTGTGAAGGTTATTCATGGAGAGTTGTTCTTCAAATATGAAAATATATTTTATTTTTTATTTTTAAAAATCATACATCACATATATATATCTTACTATAATCTTATATAATTTGTTGGCTGACTATTAAAATTTTTCCTTTTTTATGTGATACAATGTTCCCAAAATTTTAACTGAATTTTACAACAAAAACCACTAAGTACGTGGCCATACAACCTTCAAATATAGGCCTCGTGTGACCTAATCCATGGCAGCACTGCCTAATCACCTCCTAATATTTGGATGTTAAATTTAGAAAGGCCTGTCATGGAAGCGATACTAAAATGCACTGCTCTCATATTTTTAAAAATTTGCTAGGAGATGTTCCTATTCATCACCATCTCCTTCCTCCAAGTTCCATAAAAAACTGGCATAAGAGGCAAATACATAGCTGCCGATATCAACCATTGTTAAATTGACATAAGAGCTTAAAAGGAAATAAGTAATTGGTTACTAGTCATGAGGGACGATCTCGATTGCTTGATCAAAGTAAGCTTGGGCTCTGCCTCCATCTTTGTGAGTTTCCCATATGAATTGGGTGTAAAGTGACAACACTTCTCCATTTGCAGGACCGGTCAGTATTGCCCGTCTATAGAATTCCTCTACCTTGCTAATGTCTCCTTTCACCTAAAATCTCCGTCAAACACCATTTGCGTTCAATTAGAAGTAAGAATGAGAGATATCAAGATCTCCATGCACAGTAAATGTTTTTTTTTAAATCCTAATGAGAATCTTGGTAAAGAATGATTTGATAAGAAAAACAAAACAATACTAAGTTTTCAATTTAGAAAAATAAGGGAGAATAATTTCACTCTCTGATTAAAAAATAAGGAAGATAAGGGAGAATGATTTCACACTGTGATTAAACAAAATCCAATTAACTAATAGATATGTAAAAAAATAATTTTTTTTGAAAATTTACTATCTAATTCATCTTCAAGGATTCATCTTTAACACAAAATCTTCTATAAAATAGATATATTAAAATCACAAGTTTCCTCATGTGCTTCTATGAGGGCTTCTTTGTCAAACTCTTCTGAAGTCTGAAATTCCTTGAATTTTTCAATGAATGCTTATGAAGTGACATCCATATCTGCTAGGTTTCCTCTTGGTCTCCAGCAATGTAGTTTCTCTATCATAACTCCTCCTAGCTCTGAAGCATCGAGTTAAAAGAAAGTAGGATGAAAAAAGAGGAAATGACCTCAACTTCAAGACTGTACTGAAGACTCCATAAATCCAACATTGAAGTGGCTGAATAATCAATTATGTGCAGAGAAGGTGGTCCTTGTAGAAGCTATTATTGAAGTGGCTGCATAATCTCTTGCCACCACAAACCTTCAATTATAGGTACTGACAACAAAATCATTAGAAATCAAAACTGAATTTCAGCATCTAGGCATGTGTAAATTTCACATCCTCCTAAACCCTACAGAAAAATAAAACCACCATTTCATATTAATGTAATACTAAATAAAGTTTATATTTCCTAATATGGACACTAAGTGTTCCGCCATTGATGCAAGAACAACAATAGATGGTTCATTTCTCAAAACCTTGTTTGGAGCAACTACAGTTTCATCCTCATAGTCATATAGCGTCTTTGGTTGTACCATTGTTTCCCACCTTCAGTTTTGGAGCAATCTTAGAAAATCTAAATGAACAGAATGTCAAAAAATATGAAGAAATTAAATTACCAGGAGCATTGACTTTGAAGATATGGGCATTGGGTGTTTCCAATCAATTTATCTGTCCTATGGTCGATTCATCAATATCAAATCTAAAAGGCAAAATGTGCGAGAGTGGATCTTTCACAAAGAGCAAGCCATTTATCTACAATAACAATTCAAGTAAACATTAATTCAAATGAAGACACACCCAATTGCAGATATGCGTATCTCTATAAATACGATTGAGCACCCCAAAACACACGAAATTAAAAAAAGTAGAAAACTGTTCACCTCATCCACATAAGGGTTTGCATGTCAAAACTTCCCGTAAGAATTTACTCACTCATAATAAAATTAAAAAAGTTAATTTGCCCATTGCCACCTCCTCGCTTCTAACCGGATTTTTCTCCTCAATTTTAGGTGTTTGTTTCACTCAAAATAGTATGTCCCCAAAATCCACCCTTAAAAGGTCATTTTTTGAGCCATTTTTCCAATATTTTTTGTTAAATAATACTGTGTTTTGATTGGTGTACTGTACATAGATTAATCACTAGATTAATCACTAGATAAGACTCTGAACCCATGAAAAATGATCAGAATAAATAAGTTTTTGAAATACAAAACATTATGTATTCTTTCGCTATTTCAACGAGAGGTAGAGAGAATCGTCGTGTACAGATGCCTCTTCTGTTAATAATTCAGATTTTCAAAGAATGGACACTTAAAAGATTGATCAGTTAAGTAAAAGCTTTAAATAATAAACGCTAGAATCGCTCAAAAGATTTAGTTGGTCCGTGATTCTATAGCAATGTGTAACGGGAAAATATCTCACGTGACAGTGAAAATGATTGCAATTGTCGCGTAAGGCATCTTCACTAACATTTATTTTCTTCATATAATGGCAATTTTGTGGAAAGAAACTTGATAATGGAACGGACATTTGTTATATTCCCAGTCCCACTATCCATGAACCTCGTGAACAAGTTTGACATTCTTCAACCGACAACCAACGAACTCACCGAAAAAAAATTTCATGTCAAGACAAATATGATAGAGATGCCATTAATGTCAAAGAAAATTCAAATGTTACGGCATTGTCTATGCAGCATACTGGATGCACAGTTCCTCAAACTAATACATTTTTCACACTCAATCCATTAATGGGTCAGTAAGATTTAACTCCTGTTACGATTGCTTTTTCACATGGATCCATTGGGTTGGCTATTTAAGAAGGAATGGGAGTCCTACATCCACATTCCTCCAGTGGCCATAAAATTTGAGTGTTTATAGCAAAAACAAAAGCTTTCTTGAATCTTCAAAACCCAAATAGTCTATTATTTCTCATATCGTCCACTGCAATTGCTGCAGCATTGCTTGTGCTGGTCATAGCCAAGGTTGTGAATTCTGGAAAAGGCCAAAATCTTCCTCCTGGAAGTTTGGGCTTGCCTTTGCTTTGAGAAACACTTCAATTTATAAGAGCATACAAATCCCACAGAGGAATGGAGTGGGTAGCAAAACGAGTGGCAAAATAAAACATCCCTGGTGGGCTGCCCAACAGGCCAGCAGGCAACCGTTTTCTCTTCCACAATGATGGCCGCAAAATATTGAACAAGGTGCCCAAAAACTTCACCAGGATTTTTGGGGAGAATATGATTACTGAACTTTCTGGAGAAGATCACAAGCGCATAAGGGGTGCCATCGTGCAGTTCTTGAAGCCTGAGGCCTTGCACAAGTTAGTGGGCAGAATGGATTCCATTGTTCAACAGCATTTTGCTGATTGTTGGGCAGGGAAAGAAGATCTTACCGTGATGCCATTGACCAAGAAGCTTACTCTTCAAGTTGCATGCGATCTGTTCTTCAGTTTGAGTGACAATGTGCAGAGGGATTTACTGGGCAATGAATTCAATACGGCGGTGAAGGGCATTTGGTCTGTTCCTTTGAATTTGCCCGGAACGGCCTTCCGCAGGGCCTTTGATGCTCGTTCTCGCGTTTGCAAGCAGATTTCAATGCTGGTGGAGAAGAGGAGGAGAGAGTTGGAACAAGGCTTGGCTTCACCCTCCCAAGACTTGATGTCATGCATGATCACAATGAAGGATGATGATCATAAGCCTCTTACTGAGGAGGAGATCATTGATAATGTGGTGGTGGTCATGATTGCAGGCCATGACACTACTTATGCTCTTCTCACTCAGCTTGTCAGATGTTTGGCGCTCTACCCACAAGTCTACCAAAATATAGTTCAAGGTATGTTGTGCTTCTTCAAAATTTAAGAATTGTATCATTCATATATATATAGACAATTTTGTTTTCTTGTCATGTGCATTATATATATATATAACTAAATTTTGCTTTCTTGTCATGTGCATTTTGTTTTGATAATATACCTTCTACATGATACAATCTAAGTGGAGACTTTCAAATATTTTTTTTGTATTGTAGAGCAAAACATGGTTTTAGAAGGGAAGCAACCAGGTGAACCTCTTAGATGGGAAGATATTCGTAAAATGAAGTATTCATGGAAGGTGGCTCAAGAAACGTTAAGTTTGTTCCCTCCAATTTTTGGAGGATTTAGGAAAACAATTGAAGACATTGAATATGAAGGCTATACAATTCCTAAAGGATGGCACGTATGTATTTTTCCTTAATTATAAGGCATGTAAAGTATTGAATTATATAATATTTTATATTTGTTATCTTATTTATGATTTTCAAAGAACCAAATAAATTTGAAGAATCTCATTTCAACAGTCAAATTCCACCATATACTTTTACACCATTTGGAGGAGGACCTCGAATCTGCCCTGGCTATGATTTTGATATTTTTGCACCATTTAGTAACCAAATGGAAGTGGTCTTTGAAGGATCCAGATGAAAAAATAATGTGTGACCCTTCGCCTGTCCCTGCTATGGGATTGCCAATCAAACTTCAAGTTAAGTGAGTAACTAAGAATATATAGTAAAAATTTGTCCTTTCTAAATTACAAATCATCTATTTATTAATATCAAAATATATAGTATAGGTGTAATATCATTATCTTAGGTTATTAATACTATAACCAATGGCTTCTAATTAGCAGCCATCAATGATGGAATTCATCTCCTTCCATGTGGGTAATGTCATTCATATTATTGATCTATATCTTAATACATACATTTTTATTTGTAAGAAAGGATATGAATGCCATGAGTTACTTGTTTCTAATTCTAAGTGAATCATATCATGTGTTATTTTAGAAGCTGGTCTACTATTGAGTGGTGTAGATGTTTTGAATCTTATTGATTTTTGAGTGATCTTTAAGACTATAGTTTCATAACTCTAAATTTCCTTTGATATAGTACTATTTATTTTATTGTTCTTTGTTTATATTTTAATATAAATTTCTTAGACCATTGCTTGATAAAATTTTCACATATATTGTAATGTATTTTCCAACAACATGGTAAATGAAATGATCTTCCCAAACAAAACTATTTAAATAAGTAATATACTTGAAATTATCTCAAAAGTGATACAATTTTTTAATTTTTCAGATAAACAAAAAAAATCCACATTTCATAATAAAAATATTAACATTACATCATTACAAAGATCACCATGATACATGTTTACAATTTTTATAAAATATTAATAAGGTACAAATCTGGATTAGGAATATTGTCCTTCCATTCCACCAGTGTACATCAATTATACAAAATTAATTTTTTATTACAATGGGGTTGACCATCAATCATAATCTTCATATCTAAGTGCAAGCAATATGGTTTCTAGATGTAGGAGGGAGAGCATCATCTGAGCGCTTTACCTCCAACCATAGATCAACGGTCCCCCACACACCTTCCTACTAGAAGTGGCTTGACCCTTCAATGAGGGTAATAGATAAGGAGATATGCAGTTAAACAAAATATGAGAACCAAGTGCAATATAAATACCCATCATATCCAATCAATCATGTTATCCCTATATACCATCTAGCTACTATGATTTCTGACTAACATGAAACCTATGGGTATAGTGAAGTGATGGTGCACATAATTATCACATCACTTTGGTCAAAGTGTTCAAATATTAGTTGCATAAATGCAGGTCATCCATTCATAGCACTACTATCACTTGCTTGACTCATTCCCCATAATTATGAAATAATAATGAAAACACAAAGTACAAACAACACACAAGATCAAAAACATATTATCACCAAACTCCTGGCGTACTCTACCTCTGAGTTGGTCTCAACATTTAACAGCATCCAACTCTTGGCATATCCTACCCCTAAGTTGGTCTTACCGATTTTCAGTATAAAATACTATTAATCTATTGCAAACCAAATAATCTCATAATACAAGCATAGAGAAGGGTTTATACAGATTGTTGAATACCACTCTTCCAACACATTTTGCCCTAAGTTGATATTACTAGTTTTTTCTATAAAGTATTATCAATAATACATAGTATAGAACATCACCTAAATTAACAGATTACTTATCTAGAACTTCTGGCATACTCTTCTCGTTAGTATCATTTTCAAGTGAAACAAAGTGTCAATATATTATTTAGTTTCCTTCCCAAGAACATAAAACACACCCATGTTAACCTATCTATCCAATTTGACACGTTCTATTTCCCACCACAAAATAAGTAACGTCCTACCAACATGGACTTGGATTTCTTTCTACCTTCAAACAAATAATATTCCTATCTACCTTGGGATTTCTTTCTCCATTTAGATAGATAATCTTTTGTTCAAATTCTAGCATGTATATAAACTATCAAGTTCCAATCTTTTGGCCTACTCCATCCTGAGATGGTCTCACTTGATTTTTAGTGTATAAAATGGTCAAGTGTATAGGCTAACCCTTTATTTTGAAATCCTTGGGTGTCCCTTACTCTGAGTTGGTTAAATCAATAAAACAAAGCATAGGAGTTAACTATTTTTCCCAAATCTCTTGGTATTCTCTACTCTGGAGATGGTTCAATGAGTACAATAAATGCAAGTATAAGAATAACTTTAAATCCCATTCTTCTGATATGCCCCTTACCTTTGAGTTGGAATACAATAATAAAAGAATAACTTTAATTCACAACTATATATCTATAGTAACATCAGTACTATATTAATAGAAAGATATTAACAATAAAACATTGACACTACAATAGTACATTGATATTAATAGTAGAACATTGACTCCCACATATGATGCTAAGATAGGTATATGAAAGTGCATGCTAAAAAATAGTGGTTCTCTTGAATTGTCTATAAACTCATAGTATAATAGAATAAAAATGGATGGAATAAAAAGATTATGCTAATCCACTTTACTTTATCACAATCCAAGGAAACATTAAACAATTGATAGTCTTTTTCACAAAGGGATGAGTTGATTAAACCCTTGTTTTTTAAACGAGATAAAGAGTTATTTGAATCCCATCCACAAATCTCAACACTAATGTAAGGCTTCACCAAAATATGTTAGTTCTTACTAATTGGTTTAATGACTGCTCAAAGCTTTGGTCTCATATGACACATAAGTGCCTAGATAACACCCTCTAATAAAAACATGATCCTAACAGTGGCATTTATTTAGTTGCACATAGACATTAGAGATACTCATTCTTGGCTCTTAGTCCATAAACTAGCAACAAGGACAATTACATTGAGCAACACATAGGGTTCTAAATTCTTTTGGTAGTAGGATCTATGGTAATACATTGGATTTATATATAGTCAATGACATGTCTAAAAGATTGTGTAACTAATCACCATGGCCCCAAAATATTCAAGAGATCTTAAAATAGGTAAAGATAACATCTACAATTAGACAACATGAAAAATCACGGTTGACAAGGATGACACAATGGCTAAAGTGATCAACAATCTAAGACAAATCGATAAATAGAGTTCAAAATGATAAACAAACCAGAGATCAAATGGTATAAGAGTAGAGGTCAAATAGGTATTAATAAAGTAAGAACAAACTGTATATGAATAGAGACCAATCAAGATTTATAATAGAGATCCAAACAGATTCGAGGAATGTCTTAAGAAACTTCAAGAAAATACATTTGATAGACAAAAGGTTGATTCACTACCTCACTAACATCTCCCTTGACCATGCCAAAATGGGTACTTTAGAACAAGAATATAGACCATATCAACATGTATTAACAGGCAAAATCAGTCATATGTCTTAGGTAGAAGTACTTTAATAAATTTATGATTGAAAAAAGACAAGGCATGTCATTAGATGCCTCAAGGGAAATATGGTCTCATGGAATAAGATGATTGTAGATCATGCATGCATCATGGATTTGTTGAAAATGTTTTAGAAACTTTCAAGCAAATGCAATGGGCTAGTGTAAAGCTCAATATACTACTATTTATTTTATTTTTCCTCGCTTATATTTAAATATAAATTTTATTAGATCATTGTTTGATAACATTTTCACATATATTGTAATGTATTTTCCAACAACATGATAAATGAAATGATCTTCCTGAACAAAACTATTTAAAAAAGTAATATACTTGAAATTATCTCAAAAGTAATACAATTTTTTAATTTTTCAGATAAACAAAAAGATTCCACATTTCATAATAAAAAAATCAACATTACATCATTACAAAGATCGTCATGATACATATTTACAAATAAAATATTAATAAGGCACAAATTTGGATTAGGACTACTATCTTTCCATTCCACCAGTATACATCAATTATACAAAATTGAGCTTTTATTACAATGGGGTTGACCATCAGTCATAATCCTCTTATCTGAGTGCAAGCAATATGGTTGTAAGTTGTAGGAGGGAGAGCATCATTTGAGCGCTTTACCTCCAACCATAGATCAATGGTCCCTCGCACTTCTTCCTATTAGAAGTGGCCTGACCCTTCAATAAGGGTAATAGAAAAGAACATAATTTACAGTTAAACAAAATCTAAGAACCAAGTGTAATATAAATACCCATCACATGCAGTCAATCATGTTATCCCTAGATACCCTCTAACTACCATATTTTATGACTAACATGAAACCTATGGGTATAGTGAACTGACAATGCACACAACTATCACATTAGTTTGGCCAAAGTGTTCAAATATCAATTGCATAAATGTGGGTCATTTGTTCATAGCACTTCTATCTCTTGCTTGACTCATTCCCCATAACTATGAAATAACAATAAAATCACAAAGTACAAACAACACACAATATCCAAAATATATTATCACCAAACTCCTAGCATACTCTGTCTCTGAGTTGGTCTCAATATTTAACAACATCTAGCTCTTGGCATATCCTACCCCTAAGTTGGTCTTACCAACTTTCAGTATAAAATGATATTAATCTATTGCAAACCAAATAATCTCATAATACAAGCATAGATAATGGTTTATACAGACTGTTGAATACCACTCTTCCAACACATTCTTCCCTAAGTTGATCTTACTAGTTTTTCTATATAAGTATTATCAATAATACATAGTATAGAACATCATCTAAATTAACAGATTACTTATCTAACTCCTAGCATACTCTACTAGTGAGTATCATTTTCAAGAAAACAAAGTGTCAAAATAATATTTAGTTTCCTTCCCAAGAACATAAAACACACCCATGTTAATCTATCTATCTAATTTGGCACATTTTATTTCCCATCACAAAATAAGTAACATCCTACCAACATGGACTTGGAAGTACAACAATCATTTTATATTATGTGCAACCCATTTCTACCTAGTATGACATCATCCTATCTAGCTTGGGATTTCTTTCTCCATTCGAATAGATAATCTTCCATTCAAATTAGCACGTATATAAACTATCAAGTTCCAATCTTCCAGCCTACTCCATCTTGAGATGGTCTCACTTGATATTTAGTGTATAAAATGGTCAAGTATATAGGGTAACCATTGATTTCCAAATCCCAAAGCATCTCTTACTCTGAGTTGGTTAAATCAATAAAACCAAGCATAGGAGTTAAATATATTCCCAAATTTCTTGGTACTCTCTACTTTGGAGATGGTTCAATGAGTACAATAAATGCAAGTATATGAATAACTTTAATTCCCATTCTTCTAGTATGCCCTTTACCTTTGAGTTAGAATACAATAATACAAGAATAACTCTAATTCACAACAATAAATATATAGTAACATCAGTACTATAATAATACAATGATACTAACACACAAACATTGACACTACAATAGTACATTGATATTAATAATAGAACATTGACTCCCACAGTTGATGCTAAAACAGGTATATGAAACTGCATGCTTAAAAAATACTGGTTCTCTTGACTTGTCTATAAACTCATAGTATAATAGAATAAACATGGATGGAAGAACAAGACTATGCTAATCCACTTTACTTTATCACAATCCAATGAAACATTAAACAATTGATAGTCTTTTTCACCGAGGGAAGAGTTGATTAAACCATTGTTTAAAAATGAGAGAAAGAGTTATTTGAATCCCATCCACAGATCCCAACACTGATGTAAGGATTTACCAAAATATGTTAGTTCTTACTAATTGGTTTAATGACTACTCAAATCTTTGGTCTCGTACGACACATAAGTGCCTAGATAACACTCTAATACAAACATGATCCTAATAGTGACATTTATTCAGTTGCACATGGACATCAGAGATACTCGTTCCTGGCTTTGAGTCTGAAAACTAGCAATAGGGATGTAATTACATTGAGAAACACATAGGGTTCTAAAACTCATAGGCAACACATTGGATTTATATCTAGTCGATTACATGTCTAAAAGACTGTGTAAGTAATCATCATGGCCCAAAAATGTTTAAGAGATCTTAAAATAGTTGAAGATAACATCTACAGTTAGACAGCATGAAAATTCTTGGTTGACATAGTGGCTGAAGTGATCAACGATCTAAGACAAATCGATATGGAGATCAAATCGATAAATAGAGTTCAAAACGGTAAACAAACTAGAGATCAAATGGTATAAGAGTAGAGGTCAAATCAGTATTAATATAATAAGAACAAACTCTATATGAACATAGATCAATTGAGATTTATAACAGAGATCCAAACGGATTTGAGGAATGTCTTAAGAAACTTCCAAGAATGATAGACAAAAGGTTGATTCACTACCTCACAAACATCCTCCCTCCTACCTATGTAGAATAGCAACTTTGGAACGGTTACGGACATTCATCAAGCATATGATAAGGTAGTTTTTTATTTATTTATTATGAATAGAAGGGCTCTGTATCCGTGCATGTAGAAAGTGGATGCGTAAGCAAGGTGTGACATCATACACAATGGCTAAGAGAATAGAAAGCCTTATACACTACATTAGTAATACGTAGAAATCTTAAACATTAAATTCCTATGAATTTGAAAACATTTAAATTTGGTCAAACTATTAGGAAAAACTAGAATTTGGAATTGACAAACATAAAAGTTGAAAATGCTCTAGTAGACATGCGTACAAAATGTGAAGCATAGGCATGGCATTACTATAAGCTGAGGACTTGTCCATTCGTGACCTTTATGCCATAATCAGTGATTAAGACCTATTATTCTCATAAACAAAGACCATTCAGCCCTGTGATCAAGAGTAAAAAAATTTGGTTTAATCGACTCCCTAAATGTAATTTGGTAGAAATCTTTTCCAGGGATAATAACAAACTGAAAAAATAATATCTATTCAATATAAACCAACATTCAAACTTGTATTGATCTCTATTTTACTATTATCCATTCACATTGTAATATCAAGTGAAATCTTATTGTATAAATTGTTTGCACTTACCTACAAGTTTCTTCTTTAAACTATCTCCAATTTACCTGTAATGCCCCAACTTTTACACCAGGACATTAATGGACAAACATAGGATGAACAAATTTTTCGAGATGCAAGTGTAACACCCACATGTCACAATTGCACACTAAGCACAAAAAATCACCTAAGTGCCACACAAAGGCACTACAAAGAAGGTGGAACAAAACACATACTTCTCCAAAAGACGAGAACAACCAACATCAACAAATGGCCCACAAACCAAGCGATGTCAACAAACAGCTAACAAGCCAAAGGGAGGTTTAGTCATGAAACCTCACAAGGATAAAATGTCCAACATGGATCTAAAACATAATCCATCTACTCACTAAGCATAATCCAATATGCTAGCTAACTCAAAAGCATGAGCACAACTCAATTATAGAAAATAAGCATTTTCTAACATATACATCAAACATGCCAAATAAGAGAAATGCCATACAGAATGCCACACTCATTTGACACCAATGTTGAGACAGACCAAATATAATAATAGATATCTCAACCATAATGTGGGCACAATACAACCCAACTCATACATAGCATAAAAAAATAACATCATATGTAAAAGATAACACCAACATGCCAATTTAACCATTTCTAGCAATAAAATAGTTTTCTCAACAAGCTAAATTACTTCTAAAACAAGGATCATTTTCCAACCAAACGATCAAATAAAATAATACCATGGTGGAGCCTACTTCCCAAACATGGAAGGATCACGCTCCAATGAATAAAATATACAAGGCATGAATATACATAAATAATATACCACCTCCAAAGTGGCCCAACTGGCACATAGTCTAGTAGTCAAAAAGACCTGAAATAAACAAAGAACCATCCAACTCCTTCTAAATAAGCTCGAGGACCAACAGGGGAAATGTTGCCCACCACCCTACCATATTACCATTGTCAAGCGCAATAGATGTCTATGCCACTCTAGGCAACCCCCGAGATACGAAGAAGAAGGTTATGACAACACCACTATCCAAGCCAGCACTCTCACACATCCCAGGAATATATGGCAACACTCACGCCAATCAACATACACCGATATATGAAACATGTGGCACAATTATCAAATCAAATAAATACAAGCAAGGGTGGCTCACATAAGCCAACACACAATAAATAACATCATCACAATAATTCAAGCATCATATAGAACAACACAATACTAGAATAGAAAAACAAACTCATTTGATCTAGGATAGCATCCTCTATTTGCATGAATATTCTAGAAAGCATGGTTCATCTCAACACAAGGTCACATACTCTTGATCCAACTAAACAAGGACTAGGGGAGGGTGGCTAAGACATTGGGGTGGGCTTTGGTTCTTCAAAACCAAGCCAAAAGTAGAATAGGCCTCAAGGCATCAAGTAAGCATTCACCCTATGGACGCTTCTCCTCAAGGTAGTGTGACACTTCTTTAGCACACAACACTCACCAATATCCCCTATCCTACATAGTTAAGGGGTCAACTTTACAGAAGCCCATGAATAGGAGAGGAGTGGTTTTCCCAGAAAATGCACTTCCTAATGCACATACAAAATTAAATCTATGGGATAATACATGATTCCACATTACATGCAACTTGTAGACACCTAAAAATGTCTTAACCGTCTAACTATCCTCCTACGTCATCCACAACACTAATTCTTTGTCCAATTAATTAATTAAATTATTATTTAATTAATTATTTCATCCTACCCCTAAATCATTCACTCATCCCTCATCAATTCATCCCTAAAATTGAATTAATTTAATTAATTCAATAGTCACACATTACTAACATCATCCAATTGATTAAATAAATATGTCAAATATTTATTTAATTAATTTGCCCACTACCCTAAACCTAATTAATTAGGTAAATCATGTTTATCTGATTAACCAAGCCTATTAATTAGCCTACCCCTAACCTAGTCAATTAAATAGCCATTATTTAATTAGCTACCCTAGCCTACATGACCCCTAGACTTGGATTAATTAATTAAATCATTATTTAATTAATTCTAAACCCTGATTACCGCATCCGCTAATTTTTTCCAGCCACATTAACTAAGTTAATCACCTTGATTAACTTGATCAAAGTATGATTAACACCTTCTCCCACACCCACAAATTAAAAATTGCAAAAAATGCATAAACCCTCCAACTCATTTTTACCATTTTCATGATAAAACATCTTCCTCTTTTTTAGCTTACAAATGTAAGAGGTCAAAAATATGCATTGTAGTGCCCCTCATTTTGCTTTCTGTTAGACTGATAGTTGTTCTGTTAGAGTTAGACATTATGACATTTTCGCATACTGTTTTGAGGTTAGTTGATGATGGAGGTACTAATATGATGTTTACTTGATGATACTATTAGTACTAGTGTTTTATGCTTATGTTATGATTATTTATGAATTTAATTATGTGGACTAATCTTATTATGTGTTATCTTTATGACGCTATTGGTGATTGCTTGTAATTAATCGTGTGTAACTGATTGTTCTATTTTGATTGTTTAGTAATTGATTGTAATGCATAATATAGTTATATGTTTGATGTATTGGTGAAAGGGACAGTGTCGCATTACTCATGCGTGAGTACCCTGCTACGTTACGAATCCCTTTCATGATGTGTTTCACTGTATGAGTATATATTTATTGTTCAACCATTTCATTTGCTGCAGGTTGCAAGTACCAGGCATCAACTCCACCTGAATTGATAGGTTTGAGTGTGCCTTAACCAATGGAAATTTGTTAAACTAAGTTAATATAAGGTTCCCTCAACTTGTCACCATCCTCAAAGAGGATGAGTACTCAGTCCAGTACCTTGTCGGTATGGTCGGTTGGGCATGATTATAAGTCACTGTTGTTCAATTGTGTTTTGTCATCAAATATGGTCAGCATGTGGTTTAGTATGTTGTAAATTGTGTGATTATGGTTTTGATTAATTACTTCATTAAAATGGAAATCATTAGAGCACTTTAATAAATAAATAATAATATTATTGAGATAAATAAAGTACTTTAATACAAGAATTTAATTGATAATTCTAATATGAGAAAATAATTTATATCAAGCAATAATATGTTATGTGTCCATAAGATAATAAATTTATTATTTGTGTGTTGTCATAAAATATTCTATATTTAAATATGAGTTATCATATAATAAATAAGATATAAATAAAAATAGTAAAGAATCTTTCTGTCTAGTGAAAAATTAAATGGATGGCTATTTGTGAAAAAGGGGATTATAGGAAGAGAAAGTGGGTGGTAAGGAATTTATTGCATTTGTTATTTGTAAGAAAAGAATGAAGGCTAAAACTAGCATATTTATATTATATATAATATATCTACAGTATGTCGAGAGATATCTTCTCAAGGCCCCTAATGTTAGGATTAGGATTAGTGATTAAAAAATAAATAAATTCTATATTTTAACCATCCATATGGGATTTAAAAGAGTATGAAAATATTTATTGTAAGTAATAGATTTGATAAAATAATTAAATTCTATATTTTAACCATCCAATATGGGATTTAAAAGGATATGCAAATATTTAATTTTAAATTTATCTCATCTAAAGTCTAAACATTTAAGAAATAAATATTAAAAGAAAAAGAAATAAATCAAAAATACTTTTCTTTGTAGTGTATCATTTCATTTTCTCCTAAACTGATTTTCCCAAAAAAAGTTTTCCTAAAGTTAAAATAATTAATTCAAAAACCAATTAATTTAAGCTACCAATTAAATTAAATTTCAAAAACCAGAAAACCAAAAAACAAGTTAAAAAGATTAAAAATATAAGACATAAATATTAAAAGAAAGAGAAATAAACAACCAAAGTAAATATAAAATGAATAAAAATATTAAAAATACACTTTTCACTCTTACACATTACTAAATATTAAATTTAAAACTTTCTAATATATCGAAATAAATAAAAAATACTTTTCTTCATAATGTATCATTTCATTTTCTCCTAAATTGATTTTGCCGAAAAAGGTTTTCCTAAAATTAAAATAATTAATTCAAAAACCAATTAATTTAAGCTACCAATTAAATTAAAACTCAAAAACCAAAAAACCAAAAAACAAATTAAAAAGATAAATAACTATATCACAAAGGTAGATTAATAAGTTTGAATATTTGAAACTTATCATTCAAACTTCATAAATTCATTTAATAATTATTATTTTATGATTTTAATAAATTAACACTATTGATATTAATAAAAATATTCTATTCCTAGTGATCATAATTTTTATTTAAATTATGATCACTAGGAATAGAATATTAAATTTCAATATAAATAAATAAAAACAAACAAATTCTACTTAATTCAAACCTTCCTAGTTTAACTCAGACTTACAAATGAAACTTATTATAACAAATTTTCCTACCTACTATACCTCTTTACCCTAATATCATTGTCATATGAATGTTTATTGTTTTTCTAGTTTTTTCATAAGCATGTTTATTGTTTTTCTATTTTTTTTCATATGCATGTTCTTTTTTTTTCATAAGCCTTGAGTGGGGGAAACTCTCCCTTGGAAACGGGTTGTCCAGTGTTTTTTTCTTTTTAAGGAGCAGCAAAATCTATTCGGTGGGGTAAAAAAATTTGGGTATGATTCGGAGGAGAGCAACAGAGAGGAAACTGGTAGTGGCATTGTATTTTGTTCTACACCTACCATTTACGGATGCAGGCCGAAAATCATGTTATGGTTGTGTCGTAATCTAGGTATGTCATGTTGATCACACTCTCCTTGAAGTCGAAGTCTGTGGAAGTAAAAATATTCCATTAGGTCCTCTTCTGTGTATATCTACCATCGATTGATATTCGTATTTATTCTATTGTTTATCATGACTGGTTCATTATGTATTTATCTAGTTTTCAAATCTTGATACCTCAGTTGAGAAGCTTTTGAGGCTGTGAAATCTGTAAACTCTTCTCTATTTCTTTTATCCATGCACCTTGTTCTTTGATAGGTAGCAATACTAGCATACCTTTCTCTCTTTGCTTATCTGGGTCATCATGGCTTATCGACAAATTGAGAGCTTAAGTTCATCTACCTATAGCGTCTGATTGTACCTCTATCAATCATAGTTGCATGAAAGCTTCTAAGGCCCTTTCTACAAATCCATTTTGGTCATATTCTGCAATCATTGCATTCCACAGAACGTCGTCTCCTTGAGGCAATCGGTTAAACGGTTTGTTTGCCCAAGTCTGCGTAGATGTTTGAGAGAAGATCATTAGTCCGGCAACATCTTTAGGATCCAATTGCAGCAAGGAAGCGTCGTTGTAAATACACCTAAGCCTATATTCATATGTGATCTACAATCACCAAGAAAACACGCTGAATATAACCAGCACAGATTTAACAGGTATCACAATGATAAGTTTAGGGTGTTTGGAGGATCGCCAGCATGAGCAAGAGGATCAACTATGTGCACGTTATGTCCAACCGTAGGTGTAATGCAATAAGGATTTCAAATGTGATTGAAATCTACATAGCACCTCCTCTAAACCTGCATAGCCGCGAGAAGGTGACAAAGGTTGCAGAGTCTGGTGGTAACCTGTCAATCACATTTGTTTAAGAAAGCCTTCTCAGCATACCCATTTTGGGCGGGTTCTGCAATTATTTCAATCCATGGGATGACCTCTTCAGAGGCGTTCTATCAATCAGCCGCGTGCCTTGTGCAAGCTTCTAGTTGTGAAACCCTTGCCACATTTTATGATTTGGCTTTATACTAGATTTGGCTCGATTTAATGCTACCCTGCAATCATTGCACCCACGTTATCAATGTACTTGAACTATTCTAAATCAGTAGCTGTTTTGGGGAAACGTAGGCATTCCCTATGAAATGTTATAGTTATACGAGCCTTTAGACCATAACCGAGTATATCTAAAACTTGCATCAGATGATCATGAGTGTACAAGGAACCTCTGAGCCTTTTATCCAAGAGACGTAAGAGTTGACATATTTATGTTCTTGGCTGTAATATGCATAGCCAATGGAGGATAAAGATTTTTAATCTTCCTTATGAGTGTAGAACCATTTTCATTAAAAGTTACCTTGTATTTTGTCATCTGAAACAAATAAATGGATGACAGCTTTATTATGCGCTGCATTATGCAGTTTCTTTTTCATAACTAAAATAAGGAGTTAAACAATCAATAGAGAAGCCTAGCTAGAATAAGACTGCTTTAAATTATCATCGCCATAGAGTTCAAAATGCGTGCTAAAGGAGAGGGGCCAATAGCCACACACCCTAACTTCGCACACGTCAAGCACATAGCTAGACATGTCAAATTTTGACAAATTTTTTTTGGGTTTTTCTGTATGCGAGTGAAGAGCTTAAAGCTATTCTTTTAGCTTCTGGACATTTATACATTTCCCTGTACGATGCGTTATGTGCACATGGGTCAAAAAAGTGTCATTTCAACATGTCACCCCATACATGTGCACCGATGTGTCGGTAACCGCTCGCCATGGCCCCCAAAAAAATTCCCAAGTTCACTAAAAAGGCAACACACTTGATCATTTTTACAGTTACGGTAGGTTAGAAATATGTTTATTAACACCCCACCATAAATCACGTTGGTGGGGCCTTCAAACTTACCCGCCCCCTTCCTAAACATCCCCACGCCCATCTAAGGGACAACATGCATGTTAACGTGTTTGCTTAGGCATGGACGGGAAACAATATTAAATCCATTCAATGTTCATTCAGGTCCAAATACATATTCCACTTTCCACTGAAAAGTTAATCATTTTACCAACTGCTTTCCCTGTTCTCCACGGTGCGATTGAAATGCGAGGGTTTCTACTGTGTCCGTTGGCTCTTGCTCTCCATGCAGATACGTCTCTATGCAGGTAACGAGCAATCATCTCTCCCCATGTGATTTCAGCTTTGTGGTGTTTATACAATCGTTTATCTTCATTTTTCTCTCATGCTACCCATGATTTGGGTACTGCTATGTAATTTACTTTTGATTTTTCATTATTTTGTCTGAGGCAACCCTTGTCTTGTGATAATTTCACTGTATAGAAGAATATACTGTTGTATAATGATGGTTTTTTGTTATACATACAAATGGGGTCGTATATATTTATGGGTATATGCTTTTTAATGTTCATTGTCAATAGTTAAGGGTTTCATTATTTTGTCTTGTGATAATTTCACTGTACAGAAGAATATACTATTATATAATGAGGGTTTTTGGTTATACATACAAATGGGTTTTGATATTTTTATAGGTATATATTTTTTAGGGTCCATTGTCCATGGTTAAGGGTTTCATTATTTTGTCTTGTGATAATTTCATTGTACAGAAGAATATACTGTTGTATAATGATGGTTTTTTGTTATACATACAAATGGGTTCGTATATTTCCTAAACATATCTATACTGAAAACTATACTGGTATACAATCGTTTATCTTCATTTTTCTCTTATGCTACCTGTGATTTGGGTACTACTGTGTAATTTAATTTCATTTTTTCATTATTTTGTCTGAGGCAACCCTTGTCTTAAGATAATTTCACTATATAGAAGAATATACTATTATATAATGATGGTTTAGGGTTTATACATACAAATGGGGTCGTATATTTTTATGGGTATATACTTTTTAGTGTTCATTGTCAATGGTTAAGGGTTTCATTATTTTATCTTGTGATAATTTAGACTGTTATATAATGAGGGTTTTGTTTTTATACATACAAATGGGTTCGTATATTTTAATGGGTATATATTTTTGAGGGTTCATTGTCAACGATTAAGGGTGTCATTATTTTTGAGGGTTCAGTGTCAACATATCTGGTACTGATTAAATACATATGTATACATATCTGTATACATGTATACATATCTGTATACATATCTAGAAATACTTTCCATTACACCATTGAGAACAGGGAAAGTAGTCGGTAAAATGATTAACTTTTTGATGGAAAGTGGAATATGTATTCGGAGACATGTATACATATCTGTATACATATCTAGAAATACTTTCCATTACACCATTGAGAACAGGGAAAGTAGTCGGTAAAATGATTAACTTTTCGGTGGAAAGTGGAATATGTATTCGGACCTGAATGAACATTGAATAGATTTAATGTTGTTTCCCATTCGTGCCTAAGCAAACACGTTGCAATGCATGTTGTCCTGTAAATCATGTCTGTTAAATCATTCAATAGATTAAATCATCTCTGTTAATGTAATATATATAGTGGGTTCAGAAGGACAGGGATTTGGCCACTGAATAATGTTGCTGTTACAGTTCCTAATGCTGCTGAAACTATTTCTAATGTTGCTATGATGTTGTTTCCAATGCTAGTGATGTTGTTTCCAATGCTGCTGATACAATGTCTAATGTTGTTGATACAATTTGTAATATGGAAGGTCTTAGTTTGCCAATGCTGTTGATACAGTGTCTAATGTTGTTGATACAATTTGTAATATGGAAGGTCTTAGTTTGCCAAGTCAAGTTAGCCAACTAGAATGGATGGCTGAAGCTGCTAGAAACACGGGGATACAAACATTAGTATCTATTAATATGAAGTTAATGTATTTGTTAATAGGGTTTCATTATATGAATGTTTCAAATGTTTTCAATCCTAGAACTTTGTCTCATTAATAATTTTACAGTCAGATTCTTCCTAGTTTTGTCTGAATAATATTTATTAATTATTGTTACATTAAATATTTACAATTATTTTACTATGTTGTAATATAATACATTGAGGGTTTCATTTTATATAATCTATCCAAGGTTTATATAAAAACCTTCTACATATATTCGGATTAGACTGTTAATGTACTGTATATATATATACAAGTTTATCTATATATACATGTCTATCTATATACATATGTATATCTATAGACATGTGTTTATAGATAGACATATGTATATCTCTATACATTTCTGTATACATATCTCTATACATATCTACATATCTATATACATATCTGTATATCTATAGACATATGTAGATCTATAGACATATGTATATTGATATACATATGTATATGTATCGACATATGCAGCATAGGCAATGGAAACATTTCAAGCTGGTCCTTAACATTTCAACATTTGTACAATTCTAAATATACATGTTCAAAAGATTAGTCCAATTTGTTTGCTGAATTTTACAACATCTTTCTCAGTTGTTTGCTGCATGGGTAACTTCATTTAATGGATTAAATCATGTCTGCTACTGTAGTCAAATGTTGTTTTGTTTGACGCAACCCTTGTCTTGTGATAATTTCACTTTACAGAATAATATACTGTTATATAATGATGGTTTTTATTTTACACATAGAGATGGGTTCGTATATTTTTAAGGCTATATATTTAAGAGTGGCATTCCTACCTATTATGTCTAAGACAACCATTTCAGGTTGGCACTTAGCATATAATGGGTAGCTTCATTCAATAGATTATACATATCTATAATGATGTCTCAATCTATTTTCAGTCATTGCACTAAGGATGTCATTTTTTGTACAATTCACTTCTAGTACTGATTATACATATGTATACATATCTATTTATATAGTTGTATATCTATACACATATGTATATTGATAGACATATTTATATAAATTTGTATATCTATAGATAGACATATGTATATTGATAGACATATTTATATACATTTGTATATCTATAGATAGACATATGTATATTGATATACATATGTATATCTATAGATAGACATATGTATATCTATAGATAGACATATGTATATTGATAGACATATGTATATCTATAGACATATGCAGCCTAGACAGTGTTAACATTTCAGTCTGGTACTTAAGTTTTCAACATTCAAACTGAATAATCAAATTCAATTCTGCTTATCATATCATCGAATACAATAGCTTCTATGCATTTAATCAAATTTAAACTCAACAACCAATTTCAATGCATTCCTTTTTCAAATTTGCATCCATTATAAGAGGAACATTATGCAGCGTAGACATTGTTTTTAGCATAAATTTCCTGAAGGATCAATGCAAAACCTATCTAGTACTTAAGATTTAAGAATTTTACAATTGCAGCACATCTATATGCTAGAAATTGTTGAAACCCTTATACGTTTATAATGCACCCTCAAAAATAAATACATGTCATAATATTTAATATATATATATATATACATACAAATATATGAATACATGTATATATTATACATGTATTTCTATATGTGTGTGCATAAATTATATAAATTCGAACACGTTATGTTTGTAGTCCATATGTTTAGGAAATGGGTGGGTAAGTTTGAAGTCTCCACCAACTTGATTTATAGTGGGGTGTTAATAAACATATTTTTAACCTATTGTAACTATAAAAGTGATCAAGTGTGTTGCCTTTTTAGTGAACTTGGGATATAAATGATATATACACATATATAGATACATGTAAATTTTTATTATGTATACATATATGTATATGTATCACTATATATGTCTGCAATATATAGTTGTATTATTGCACTGCTTGAATTTATTTGGATGATTTGATGTTTGTTCGTTACTACCCAGATGACTACTCGACATATAATTTCTATGATTGCAGGCATGTGAGAGGTTTGCAAAGCACCTTGCATTACGAACTCTCTATGAAGGTAAAGTCTTATAAGGTTTTACTTACATCACTGGATGACGAATTGTACTATGCATTTGTGTTTGTTAACACACCACTATTCATGGAATATTTTTCCCTAATGGCTCTGATGGAATATTTTGCTTTGCTACAATATTATAGTCTTCTTTTGCAATTGTATGTGATTATAATATGCCTGAATGCAGTTCATATTTTCTTTTGCAAATGCGTGAGATTATTTGGATGATTTGATGTTTGTCCGTTACTACCCGGATGACTACCCGGCTTTTGATTTCTATGATTGCAGGCATGTGTGAGAGGTTTGTAGAGCACCTTGCAAGGTGAGCACTTGATGAAGGTAAAGTCTTATAAGACTTTACTTAAAACACTGGTTGATGAATTGTACTATGCAATTGTGTTTGTTAACACACCACTACTCATGGAATATTTTGCTCTGATGACTCTAATGGAATATTTTGTTGTCATGCCTTATTATATACAGTCTTCTTTTTCAATTGTTATATTTTGGTCAGTTCAATTTAATGATTTTGTTTTATGATGTATGTTTGTTACTGCCTCGATTATCATTTATATATTTGCAAGCATACAACCATGGTCAATGCTTTCAGAAACACCTTCGATTGGGTTTAATCAAATCAGGTAAAGTCTTATAAGACTTTACTCGGGTAAGGATGTCATTTTTTGTACAATTCACTTCTGGTACTGATTATACATATGTATACATATCTACATATCTGTATACATATCTATTTATATAGCTGTATATCTATACACATATGTATATTGATAGACATATTTATATAAATTTGTATATCTATAGATAGACATATGTATATTGATAGACATATTTATATACATTTGCATATCTATAGATAGACATATGTATATTGATATACATATGTATATCTATAGATAGACATATGTATATCTATAGACATATGCAACCTAGATAGTGTTAACATTTCAGTCTGGTACTTAAGTTTTCAACATTCAAACTGAATAATCAAATTCAATTCTGCTTATCATATCATCGAATACAATAGCTTCTACGCATTTAATCAAATTTCAACTCAACAACCAATTTCAATGCATTCCTTTTTCAAATTTGCATCCATTATAAGAGGAACATTATGCAGCATAGACATTGTTTTTAACATAAATTTCCTAAAGGATCAATGCAAAACCTGTCTGGTACTTAAGATTTAAGAATTTTACAATTGCAGCACATCTATATGCTAGAAATTGTTGAAACCCTTATACATTTATAATGCACCCTCAAAAATAAATACATGTCATAATATTTAATATATATATATATACATACAAATATATGAATACATGTATATATTATACATGTATTTCTATATGTGTGTGCATAAATTATATAAATTCGAACACGTTATGTTTGTAGTCCATATGTTTAGGAAATGGGTGGGTAAGTTTGAAGTCTCCACCAACTTGATTTATAGTGGGGTGTTAATAAACATATTTTTAACCTATTGTAACTATAAAAGTGATCAAGTGTGTTGCCTTTTTAGTGAACTTGGGTTATAAATGATATATACACATATATAGATACATGTAAATTTTTATTATGTATACATATATGTATATGTATCACTATATATGTCTACAATATCTAGTTGTATTATTGCACTGCTTGAATTTATTTGGATGATTTAATGTTTGTTCGTTACTACCTGGATGACTACTCGGCATATAATTTCTATGATTGCAGGCATGTGAGAGGTTTGCAAAGCACCTTGCATTACGAACTCTCTATGAAGGTAAAGTCTTATAAGGTTTTACTTACATCACTAGATGACGAATTGTACTATGCGTTTGTGTTTGTTAACACACCACTATTCATGGAATATTTTTCCCTAATGGCACTGATGGAATATTTTGCTTTGCTACAATATTATAGTCTTCTTTTGCAATTGTATGTGATTATAATATGCCTGAATGTAGTTCATATTTTCTTTTGCAAATGCGTGAGATTATTTGGATGATTTGATGTTTGTCTGTTACTACCCGGATGACTACCTGGCTTTTGATTTCTATGATTGGAGGCATGTGTGAGAGGTTTGTAGAGCACCTTGCAAGGCGAGTACTCGATGAAGGTAAAGTCTTATAAGACTTTACTTAAAACACTGGTTGACGAATTGTACTATACAATTGTGTTTGTTAACACACCACTACTCATGGAATATTTTGCTCTGATGACTCCAATGGAATATTTTGTTGTCATGCCTTATTATATACAGTCTTCTTTTTCAATTGTTATATTTTGGTCAGTTCAATTTAATGATTTTGTTTTATGATGTATGTTTATTACTGCCTCGATTATCATTTATATGTTTGTAGGCATACAACCATGGTCAATGCTTTCAGAAACACCTTCGATTGGGTTTAATCAAATCAGGTAAAGTCTTATAAGACTTTACTCGGGTAATGACCCACTAGGCTTTAAGTTTTTCGTCATAGTGGTTTAATGTTCTTTTCAATCAGTTTCCTTTACTAAACTTTAATTTATAATATTTTAATTTACAATACTTTAATTTAAGTTCTTTTGAATAGTTTAAATTTCCTTGTAGTACCATGCTGACAAATCATTCAAATCTTATTTTTTTTCCAAAAATAATTACAGTCATACAAACATACAAACATGAGATCAACACATAGATATTTCAGAAATAACCATTTAACTCTTGATTTTTTTCCAAAATAGTTACAAACATATAAACATTACATCAATTTGTTCCTTTTTCACAAAATATTACATAACGATATGACTAAATCAGATGTACACATAGAAATTTTAGTAATGTCAACTATCTCCATCCAAAAAAAAATTCTTCAATTCTCCATAAATCCAGGAAAAGGCATAGTTGTTCAGGTTCTGTAGCAGCACATTCATTTGCAATCTGAGTTAAACTAAGTGGCTCAATTAAAGTCTGTAGTGATGCAGCAATCTAGGCAAGCAAAGCCTGATTAGAATCTCCATTTACAAGCAACTCATTTGAGCTTCCTGGACTAGACCCTGCGTGCAAATTGCTTAGAGCTGCAAAGGCTGGGCTCAAGATGGGAAACATGTCCATTAGAATGGGATGTTGCCCGGGTAGAGGAGAATTTAGGGTACTCAATGGTCTGTCATTTGCTGATTTTTTCCCTTTCTTTTTTGCTGTCTTCATCCCCGGAGAACTCTTTGCCTGCTCACGCTAAATTTCCTTCTCTTATTTTTCCTCCGCCGCTCTTTGTTTTTTTAACACTCTTTCCAATTTTTTTCTCTCTTTCTCTTGTTGTTGGGCTTCTTTTTCCTCTTTCCTCTCCAACATTTGTTCATTTTTCCTCAGCTACAACTCTTCTTGACGAGCTTTCTCCCTCTCTTGTTCATTGAGCATTTGAATGTATGCATCAAATGTTAAGATCTGGGACTGGCTACTTAAACGTAGTACCCCAGTCTTATTCTTACCACCCCTTGCATGCACCCTTCGAACCGGGAGCTTGAGAAATCGACTAACTAGTTGTGGCTGAAACTCACTATCTTGGGTGCAAGGCACATAATCTGGTTCCAAATCACCTATGCATTCTTCTTCTTCTGTAATGTCCTCATTTTGTGGATCCCAATTTGATGCAGTAGTGAAGTAGTGTATGATGTCAGATGGATCATGATCTGGTGGTGAAGGCATGGAAAGGCCAACATCCACCTGACTAAAATTTGTTTGTATCCCCATGTTTCTAGCAGCTTCGGCCATCCATTCTAGTTGGCTAACTTGACTTGGCAAACTAAGACCTTCCATATTACAAAGTGTATCAACAGCATTAAGAAATCTATTAGCAGCATTAGACAGTGTAACAGCAGCATTGGAAACAACATCACCAGCATTAGGAACTGTAACAGCAGCATTATCAATAGTTTCAACAACATTAGGAACTGTAATAGCAGCATTATCAATAGTTTCAACAACATTAGGAACTGTAACAGCAACATTGGAAACAACATCACCAGCATTAGGAACTGTAACAACATCATTGGAAACAACATCACCAGCATTATAAACTGTAACAACAGCATTATCAATAGTTTCAACAGCATTAGGAACTGTAACAACAGCATTAGAAATAGTTTCAGCAGCATTAGAAACTATTTGACTTCCTGGCATTTCAGTGCATTCTTCTTGTACTTCCATTAGATTTTGTACACTTCCACTTTTATTGTATGTTTTGATGAATTCCTCAACTTGTGCATCTAAATATCTAGCTAATTATAAGAAGGATTCAACTGCAATTATCTCGGCATCCTCTTCCACTGCGAAGGCCTGATTCTCTAGTGCACTGGCCATAGAATCTTCACTGTCATCATTTGATAATTGGAAGCCATCACTTGGCCTCATGTCTTCTTAAAGTGCAGACCTATTCAGTGGCCAAATGTCTATCCTTCTGAACCCACTAATTATATTAGCAGGGGTCAAGGCCTGCTTGAATGCCTTGCTAGCAAGAGTGGCCAACTCTTCTCTTCCAATTTCTATTTGTGGGTGGCTTGCCATCCATGCAGACCTTTACTTTTTGAAATAGTTTTTGAATGGTGAAAAAATACTCACATCTAGTGGCTACAATCTATGGCTTGTATGTGCTGGGAGGGTCATGAGGTCAATCCCTAAATGACGTGCTTCCTCTATGGTCTTGAAGGCAACATGGCTGCCATGACCATCAAAAATTAGAAGAGCTTTGTTGGTTAGTGAAACCCCTCTGGGGATAGATGCAGTAAAATGTTGCAGCCAATTTAGAAATAGTTCTTTCGTCATCCATGCATGTTCTTGAGCTGCCATGCATGCACCTGGCTCACAGTTGGCTATGTAGTTTCTGATATGCCTTTTGGATTTAAATAGATAAAAACTAGGTATACTACAACCCGATGCACTAACACATGCCAAAACTATAATCCACTCCCTACTTTTTGAGATGAGGTGGGGCACACAATGAGATCCCAATTTTGCTATTACCCGCATTCCACAGTTCCTGCCAGCTTGTACCCCAGTTTCATCGCAGTTCCATAATCTGCTGGACCCATACTTATGTGTCTTGTAAAGATTTTCTAGATTGTCGTAGAATGAATTTACTATGCTTGGCCTTAGCATAATGGCTCTATCGGTATCCACACCCTGTGCAATGCGAATAGTTAGATCTAGATGCCTTTTCCTAAATCCCTCCCACCATAACCTCCTTGGCATCCCATTTGTGAAAGGATTTGGCCTAGACTGAATGACCTCTGCCACAATAGATTTCAATTGTGAAATTTTAAGGCCATGGCCTATGTCGACCATGTCCTTGTACCATTGAACTATTTCTACTTCCTCCTCATCAGTCAGGATGGTTGGTGGCCCTCTACATTTGGTGCTCGTGAGACCTAGTAACCAGGCCCTCAAATTGCTAGCAGACACTCTCCACTTCTTTGCAGCTACTCTAATTGACATATGTTTATCTTCAACATCAGCCATAGCACTTTAGATGTCATTGTTTGTCCATATACTTTTGTTCAACCTTGAAGAACCTATTTCCACAGCAGTAGTTTGAAGGCAATCTATATTGGTTCCCAAATCCTCTGTATGTGCGGAAGGAAATATATATTCCACTGCAACATGATCTGGTTCTGTGGTATGTGTATTTTCATCCCCCGACTTCACATTAGGAAACTTGCACCCCCCAGGTTTTCTGACTGTCCTCCTTCCAGAAGTTCTCCTCCCCTTTTTACCTCAAGCCATAAGTATCTATACACCTGCAAGAAATGCAAACATCATTAATACCAGAAGTGATATGTAGAAAAAATGGCATTCTTAGTGCAATGACTGAAAACATATTGAAGCATCATTATTGTAGTGGCATGGACGACAACCATCATTTGTTCCATTTTGTAGTGTTTCATTGTGTTCCATTTTAGACTGTGTTATCAACTCAATCTGGTTTCATCATTATGTACAGATATGTATAGATATACACATGTATATAGATATGTAGATATGTATACAGATATGTATAGAAATATGTATAGATATACAGATATGTATATAGATATGTATACAGTTATGTAGATATGTATACATATGTATACAGATATGTATAGATATACACATGTGTATACAGATATACATTTGTCTATCTATGTACATATGTGTATAGATATACATGTGTATATATAGACATATATATATGTGAGACATTAACAGACATGATTTAATCTATTGAATGATTTAACAGACAACATGCATGGTAACATGTTTGCTTAGGCGCAGACGGGAAACAACATGAAATTCATTCAATGTTCATTGGGGTCCAAATACATATTCCACTTTTCATCGAAAAGTTAATCATTTTATCGACTACTTTCCCTGTTCTCAACAGTGCGATGGAAAGTATTTCTAGATATGTATACAAATATGTAAAATATGTATACAGATATGTAGATATGTATATAGATATGTATACATATGTATAATCAATACCAAATATGTTGACAATGAACCCTCAAAAATATATACCTATTAAAATATACGAACCCATTTGTATGTATAAAAAAAAACCCTCATTATATAACAGTCTATTATTCTGTACAGTGAAATTATCACAAGACAAAATAATGAAACCCTTAACCGTGAACAATGTAGTAAAATTTAGCAAACAAATTGGAGCAATATTTCGAACATGTATATCTCCCATGCAGCAAACAACTGGAAATTGGAGTAATCTTTCGAACATGTATATCTATAATTCTAAAATGTTGAAATGTTAAGTACCAGCTTGAAATGTTTACATTTTCTACACTGCATATGTCTATACATATACATATGTCTATCAATATACATATGTCTATATATCTACATATGTCTATAGATATACAGATATACAAATATACAAATATTTTAATCTATTGAATGAAGCTACCCATTATATGCTAAGTGCCAACCTGAAATGGTTGTCTTTGACATAATAGGTAAGAATGCCACTCTTAAATATATAGCCTTAAAAATATACGAACCCATCTGTATGTGTATAATAAAAACCATCATTATATAACAGTCTAAATTATCACAAGACAAAATAATGAAACCCTTAACCATTGACAATGAACACTAAAAAGTATATACCCATAAAAATATATGACCCCATTTGTATGCATAACAAAAAACCATCATTATATAACAATATATTCTTCTATACAATGAAATTATCACAAGACAAGGGTTGCCTCAGACAAAATAATGAAAAATCAAAAGTAAATTACATAGCAGTACCCAAATCACAGGTAGCATGAGAGAAAAATGAAGATAAACGATTGTATACCAGTATAGTCTTCAGTATAGATATGTATATAGATATACATATGTCTATTTATATACATATGTCTATAGCTATACATATCTTTATAGATAGACATGTATATATACAGAGTACGTTAACAGTCTAATATGAATATATATAGATGCTTTTTATATAAACCCTGGATAGATTATATAAAATGAAACCCTCAATATATTATATTACATCATAGGAAAACAATTGTAAATATTTAATGTAACAATAATTAATAAATACTATTCAGACAAAACTAGGAGGAATCTGACTGTAAAAGTATTAATGAGACTAAGTTGTAGGATTCAAAACATTCGAAACATTCATATAAGGAGGTGAAGTAAAGGTGAAGTACCAACCTGAACCTTAATGTGGAAGTCTACAAAATTCCTTTTGGCAGCAGACAGGGTTTGCAATGCTCCTTCAGGAAATTTATGCTTAAAACAATCTCTACGCTACATAATGTTCGTCTTATAATGGATTAATATTTGAAAAAGAAATGCATTGAATTTGGTTGGTGAGTTTGAATTTGAATAAGTGCGTAGAAGCTATTGTATTCAATGTTATGATATGCAGAATTGAACTCGGTTGTTGAGATTTGAATTTGATTAAATGCATATGAGCTATTGTATTCGATTGATGTGATTTACAAATATCATTTTTTTAATGTAAACTAGTTTAATTTTATTTTTTTATTAAATAACCTCACTTTTTTTTATGTAAACTGGTTTAATTTAATTTTTTTATTAAATAATTGTCTGGATGGGGAGCCTGATACCATTATGTGTTTGTGCAGGTGCAAGTGGATGTGATAGCAAGTATGGGAGAATGTGTGATTAACAGCCCTTTGGGATTGGGGTGGTGTGTGTTTATGGTAGCTTAGGTACCAATAGCTGTGCACAAAAGTATGTGAATATGACCAATTTGACTTTATTTGATGTCCAAATGGGTAGTTTTTTATAAACATGACATATTGTAATAAAAACAATAAAGTGTATATTTAAATTGGAAGTTCTCATATTTGCATCAAGTTGGCTTGAAAATGCAAGTGGAAGAGCATGTGTATTATTTTTTTGCAATGGTAAATTACTCATGCAATTATGAACATGTATTGGTGCATATGTGCTAATTTACTAGGTATTCTTTTTACATGTAATGGTTCAATATAAAAAATTTATTGGGGGGTAGGGTGCACAAAAACATAGTGGTTATTGGGGCGTGAGCGGCTACTGGCCCCTCTCCCTTAGTGCAAAATACAATCTAAAAAAATTGGAAAAATCTAAGAGTCCAAATTAGATGTTCCTATTTCTCTGTAATCCATTTTAGGTAGATATCATATTCAATTTGATATCTTGCTTAATCATGAGCTTTAACTTTATAGACGTACACATCTTAATCAATGGCACAACTATAATTTATATGATGGGATTTTACGCCTTAGTGGAAACTTATTTCATGATAAATTATCAACCAATTTTTATGAAGATTATGGTATAACTTTCTTTCCACCGTAGGAAATTCATTTCTTTTATTTTTGTGTTGAGTGTAGGATAAGTGGTTTGACTAGTTCGGTATTCAATATGAAGAGTAGACACCTTTAGAAGAACTGAGTATTAGATTAGAACATTTTTGACTTGGTAGTTGATTTAAAGATATTGATCAAATTGTCAATCTAGGTTATCCTCTTGTCCACTCATGTGAAGAATAAGAATATGGTAGTAATGTTCAGTTTAAGTATGTAGTATAGGAATTGGATTTAACGTACTTTAGTTTAACTAAATGTTAGATGAGATAATTTCCCAAGCATGTGTTGTGAAATAGTAATTATAAGATAAATATATCTTAGATCAAAATTATGATTAGTGAGGTCTCATTGTTACTAAATCAAGTATAGTTTAATTATTATAGTTATATCATTTGACTTATCTAGATCAAGTTATTGAAATAAATATGATTTAATAAGTTAAAGAAAGATCGTGACTAAATGAAAATTCTTTATGTGTGAATATTAGTGTTAATGAATCTAATTAAATTTGGTATTGGATTTATTACATTTTCTTTATAAGGTTTTGTTGAAATTTGATTAATGTGATTGGAATTTGACTTATAAGTTTTGTTATTAGAAGTTGGTCATTTGTATTGTATTATGTAAATGAATTTTGTGTAAGTTGGATCATTGGTCGCAATACGGTCATGTTGTCGAGTTTAGTTTTCTAGAGGCATAGGATGTTATGTTTGGGTTTTATGATCTTTGTTGTAAATGTATCGTGATGTGGAATGAAGCCCTTCATGGACACTGTGATTCATTATATGTATTGAGCATGTAGTAAAATATTGTGTTGTGTTGGATTTTTTTTTTTGGGAAATCTCGGTAATTGTAAGGAGGAGGTAATTTGTTTATGGTTGAGATTTGGGAGCAAGATGACCCATACCTTTCTCTGGATATGTGTTG
The DNA here is from genome assembly GCA_027924645.1 of Cunninghamia lanceolata. Classification (NCBI taxonomy): domain Eukaryota; kingdom Viridiplantae; phylum Streptophyta; class Pinopsida; order Cupressales; family Cupressaceae; genus Cunninghamia; species Cunninghamia lanceolata. The sequence goes on from BSBN01001132.1 coordinate 1,258,708, forward strand.
TTTATGATTGTCGTGATTGTGTCAACTGGAAGTTTTGGACAACGATTTAAGTGTTGGTCCTTGTGATTATGATTTGTATACAAAAAGGTAAATGCCTTGCATGGTATATGGTTACTTGTCATTATGTCTTGCTTGATAAATATGGTCTTCTAGATGCAGGTGGGGGAGTGGCTTTCAATGTGGGGCCGGGGCCCAAAGTGGCTAGCCAGGATAACCCATTGAAAGTTGTTAATCCAGTGATAATTAAATAATAAATTTAGAGGGTTGGGTAGTTTCCACACTAATCAAGATAAAGTATTCCTCACTCATGGCTCAAGTGCTCATTTAGACTTGAGATGAGATGAGAAGGCCTGGAATGGCAAGATCAACTGCCTTGTCCTCATGAGAGGTATGTTGGTTCTGCATGAGTTTGTATGGGGGTTGGGGATCAGGAGAGGCTACTAGGATAACCCAGGATGGGGGCCAAGGCCTAGGAAGACCTACCAAGATAACCCATGGCAAGCTATGTGATGACACTTCTCCCTAATGTAGTCTAGCATTCCCTAGTAGTATTTCCTCCTTCGGTTGTGTGAGTGCCTCTGGAAGTACAATTAAGTGTGTAAGTGATGTTGAGTTACTTGTGATGTTCCTATTGACCTATGTTGTATTGGAGTCATGTGTAATCCTTGCACCCATTAACCTATTGTCTTCTTGACTGTCTATTGTAGTGGGACCTTATGTTATCTCCTAGCACAGGGGGTGGACCTCAGGGTTCCACATGGTCGGGTGGATGTGCTTATTCTCCATTGGTTTTTACTTTTCCATTGTTCGTGTGTGAGGAGGATGTATCTCTTGTACCAGATTTCATATTTTGTACCTGTTTGAGGAGATAGTCATTTATGCTCGTGTACTGGCCTTGTGTATCATTTTAAAAATGATGTATGTATTCCAATGTAATCAAGAAAGTGATAGTATAAACAATGTAATGATGTACTCTCATGTAAAGGAAATTATATATGTACTTGAAATCCTGTATTCATGATCTTGGTGTCTACCTTTCTGATAATACAATATGGAATGTATGTGTATACTCAATTCATTTGATACAATACATTTAGAATTGTTGTTAGTTAATTCATAATGTTGATCCTGTTAATAGTTTGTTAAGTAATGCAGCGATGGAACCTTATAGGATAATGCTTAGTTTAATGTTATGTATAGATATGTTTAACATTATTTGTTATTTCTAACAAAAAAATATTTGTCCTTTCCGTAAGTTTAGTTGTGTTATCCTTTGGGTTCCTTGGCAGGGCGTTACATGCATGTGTCACATGTCTCTCACAACTCCACATAAAATGGAATTTTTTAATTCCATCTCATCCCAAGGAAATTAATTTTAAATTTCATCATCCATCTAAATCACATTTAATGCTAAGTCCTCCTCAAAATGAATAAAAGATTCATTTTTATTCTCCACCATCCAATTTTGTTGATCAAATCCTAGCCCTCCATCTCACAATCAATCTCATCCCTTGATCTGAACAATGAATCTCCACCGTTGGATCAAAATCTCCTCTAATTTGCCTATAAATACAAGCCTCCACAAGCCATTTGAACATCCAATTTTAGTGTAATGTTACTATGCCAAATTTTCTCTCCATTATCTCCATTTTAGCTAGGTTATGTTGAATTTGCATTAGTCTTTAATAGAATTTCATATTTGAAAGCATTAGTCACGGGTAAAGCTAGGGCTTGTGGATGCTAAGTCATCTACCTTATCAAGGAGGGAGGAGCTTAGATTTGCATAGGAAGGTATAAATTTGTGTTTCATGCTTTTATTATGATATTTTATGCAATCTAGTTTTCTCTATCTTCATTTGGCATGCCTAGTGGGACCCCATGGTCCCTTATTAACCATTGTTGCTTGATTATTCTTGCAAGGAGTCAAACACACATGAGTTCAGCACCAAAATCTCTCGGTTTGGCACCATTTGGCTCTAGTTTGGTGCCATATTCCACTATTTTGGCGCCATATTTCAACGACTATTTTCTAACATTCTTAGGCTTAAGAAAAATTTTAAGGTGTTTTTAGGACTTTTAGCAAGCTTTTGGTATCACATGCTCTCTGTTTTTAGCAGAAATACACAGGGACAGGGGGTCATAATGCAAAAATTTAGCTAGAGATAGTTGGAATTGTTTTCTAGTCTAACCCTAGTCCATGTTCTTTCAAACAAACTAGTTTTCTTGGATCTGATTTGTTTCTTAGTGATTGCTGACAGGGAAGGAGGCCTTCTAACCTTTTTTGACATGTTTATTTGGAACTAACATCTTTCTTTAAGTAGGTTTTTAAGAGCTTCCTCAATTTGGCACCATATCTGTAGAGAACGATGCCATCTAACTATGCAACCAAGGTAATACAGGTAAAATCTATTTTGACACCATTTCCTAAAAATCTAACGCCATTTAATGAAATTCTAATGCCATGTTTGATTTTGGCACCATTTACCTTATTTGTAGCACCATTTTGATTTTACACTCTGTTATTAGTTTGATCTTAGAATTAGAAAATATTAGCACCATATGTTGCTTCTTTAGCGCCATATTCTTGATTTTGAGCACCATCTGATCTAATTTTAGCGCTATCTGACTGATTTTTGATGCCTTTTTTCTCTATTTTTGTGCCATTTTGCTGACTAATTTTTGGGATTTGTGTAGGTTGCTAACATGTTTTTTCAAGTAAAAGAATGCTAGTCAAAGATAGAAACTCAAATTACTAATACATTTCCTTGCAGGATCCCTTTTGTTTGTTTGTATGTTAACATAGGAACATTTCAATTGGTGTCTTAAAAAGAACTTAGTTGCTTGATGTGTTTGGTGCATTTGCACATTCTGTTAATAGATCCTAAGGTAGAACAAAAGTATCCTCTACCCTTGCCTCTCAACGGATCTTGGGTGTAAGAGAAATTGTTCTATCTTCTTTTCTTTTTTTAGAAGAGCCTGCCTTGCTGGGAAAAGAGGTACTCACCCCAAGGGATGACTCTAAGTGGTACTTTCAATTCATTCTGCTATATAAATGGTTTAGGTAAAATCCAAAGACTTCTTGGCGAAGTATTCTTATTCCTACAGTTCCCCAATATCCATACACTTGTGTGTGTGATACGTAAATCCCATTCTTTCCTTTCAAAGGATTGATGTAAGTGGCTGGGATAGTCTCTTAAGTGAGTCATTGCCGCATGAATAAGCATCAAGTCCCTGAATTCTTTCTAGACACCTTAAGTTAGAAGCTTACCTTATTGACTGAGTTATTGGTGTCCTATTCAATGCAAGAGGATACATTCTCTAAAGATACTCACCATATGGCTCCTTTGAGATGAGACAGAAATCCTCAGCTTAGCATAAGCTACTTGTTGGCTTTCTGAGGAGAGGGTGATTGGGTCATCCTTCCAGTCCTGGAGGCCCCTACCTGTCCTCTTTTACAAAGACAAAAGTGTATACACCCACATTAGGTGTTCCTACGTTTATGTCGAAGGTGATTCCAAGTTGTGGGCTTGAACAAGATGCCATTGGCCATTGACCTTAGGTAGACTAAGCATTGTTTTCAAGTGTATTCAATTGTGTCTAGACCCATGGAAATTTTGTCCTTAAGGGGCTATTGAACATACACATAACACTTATACTTTCTATCAAACATTTGGCCATTGTGTTCTCTTGTTTGATTACTTGCCAAGAAATCTCATTGACATTATCCAAAACCAATTGAACCATTTGAAAAATCAGACCATTAAACATTTGAGCCCTCAAAATCAAGCATTTGACCTTTGAAAATAGAGTAGTTGACCTTCCAAAACCCAAATTTTAAATCCAAAATCCAAGATAGGTCAAAAATTTCTAAAGCCCTAGTTCAAATCCTAGACACTGACTCATTTTGGCGCTATAACCTCTCTATTTGGTGCCTTAAAATTCTCTTGTGGTGTCATTTTCTTTGACACCATAATCCACTCTTTTAGTACCATTTGGATATGTTCTAGCACCATTTCACTCTGTTTTGACGCCTTATCACCAAAAACTAGTGCCATCTAGAGACTAGATCATGCACGTGTCTGGTAATTTGTCCTAGAATCCTCAAATCCTATCTAGTCAGAATCTGTGGTCACCTTGTTAAAATTCATCAAAATCCAAATTCACCTTTGATTAATCATCCACAACCATCTTATCCAAATTCATCTATATACTTTCATTTTGACCTTAGAGAAAGTCATTTTGATTATTGGACCTTTGATCTCAAGTCATTAATCAATTACCAAGTCCAACCATAGCCCATCTTTTTCATCTCCACATATAATCCAACCTTTTGTCCAAATTCATTTACTATACCATTTGGCCTTAGATAAGCATCATTTTGATATTTGATCTTTGGCCATACCCTATCCACTCATTAACCATTTCATTTTGATCCCACCTTTTGATTTTCACCTTTGGACCTTTACTCATCCATTCAAAAATTCATTTTGAATCCAACATTCACCCAATCTTATCCAAATTCTATCCAAAAATCCAACATCCACATTCAAAATCAAAAATCATCCAAAATCCAAACATCAATCAACATCCAAAACCATACCTCAAATCAACTTTGTGCAAAAATTAAATCTAGATCTCACTATCTTCTAGTTTATAGGATATTTAAGGTTTTGTCTACCTTAAGTGCTTTTATAAATTAGCCTTATTAACCTTTGGAATAATTGGTTTAGGAACCTAGACAACTCCTAAGTTGATATATTCTAAGGTATCCCATTTTGCTTGTCGGTCATTAGCCTACCCTCAAGTAAAATAATCCTCCCCTTTTTGCCTAAGGTCATTAGTCTACCTTAAGTAAAGAGGGATATCCCTTTTATAATCCAAAGATCTAGATTTATTCAAGCTCACCTTTGATTTGAAAATCATTTTCAAACATCATCAAAATTTATCCAACATCTTTAGTCATCCAAATATCTAAGTCATCTAGGGTTTTCCTTAGTTGATTATCATCCAAAATTCATTTATCCAAATCATCTAAGGTCTTCCTTGGTTGATTATCATCCAAACCATCTTAAGCATAGCTTAGTCACATCATCATCCCTTTCAAATTCATCCCAAGACTTATCTTCAAAAATCATTATCACCTTGGTCTAAGGAGCCCTTTTAAGATTTAATTTCTAAAGGTGATCTTATACCAACATCCCAAACCATTTTCTCAATCCATTCCATCTATCCTTTATTATTAATTTTATCCCACCTCTTGGGTCCAAAATTTTTAAAAATTAATTCATCTATTTATCTTTAAGGTTTAACCTCTAAGGTCCTCATCCATCCTCATACCTTTATCATTAATCATCCTTAGGTTTACAACTTTTGAGATTTATTCTCTAAAGCTAAAACCTATACCAAACCTTACCATATCCATATCATTATTCATCCTTAGGTTTAGAATTTTCCTAACCCATAATGTTCCTAACACATCCCAAGCTTCAAATCTCACCACATCCACTACACCAAATATCTCGACCATGTCGACATCCACCATCACTACATCTACACCAAAAATCACCCTTAACATTCCCAACAACACCATGCACACAAGTGCCTCCACAAGTCTACCCTAATTTGACGCCAATACCATAGCTTTCATGACATAATTACTCTCCCAACCACCTTACAACACATCCAACATTCCTAACAATAAACCATGTAACAACCCTTTGTCCAATTTCACATATGTACAAAATCCAACCTCCTAAACACCCCTTACATCTTTCATCCAAACCTCACAACAAAATCCCAATCGAAACTAACAAATTTCGCCACACATTCTACAATGACTCTTTGCCTACCCACAACACCTCACCCATCAAAATCAAAATCAAAACCAATTCTCACAAAATCAAAATCTACCCCAAAATCAAATTCCACCTTTCCTCCAACAATTAATCCAAAACCAACAAACCTATGTTCCACAACCACCACCTATGCAAGATTTACCTAGCATTGTGCAATCATTGATCCAAAAGGTTGATAATATGCAACATGGAAACAAAATAAAGCAATATTCTTTCAAGGATATTTTCCCATACCCATTTGATAGAACATTACACATGTCACCCTTTCCTAAAAATTTTGAAATATCAAAATTTGACAAATACAAAGGAAAGGGAGACCCTAGGGAACACCTTAGGGAGTTTTACATAGCTTGCCTAGAAGTCTCATATGATGATACCTATTTGATGACACATTTTTCCTAGAAGCCTTGGTGGTCAAGCTACTGAATGGTTTTCTCATCTTCCTGTTGGTATTAAGACATTCCATGAGCTTGCGAAGAAATTTGTGAATCATTTCTCCTATAACTTTGAACATGAAATATCCATGACCGACCTTTGCAACACAAAAAAAAAGAGTGGGCAATCCTTTGCCACCTTTATACAAAGGTGGAGAAGCCTAGCAAGCAAACTCCCTTGGCCAATTCCTGAAAAACAACTAGTCACTATGTTTGTGACCAATATTAACAAAGAAATGGGGTTCTATTTACAAATCCAATGTGCAGATCAACCTATGAGGAGGTTATAGACAAAGGGACAACCATTTAAAGAGCCCTTATTGCTAAAGGCTCTATAAAACTCTACAATAACAACAACAAGACCAACAACAACAACAACAAAGTCAACGACAATAACACCAACACTTCCCATACAAACAACAACGCACAATCCAATGATAAACCTCGCTTTTGGGGTAAAAACAAGAATACCCTCAATGATGGTGTCACCAAAGTGAAGGCCATCCAAAATGTACAAAATACCATTCCACCAAGTACATCCACAAACAATAATGTCACTGTTCCTAGGGGACCGCCGAGACAAAATAACAACCCTAAGAGGAAATTCACACCTTTAGGGGAACCCATTGAAAATGTCTTGAACAATCTTGTAAAGGTGGATTTGATAACATTACCCCCTATTCAACCTTACAAAAAAAATCAATTTAAACCCTCTTGGTTTGATGAAAATGTCTATTGCAAATATCATCATGTGAAAGGGCATAAAACATCTAACTGCATGAGGTTAAAACATTGCATTCAAGACCTTATAGATAGAGGTGATATAACCATCGATGAACCTCCAAGACAATCATGCCTAATGCCAACTTGGGAGTGCATACAAGGATCCCCTTCCCAATCATAACAAAGGAAAAGCCTCATCTTCCAACCAAACCTACAATGTTGTGCCACCTCCCTCTTCTTTCGATTCCATTGTGGGACGAATAAAAGATTATTCCAACCATGTCAAGACCATCACCATTAGAGCTAAAACACCAAATTGCATCATTACCACTCGTCACGGTCGCATTTCCATTCATGGAGCCCATACCAATGATCAACCCTCTACATCCACACTGGCCAACCCACCATCCACCCATAAGTACAACCTCTTAGATCACCTTGGAAAAACCCCCACACAAATTTCCATCCTTGAACTACTTCACACATCTGCCCTCCATAAGGAAGTCCTCGACAAAGCCTTAATGGAAACACAAGTCCCTACCAACTTGCATGTTGATCAATTCCAAGCCATGGTAGGCCACATCACCTTACCTCATCACCTCACCTCAGAAAAAGATCTACCCACATATAATGCCACTCATAATGAAGCCTCACACATCAAAGTCCTAATCCATAAGCATACCATCAAATGAGTCTTAATAGGTGGTGGCTCTGGCCTAAATCTTTGCACTCTAAAACTATTAAAACATTTGGGATACTCCGATGTGGTTGTGGACTCTAGTGAGTGTATAACTATCAAATGATATGATGACTCCGAAAGATTATCTGAAGGCACTATCAAGCTTCCCATTCAAGTAGGATAAAAGATCTTGGAAAACAAATGTCAAGTACTTGATCTTGACCTCCCATATAATATTCTTCTTGGTTGACCATGGATTCATGCCATGCAAGCCATCCCATCCACCTTCCGTCAATGCTTAAAATTCCCGCACAACGACACGGAAATTACCATCTATGCCGACCCTCGTCCTTTCCATTATTGTAGTTTCTTGGAAGCACACGACCGCACCTTCTATCCTTATAACAATGCCACCAAAACATCTACCTCACATGCCAATCCTACATTATCCACCTCATACATTGATCCTTCTAACATCGCAACCACATCACAAACATCCACTCATCCTGAGGTCAAGATCAAGATAAGTGACATGGGATGTGGTGAATATGACCTACATGGCACATTTTGTGTGGGCCTATTGCCACCATCTCCTAAGAAATTCGGTGCTCCTAAGGAAGAGGAAGTCTCTATGGTTGTCATCAAATGCAAACCGTTGCCTACCTTCAAGAAAAAGCACCTCCTTGAACAAGATGTTCTCGAAGATATATCCTCTTGGTTATACAAAGAAGAAGAAAATCAAGAAGATCCTACTCTCCCAACCGAGATCTATGGAAAAGGTCTTGAAATTGTCAAATATATGGGCTATAAAGGATAGGGTGGTATAGACCATCATGAACAAGGAATTAGTGAGCCCATCCAAGCAACAAGGAATCCATATCTCCACGAGTTAGGGTACGGAAAACAAGAGTCTACCCCCACTGATATTGAGTGTATCTTAAGTGAGGTTGATAAGGCCTTCCCCGCGATAAATTACAATTATGAAGAGGACCATCAAGACTCTTTCAATGATTTTGTTGAGCTCTTCAAATCATCCATATGCACCATCTACACCTTAACCACCATGCCATCTACATCCAATGACCTAGCTCTTGTTTACCCCCAACTCATAGATTGGGACCAAAAAGGACCTCATGTCCTTGATGTTGCATAAATTGATGAAGCAATAGTCCAAATGATGGGGGTTAGAGATCACTTTCCCCTTGGAGATCTTAGGTCCAGTTACATCATGGAACTAAACACATCTGCATACTTTAGGGAGACAATCCAAACTCTTAGTGGCAAAAATATGAAAATAAAAATAACATCCCCTACTGAAAACCACCTTGTGGCACTTTTGAATGAAGAAAAAGTAAAAATAAAGGATGTATCACCTAGTGAAAACCTCCACAAGGTGTTAGGAGATGAGAGGATGGACCTCCCTGAAGTATCAAAACTATATCAAGAAAGATCACCAATTCTAGTTGAAGCATCACGTGAGATGAATCTTGGATTAGAAGAGACACCCAAGATCACATTTTGAGCATAATCCCTCACAACAAAAGAACAAGAGGCTTTCTTAGCTTTCTTTAAATAGAGGAGTCCTAACTTCACATGGACATATGCTGACATTCCAAGATTAGATCCCGCTCTAGTTGTCCATCACCTTGCAGTGCATCCTGATGCAAAGTTAGTAAAATAGAAGCTAAGGAAAATGAACCCACAAGTAGCACTCCTTGTCAAGGTGGAACTCAAGAAGCTCCTAGACGTGGCATTCATTCGCCCTATAGACTATCCTGAATGGGTATCCGACATTGTACCGGTAGAAAAAGTCACTGGGGGCATCCATTGTTACATTGATTTCAGAGACCTTAACAAGGCATGTCCTAAGGCTGACTTTCCACTACCCAACATAGACATCATCATGGATTTCACTGCAGGGCATGAGATGTCCTTAATGGATGGATTTTTTGGATACAACCAAATCAGGATAGCCAAAGAGGACCAACATAAGACCTCCTTTATATGTCCATGGGGAACTTACTGCTAGGTTGTGAGGCCCTTTGGTTTGAAAAATGTAGGAGCTACCTATTAGAGGGCCATGACAGTTATCTTCCATGACCTTTTCCACAGCATAATGGAAGATTATGTAGATGATCTACTGGGAAAATTAAGGACTACAGAAGATCACTTGAATGTGTTGGCTAAAATCTTTGAGAGACTAGAGTAATACAAAGTGTGGCTAAATCCCAAGAAGTTTATCTTTGGGGTCACCTCTGGAAAACTCCTAGGATACATTGTGTGAAGAAGAGGAATTGAAGTCAACCCCACTAAGGTCAATGCTATAGTGGAGATGACTCCACCTAAAACACTCAAGCAACTTAAAAGCCTACAAGGGAAACTTCAATCCATCTGTCATTTCATAGCACATCTCACAGACAAATGTCAACCATTTCAGCATCTTCTTTGAAAAAACACAGCTTTTGTATGGGATAATTGTTACCCCTTTGTTTTTATTTCTAAGTCTCATTCGTTTCTATTGTTCACCCACATGGTACTTTAATTTTCTAAGTCTTAAAGGTTATGAGTCTCTACTGTAGTGCCTTAGAAATGTTTTTGAAGTCACAAATGCTCCAAGTTTCCTAACCTGGTCGCTACTTCCCTAAGTTTTCTAACCTTATCGCTATGTTCTAAAGTTCTGAAACCTTGCGATCCCACGACTTCATGTCTTTGTGTTGTGTTTGTTGCTCGCTTGGTTCCCTCTTTTTATCGCTGTGCCATAGGTTTTCCAAACTTTATAACCTGTGACTTAAGGTTCTGAAGTTCTCTTTTCTATCAATTCAGCGACGGTTAAGTGACAAATAGAAAACCAAGGCAATTAATGATCATTTAAAGTGTTGTACGCCGCCGGTGTGAGATGTCCTTCAACAAATTTTTGGAAAATGAGCAAATCTTTGAGTTCATTTCTCAAGGCGTGGAAATGGTACCATGACAGCCTAATATTTAAAAGCATGACAGGGTGCTATAACTTCACATCATTTCATTTCTTGTGCCAAATTGTCTTAGTGTTATGTTTCTTTCTATTCTAAATTGTTGCTTCCACAATTATCTATCATAGTCCTTGGAGCTTGGTCATTGTAATGAAATTCAAATTTCAGGGTGTCTCCTCCCACTCTAGAATTGAGAGCAATTGGTCTAAAATATGAGACACTAAACTTGGACACATAGACTTGGCAGAATTCTAGTCTCGTCTGCAGCAAGAAGACAGGTCATCATTTGTAGAAAAAATTCTACAGAGTGGTTTGGCTCATGCAAAAGGTTTCCCTGTTTCAGTGTGTTGTGAAGATTTAATTGTTGCATGCGTGGAGAGATCCAACCTTGAGACTTTGGAGATCAAGACTAAAGAAGGTGTACTGGTCGCAAGGATTGATTCTGAATCTATCTCGCGTGCATTGAAGATTCCAAGGCAAGAGAAATACGAAGCCATGTCTGTAGCCTTGGGTGCAGAATTTTTCAAGGAGAATGAGGACTGGTGCAGAAATTGTATTGCGCGCAACTGGCTAAAATCAGAGAAAAGAGGTAAGTCTCAGTTACCCCCTACACTTAAAAGAGCACATTTTAAAGATGAAATTTTAGATATTATCACTCTGTTGCACCGGGTGGTGGGTAGTGAAAATCCTGGCTCTTTTGGATTCTGGATGTGCCACTTTATATTACTGATATGTAGTGAGAATCAGTTTATTGACTGGGCTGAAATAATAAGCTATCATTTCAATGACCAATTGTTGAAGTTTCAAGAGACCTCTGCATTTCACATGTGCTCCTATTTGGTATATGTTCTAGCCAATTGAGAGGTTGTTTGGGCAAGGTTAAGGCCTCGTGGGTCTTTAACCCCAGATACACCTATGTATGCTTATTTTCCTCAGTTTACAAAAGATGTTGGGATGAAAGATTTTCGTCAGGTTAATGATGCCTTTTTAATGTTTCTAGTGAGAAAGTTGAATTGTGATTCTAAAATAAGGGTTTCTCCTGAGGGTACATATCCGATCATACAATTTGGGAGTTTTTACATCTAATTTGATAGGTTTACCTTCCTGAGATTGGGGGGTTATGAGTCAGCCCCAACCAATTTACCTTGGTACCCTAGTGACTACATTGTCTTTTTGGAAGTTTGCAAACAAATGACTGCTGTAAATGTTAAATACCAGAGTATGAGAAAGAAGGCCTACACATTTCCATTGTCTTTATCAGTTTATTCTTGTAAAAATAAAGATGCCGCTAAAGGGGCTAAGCATGCATTGGTAGATTTTAATCTTCACTCTTTATCTTTAAGGCAACACTTTAACAACAAGAACTATGTTAAGAAGAACTTCTAGGGCTCTAGCTCTTATGAGCATCGTTCGAGCCTAGAGGAATTCTGGGAGGATTGTGTGGATGACCGTGAAGTTCTGAGAAGAAGCTACATGAGATTTACCATAAGTCAAATCTGGGCTTTTGGTTTACCCATTCGTATTCCAGAAAAAGTTGAGGAGGACTCTGAAGTAATTGATGTGGAATACCTGAATTTGCTGTCAAAACCCCTCCCTCATATAAATTGATCTGAGAAGGAGGTTGTTGATATAAATGTTCGCTCTACACCCATGATTAAGAGAACTGAGGAATGGTTGGTTGGTAAGTGGCATGGACATGTAGGTTCACCTCATGAATCAGGTAGTTCAAGGGCTAATGGACAGAAAACGGTGCAGAATTCTGCCACTCAGAGTTCCACACAGTCACATGACATGCCACAATCTGTTTCTAATTCACAGTCAGGAGGTGATGGTGAGAGGCCCAATGATGCTCTCAAATTGAAATCAGGATGTGAATTAGATAGCCCTCTTGTGAGAAAAAGAAATGTTCATAAGGTGGCATTGAACCCCGACCCCATTTTTGATTCAATTGTTAGTGATAGTTCTTTTCCAAATTTTCTTGATGTATCCTCTTCTCCTGATAATGAAGAAATTCTTGTTGCTTACCCACTATAAGATAGAAATAAATCTACATCTAACAATATAAATACTACTGTGGTGACTTCCTCTCCTAGCTGGCTTAAAAAGGTGGTAGAGAAAAATAGAAAAATTGTTCCCACTGCGGCCAAAGAAATTGATACTGTCGCTATGCTCCTGCAAGGGACTTCAAAGCCTAAGAAGGCTAGGAGAATGTCCAGAATGATAAATGATGCTACTTCTAGCCACCAGGTATTGGAAATTGCCAATCCCATAAAAGATTTCAATGAAAATGACATAATCGAGGCATATTATAAAATAAGTCATATTGACTTGGGCCCTTCCACTCTTGAGGGGGAGTCATACCATGCAAATTATTCTGTCAATGTTTTGATTAAAAGGGTTAAGGAAGAAAGGAAAGAAAATATAAAACTCCAATCTCAAATCTTGTCTTTGAGCCAATTCATCCAATCAATTGTGGCACCTTCTTCTCAAGAAGCTCCTAATTTAGATGTCATTATGATTAATGCAAACACTGTCAAGCAGATTAAAACGAGTCAAAATTTTGCCAAGGCTATCAATGAGTGGGTCAAAAATTTGTCTTGTGATGTTTTATTTTTCTTGACTAAGATGATACAAAGCTATTCTCTCATACACAATAAAAGAAAAGAATTGGTCAATGAGCTCTAGCAAGTAAGAAAGGAATAAGGAAGTACTTATGTGCTTTCAAAAGAAGTTGTTGAGTTAGCAGCATTGGACTCCATAACACTCGCAAAGGGAAATCTGGCTAGTGACCTTCGTGAAATTGATTTATCCTAGGTTGACTCATTGGACTGGAAGCTCAATATGTATGATAATCTTATTGATCAGATCAACAAGGCTCTACAAGAATACCTGGATCTAATTGTTGGTATTCAAAGGGATTGTAATGCTCTTGAAATAAATATTTTGGATGATTTCAGAGAAAACCTATGTGACCCCAAGGATATCAACCAAGAAGTCAAAGACATGCTTTGTAGTGAACTTGTTGATCCTAAGACTATTTCTAGAGAATCACTGAGCAAATTTGGCTTTAAGCAGGTTTATCTTAATGGTTACAGAAACAAGGATGAGATGATCCAGGAGACTATGGCGGGAATAGCTAAGAACTTGGCCAAGTTTAGAACCAGATTGCAGAACACTACTGTTCCAGGATGCAAAAGTATTACCACTATCATCACAAAGTATCGAGAGTACAAGCTCAAGTTGAAGGTGCGAGAGAAGACAGTGAAAGATCAAGCGGTGGAGAGCGTTGAAGATCCTAAAGAAAATGAAGGGGTGGCGAATTAAGTTTATTTCTTTTATGCTTTTTAAGTTATTTGGCTCAAAAACTTTTAAAGACTTTAATTTAGAAAAAGGAAGCGGTTGTCTTCAAGAAACCATTCTTATTTCAAAGATAGTTATGATTTTATGCTTATAAATATGTAATGGGGAAACAATGGAACCATCTTTCTGGTTGGGTAAACTTTGTTTTTCTCAATTTAGTTAGATATCTTGTATGTTTGTTTTGATTTCAATCTACTTCAATATATAGAAAAGATACACAGTTGGAATTGTTCAGGCATATATGATCTTTGTGTTATAGTGTTTGAGCTATCATTCTACTTATGTTGAATGCCATATTTGTGGTGATCTTTCTTTATGTTGGAGAATTCAGTTGGTGATTTCATTGCTGTGAATATCTATGTTTGAATGAATATGTTGTGGTGATTATAATTCAAAATCTTCTCTTTTTCGATTATTATTGTTCGAAGTCTTTGAGCTTCTGTGAGTATTGGTTAGTTTATTTGTATGAAAATCTCCTTTCAAAGCTTTCTGGTTAAAAGCATTTCCTTTCTTTGCTTTCTCGTTAAAAGCATCATAGATTTTTGATTCGTTGAATATCAGTAGAAGGTAGCTGCCACCTTGTAAAATAAGCAGAGAGTTAGTGATAAAATACTATTATTACTGGCTCAACTATGGTTACATTTGTCATTTGTCTGGGTGAGAGAATATAGAGTTAGATGAAAAATCAGTAAACCGACAGGTTTTGGGCAACTCTACTGGGGATTTATAACTGCTAAGTATGTATTGTGAGTTGCTCTAATGGTTCTTCAGAGACGTAACGTTCCTATTCTTCAACCCAATGTTGATTGTCTTATAGGTGATCAGGAAGATATCATTACTGGATTAAGGTTGCTTGCCTGGCAACACAGAAGGACTAACTTGCAATACCATCAAGTTAACGAAGTGTTAGAAGAAGAAGAAGAAATTGGTGAAGTTGTGAGAGAAAATGCCAGGTGTTTTGAAAACACTCAAGAAGTTATTATTATTGAAGTTGTTGTACCTATGCCATGAAGAGAAAGAGTGTTTCCTGTTCTAGCACTTCCTAACGATAGGTGCAGAAACCAAAGGGTTAATCAGAGGAACCAGTTAAATAATCAACAAAATCTTCCATGAGCTAATCAGTAATTGAAGTTGGTGACTCTGTTTTTATTAAGTTTTATTGTTTAAATCTGGCTTCCAAAGGATACACTAGAGGAGATAAAAACAAGGGGATCCTCGATGAGGATTTTGCATTTTTAGAGTCCATCAACTTTTCTTCCGTCCCACCTAATCGAAAGGTTAGGTCTATTAGTAGACCCTGGTCCCCTCCACCTAGTCAAAACCCTCCAAGTACTCTGTCCACATCTTGTCAAGCTCTCCTTTTACATGGAGTTACTTTCCCTTTGCAAGTGAATTTCCCCATACGAAATTCACTTATCGTGGTCTAGCCTCCACCTGTTGCATGGGGAGCCACCATAGGTCCACTCAATCTTGGAGCCCAATTGCATGATTTACCTAAGGGGTCTGGGAAAGTTATACCTAAATTTAGAGGAGATGGGAAAGTCACCCCAGAAGAACATATGCAAGCCTTTTTTGCCACCTCTTCTATTCTTGTTGTACAACATGAAGATGTCACTGTAAGAATTTTTGTAGAATCTCTAACTGATGCTGTCACTGATTGGTTTTGTCATCTTCCTAATGGCTCTATTAACGGTTGGGATACCTTAAAAACAAAGTTTGAAAGCAAATTCAAATCTTCTGAGAATGAACAAACTCTGGTTATGCAGTTAGCCACAATGAAAAAAGAGATATAAGAACCAATGAGGTAATTTGTTGCCAAATTTAACAAGCTATGTAATAGGATTCCAGAGAACATGAGGCCTGGGAATGATCTGTTAAAATGTTTCTTCATTAATACTCTTCCACCAAATGTCATTTTTACTATCAAAAGAGAAGGGGCGGCTGATGTAAATGCAGCCTAAGAGAGGGCCATATCCATAGAAGATGATTTGATTATAGTAGAAAAATACAAAAAGGAGTTACAGACTGGTAAACCTTCTGGTGTAAATTCTACTGACCCAGTTATACAAAGGTTGGCTAATGATATAATCACCATAAAGAGGCAAATGCCAAAGCGACAGTTTCAGCCACCTTACCAAGATATACCACGGAAGGATTATGGCAATCAAGGTGTTCATAATAAAACTTTGCCTTTAACTGGACCCGCATAGAGGCTAGCTATTGAGAATACTCCCTCTACTAGTAAGGGTAACATGATGTGCAATTTTCATTTGACTACAGATCATGATGGGTCCACTTGCCCGGAGATGGTTTGATTCATGCAAATGCTTTCTACCAATGAACAAGCCGAAGTACCATTAGAAGAACCTAGCCCATCTTATGATGCAAGTGTTAATTTCTTTGAGTATGAATCAGATGCTAAAGCAAGAGAATATGTTTATGTAGAGATTGATCCTAACTGTGCAGTCTTCACTAGAGGACAATAGGCCCAGAAAGGAGCAGACTCTAAAGGACAAACAAGTGGTTCATCTTTCACTCCAAAGTACATTCTATCTAGGCAATTTGCTTCCATTTCTAAGAAACTTGACAACACTACTTCCAAGAACGTGTCTACAGAGGCACCATCCATCCCTTCCCCTGATACTATTGGTACTAGTTCATTTGATATAATTGAGTCATGTGAGAATATCAAAATTTAGATCTCCCAAGCTAAATACCTTAGACTCAACCCATCCGAGCTAGACTGACTAGTGAAATATATCAAACAGGAACCCTCCCCATCTCAAAGTAATGCCCAAGTGTCTAATGAGTTTAATACACCTATTAATGAACAAGTTCCCCATAATCTATATGAAAAAGAATTGGGACAGCAAGACCCTTTCTCTAAGCTAGAACCATTTTATGTGTCTCTTTGCATAGTTGGTTTCAGATTGAGTAACTGTGTCATTAACTCTAGTGCTTCTAATAATGTAATGCTGACTCAAGTGGCTAGAGCTTTAGGCCTGTCTTATACCCCTTCCCATGGTAAATGCTTTTCAATGGATGGCTCACAAGTTCCAATTTTGGGACAAATAAAAGATGCACAAGTTGCTTTAGCTTCTTTCCCCCAAAAAAGATTAAAGTTAACTATCCTCATTGCTGATATTCCCACTAGTTATTGCATGCTTTTCAGTAGGAGTTTTTGCAAAGACTTGGGAGGGGAGATACAAATGGATTGGTCTCATGCTTTAATACCACTAGAGGGAAAGAAAGTTCGTCTTAATCCAAAGTCTAAGGCCAAGTTCACAGTACTAAATTCTGTAGATCCTAGGGTAGATATCCTATTTGTTGAGACTGGACCAGGCACTTATATGTGTACTTCCATAGAAGAAGAATGTTCAAGCCTTATTAGCCCTGATTTACAGAATGAGTTGTGGACACTAAAATTTGATGGAAGTTGCTCCCATGCTAGTTCTGGAGCAGGATTTGTTCTAATCTCTCCAGATGGTTATATCTTTCCCTTTGCTTACAAACTTGAATTTGAGAACACCAACAATACTGCTAAATACAAGGCTCTTCTGCTTGGCTTAACCTTAGCTAAGGAAAGTGGCATAAAACAATTGAAATCTAGAGGGGATGTAGAGTTGATAGTTAAGCAAGTCAGGAAAGAATACTCTGTAAAGAATGGTAGACTGAGACATTATAGAAATAGAGTTTGGGATTGTATTGAAGATTTTGATGCTTTTTCTATTGAAGCAATGCCTAGGGGCCTTAACACAAGAGCTGATTCATTGGCTGTTTCTGCATCCTTATTGTTACCTCATCCTGATTTTAAGGATAAACCTTATAGGATTGAGCTGATATATCACCCTAGTGTCCCTGATAATGTAAACCATTAGCAAGTGTTCGATAGTGACAAGCAAATTATTTCATTTCTTGAGAAGGCTGAAGCTTTTGCTAACATTTTCTTTGAAGGAAGTAATAATGTGACCAATGATGTTACTAATGGATATGTTAATACACATGGGGAAGGGAAGTCTAAAATGATTCAATTGAAGGGAAATAAAATACCTAAGGGGTTGGTTTCTCTAGAAGATTTGTTCAATAAACATGATCAGTACTTGAAACAAAAGAATAAGGTCAATGTTGAATCATCTATTGATTATGACTGTGTCAATATTGGCATAGATGAAGAGCCTAAAATAGTGTGCATAGGGAAATGTTGCTCTCCCCAAGAAAGAGAAAGATTGATTTCCTTGCTGATAAAATACAAGGATGTTTTTGCATGGTGTTATGTTGACTTGAAAAAGTTTAGGAATGGGTAATTACAACATAAGATACCTTTAAAACCTGGCACTACACCTTACAGGGAAAAATAGCGAACTTACAACCAAAAGTGGCAGAGACCATCTTCAATGAGATAGATAAGATGTTGAAAGCTAAGATTATCTATCCAATCCATCATTCTACATGGGTAGCAAACATAGTTCCTATTAGGAAGAAAAATGTAGAGATAATGATTTGTGTTTACTTTAGGAACCTAAATCAGGCTTCATTAAAGGATAATTATCTGCTAGCTATTATGGATCACATTCTGCAGGCAGTTGCAGGTTCTGAAATGATGTCCATGTTAGATGGTTTCTATGGTTATAATCAAATTGAAGTGGCTCTAGAAGATCAACACAAAATGGTATTCACCACCCCCATTGGTGTGTTTGCTTACAATAGAATGCCATTTGGTCTCATCAACGCAGGTGCTACTTTTCAGCGAGCTATGGATTTCTCATTTGGGGATTTGAAAAATAAAATCATTGTCGTATATCTAGATGATTTGATAGTTTTTCAAATAAAAGGGAACATTAGATACATGATTTGGAAGTTGTATTACAGCGTTGTAGAGAACAAGGGATCTCATTAAACCCCAAGAAATCTATTTTTGTTGTCACTGAAGGTAAGCTTCTGGGGCACATTATCTCAAAAGATGGGGTTAAAGTTGATCCCGAAAGGGTGAAAGCAATCATGCAATTAGGGTTGCCCATGAATAAGGATAGCACCAGATCTTTCTTTGGCCAAGTGAACTTCCTGAGGAGATTTGTACCTGAGTTCGCTGAGTTGACAAGGCCTATAGCTGAAATGATGAAGAACCATCTAGCTTTCAAGTGGAGTAGCGAAGGAAAGAAGGCATTTGAAGATATAAAGATCACCATAGCAAATTCACCCACACTGGTATGTCTTGATTTCAATAGAGATTTTATTATATACTTCTATGCATCAGAACATACTTTATCAACCATTTTAATGCAAAAAAATGAGCAAGGCATTGAAGCCCCTATTTCATTTATGAGTACCCCTCTCAAAAGTTATGAGCTTAAGTACACACCACTTGAAAAATATGCTTATGTTGTTGTCAAAGCTTTGAAAAGTTTTAGGTTCTATATTCTGCATTCACATACCATGGTTTTTGTTCCTAAAACTGATGTTAAACGTATCCTTACACAGCAAGAAATTGGATGTAACAAACGGGGGGCTTGGATAGCGAAGGTTCAGTAATATGATGTAGACATCAGACCTACTAATCTAGTAAGGGGTAAGGGTCTATGTAGATTGATTGCAGAAAATAAAATCATTGATGAAGAGCAAGTACCTCTAGTACTTTTTACCAGTACAGTCAATGAGTGGTTTTTAGATGTCTCATACTTTTTAACCTATGGTGATTGCCCTGCTCACTTATCAACCAAAGAAAAAAGGAACCTAAAACTGAAGTCCAGTAAGTATGTTCTTTGGGAAGGAAATTTATATAAGAAAGGAGTAGATGGGACATTTCTTAGGTGTGTTGACAAGGAACAACAAAGGAGACTTCTGAAAGCCTTCCATGATGAAGCTTGTGGTAGACATTTTTCTTCCTTTGTAACAACTTTCAAGATCTTAAGACAGTGTTTTTATTGGCCAGGTATGTTTAGGGATGCTCAGGAATGGGTATCTAAATGTGAAAAGTGTTTAAAATTCATTGGTCGTCCTCATCTAGCAGCACTGCCCTTGAAACCTGTGGTAATTGATGAGTCATTCCAACAATGGGACCTAGACATCATTGGTCCTATCAATCCTAGCTCAAGTGCCGGACACACACACATCTTACTACCACAGATTATTTTACCAAATGGGTAGAAGCCATCCCAGTGAAGCAAACTACCTCAGAAGTGGTGTATAATTTCCTGAAAGAGAATATTATAGTAAGATTCAGTATCCCAAAAAGGATAATCGCAGACAATGCTAGCTCTTTTTCATCTGTTGAGATTACTCTTTTCTGTTATGAACATGGTATCAATTTGGGACATTCATCTGATTACTATCCTCAGGGCAATGGACAAGCTGAGTCTAGTAATAAAAATTTAATCTCTATCATCAAGAAATTGGTAGATGAAGGACAAAGAGGGTGGCATAAGAAGCTATACGATGCTCTTTGGGAAGACAGGATCACATATAAGAGAGCTATAGGCATGTCTCCTTTCCAGCTTGTTTACGGTATTGATAGTACTATTCCTATTTCTTTGGAGCTTTCAGCATTAAATCTACAAAAGGCCATAGAAAATGAGGAATTTTACTCTGCATTAGAGAAGAGGATCATGTATCTGAATAATTTGGAAGAAGAAAGAGTAACGGTTGTGGACAGAATTACTAGACACCAATAGATGGTTAAGAAAATCTTTGACAAAAGATCCAGGCAAAGAAAATTTCTGGTTGAAGATTTTGTGCTTCTCTGGGATAGAAGGAAAGAACCAAAGGGCGCACATAAAAAGTTTGATTCATTATCAAAAGGTCCCTTTTTTATCAGGCAGGTTGTTGGTGATAATTCTTTCCTATTGAAATATCCAGATGGCACTCCTTTGCCTCTTGCCTATAATGGGCAAGATTTGAAATTGTTTAACTGGTAGCATTCTTGAGTCTCCTTCTTGTACATAGTTTCTTTTTGTTTTCTTTGTTTTCGTAGTTTCCCTCTATTTCCCAATGAATAAGGCTTTATCCCATGTTGTTCTAGATTCTCTGCATCTCTTTGGTCCTTGTCCCCATTCAGAGCCATTTGTTACCCCTTTATTTTTATTTCTAAGTCTCATTCGTTTCTATTGTTCACCCACGTGGTACTTTAATTTTCTAAGCCCCAAAGGTTATGAGTCTCTACTGTTGTGCTTTAGAAATGTTTTTGAAGTCGCAGATGCTCCAAGTTTCCTAACCTAGTTGCTACTTCCCTAAGTTTTCTAACCTTATCGCTAGGTTCTGAAGTTCTGAAACCTCGCGATCCTACGACTTCATGTCTTTGTGTTGTGTTTGTTGCTCGCTTGGTTCCCTCGTGTTGTCGTTGTGTCACAGGTTTTCCAAACTTTATAACATGCGACTTAAGGTTCTGAAGTTCTCTTTTCTGGTGATTCAGTGACGATTAAGTGGCAAACCAAAAACCAAGGCAATTAATGATCATTTAAAGTGTTGTACGCCGCCAGTGTGAGATGTCCTTCAACAAATTTTTGGAAAATGAGCAAATCTTTGAGTTTTTCTCAAGGCGTGGAAATGGTACCATGACAGCCTAATATTTAAAAGCATGACAGGGCACTATAACTTCACATCATTTCATTCCTTGTGCAAATTGTCTTAGTGTTCTGTTTCTTTCTATTCTGAATTATTTCTTCCACAATTATCTGTCATAGTCCTTGGAGCTTGGTCACTGTAATGAAATTCAAATTTTAGGGTGTCTCCTCCCACTCTGGAATTGAGAGCAATTGGTCTAAAATAAGAGACACTAAACTTGGACACAAAAACATGGCAGAATTCTAGTCTCGTTTGCAGCAGGAAGACAGGTCATCATTTGTAGAAAAAATTCTACATAGTGGTTTGGCTCATGCAATAGGTTTCCCTATTTCATTGTGTTGTGAAGATTTAATTGTTGCATGCGTGGAGAGATACAACCCCGAGACTTTGGAGATCAAGACTAAAGAAGGTGTGCTGGTCGCAAGTATTGATTCTGAATCTATCTGTAGCAAGAGAAATATGAAGCCATGTCTGTAGCCCTGGGTATGGAATTTTTCTAGGAGAATGAGGATTGGTGCAGAAATTCTATTATGTGCAACTAGCTAAAATCATAGAAAAGAGGTAAGCCTTAGTTACCCCCTACACTTAAAAGAGCACGTTTTAAAGACAAAATTTTAGATATTATCACTTTGTTGCACCAGGTGGTGGGTAGTGAAAATGCTAGCTCTTTTGAATTCTGGATGTGCCGCTTTATATTACTGATATGTAGTGAGAATCAGTTATTGACTGGGCTGAAATAATAAGCTATCATTTGAATGAGCAATTGTTGAAGTTTCAAGAGACCTCTGCATTTCACATGTGCTCCTATTTAGTATATGTTCTAGCCAGTCAAGAGGTTGTATGGGCTGGGTTGAGGCCTCATCTGTCTTTAACCCCAGATACACCTGTGTATGCTTATTTTCCTTAGTTTACAAAAGATGTTGGGATGAAAGTTTTTCATCAGATTAATGATGCCTTTTTAATGTTTCTGGTGAGAAAGTTGAACTGTGATTCTAAAATAAGGATTTCTCTTGAGGGTGCATCTCTGATCATGCAATTTGGGAGTTTTTACATCCAA
The DNA here is from genome assembly GCA_027924645.1 of Cunninghamia lanceolata. Classification (NCBI taxonomy): domain Eukaryota; kingdom Viridiplantae; phylum Streptophyta; class Pinopsida; order Cupressales; family Cupressaceae; genus Cunninghamia; species Cunninghamia lanceolata. Next base: position 1,281,342 of record BSBN01001132.1, read on the forward strand.
TTTGATAGGTTTACCTACCTGAGATTGGGGGGTTATGAGTCAACACCAACCAAGTTGCCTCGTAACCCTAGTGACTACATTGTCTTTTTGGAAGTTTGCAGACAAATGACTACTGTAAATGTTAAATACCAGAGTATGAGAAAGAAGGCCTACACATTTCCATTGTCTTTATCAGTTTATTCTTGTAAAAATAAAGATGTCACTAAAGGGATTGAGCTTGCATTGGCAGAATTTAACCTTCACTCTTTATCTTTAAGTCAACACTTTGACATCAAGAACTATGTTAAGCAGAACTTCTATGGCTCTAGCTCTTATGAGCATCGTTCAAGCCTAGAGGATTTTTGAGAGTATTGTGTGGATGACTATGAAGTTCTGAGAAGAAGCTACATGAGACTTACCACAAGTCAAATCCAAGCTTTTGATTTACCTATTCGTATTCCAGAAAAAGTTGAGGACTCTGAAGTAATTGATGTAGAATACCAGAATTTGCTGTCAAAACCCCTCCCTCGTATAAATTGTCCTGAGAAGGAGGTTATGGATATAAATGTTTACTCTGCACCTGTGATTAAGAGAACTAAGGAATGGTTGGTTGGTAAGTGGCATGGACATGCAGGTTCACCTCATGAATTAGGTCATTCAAGGGCTACTGGACAGAAAATGGTGCAGAATTCTGCTGCTCAGATTTTGACACGGTCACATGACATGCCACAATCTATTTCTAATTCATAGTTAGGAGGTGATGGTGAGAGTCCCAATGATGCTCTTAAATTAAAATCAGGATTTGAATCAGATAGCCCTCTTGTGAGGAAAAGAAATGTTCATAAGGTGGCAGTGAACCCCGACCCCATTTTTGATTCAATTGTTAATGATTGTTCTTTTCCAAATTTTCTTGATGTATCCTCTTCTCCTAATAATGAAGAAATTTTTGTTGCTTCCCCACTGGAAGATAGAAATAAATCTATGTCTGACAATATAAATACTATTGTGGTGACTTCCTCTCCTAGCTGGCTCAAAAAGGTGGTAGAGAAAAAGAGAAAAACTATTCCCATTGCAGCCAAAGAAATTGATACTATCGCTATGCTCCTGCAAGGGACTTCAAAGCCTAAGAAGGCTAGGAGAATGTCCAGAATGATAAATGATGCTACTTCTAGCCACCAGGTATTGGAAATTGCTGATCCCATAAAAGATTTGGATGAAAATGACATAATTGAGGTAGATTATAAAATAAGTCATATTGACTTGGGCCCTTCCACTCTTGAGGGGGAGTCATACCATGCAAATTATTCTGTCAATGTTTTGATTAAAAGGGCTAAGGAAGAAAGGAAATAAAATATAAAAATCCAATCTCAAATCTTGTCTTTGAGCCAATTCATCCAATCAATTATGGCACCTTCTTCTCAAGAAGCTCCTAATTCAGAGGTCATTGGGATTGATGCAAACAATGTCAAGCAAATTAAAACAAGTCAAAAATTTTCCAAGGCTATCAATGAGTGGGTCAAAAAATTGTCTTGTGATATTTTATTGTTCTTGACTAAGATGATACAAAACTATTCTCTCATACACAATAAAAGAAAAGAATTAGTCAATGAGCTCCAGCAAGTAAGAAAGGAACAAGGAAGTACTTATGTGCTTTCGAGAGAAGTTGTTGAGTTAGTAGCATTGGACTCCATAACACTCGCAAAGGAAAATCTGGCTAGTGACCCCCATGAAATTGATTTATCCTAGGTTGACTCATTGGACTGGAAGCTCAATATGTATGATAATCTCATTGATCAGATCAACAAGGCTCTGCAAGAATACCTGGATCTAATGGTTGGTATTCAAAGGGATTGTAATGCTCTTGAAATAAATATTTTGGATGATTTTAGAGAAAACCTACGTGACCCCGAGGATATCAACCAAGAAGTCAAACACATGCTTTGTAGTGAACTTGCTGATCCTAAGACTGTTTCTAGAGAATTGCTAAGCAAATTGGGCTATAAGTAGGTTTATCTTAATGGTTACAGAAACAGGGATGAGATGATCCAGGAGACTATGGCAGAAATAACTAAGAACTTGGCCAAGTTCAGAACCAGATTGCAGAACACTATTGTTCCAAGAAGCAAAAGTATTACCGCTATCATCATAAAGTATCGGGAGTACAAGCTCAGGTTGAAGGTACGAGAGAAGATGGTGGAAGATCAAGCAGTGGAGAGTGTTGAAGCTCCTAAATAAAATGAAGGGGTGGTGAATTAAGTTTATTTCTTTTATACTTTTTAAGTTATTTAGCTCAAAAACTTTTAAAGACTTTATTTTAGAAAAAGGAAGTGGTTGTCTTCAAGAAACCGTTCTTTCAAAGATAGTTATGATTTAATGCTTATAAATATGTAATGGGGAAACAATGGAACCATCTTTCTGGTTGGACAAACTTTGTTTTTCTCAACTTAGTTAGATATCTCGTATGTTTGTTTTGATTTCAATCCACTTCAATCTATAGAAAAGATACACAATTGGAATTGTTTAGGCATATATGATCTTTGTGATATATTGTTTGAGCTATCATTCTGCTTATGTTGAATGCCATATTTGTGGTGATCTTTCTTTATGTTGGAGAATGCAGTTGGTTATTTCATTGCTGTGAATATCTATCTTTGAATGGATATGTTGTGGTGATTATAATTTAAAATCTTCTCTTTTTCGATTATTATTGTTCAAAGTCTTTGAGCTTCTGTGAGTATTGGTTAGTTTATTTGTATGAAAATCTCCTTTCAGAGCTTTTCGGTTAAAAGCATTTCCTTTCTTTTCTTTTTGGTTAAAAGCATCATAGATTTTCGATTCGTTGAATATCAGTAGAAGGTAACTACCACCTTGTAAAAAAAGTAGAGTTAGTGATAAAATACTATTATTACTGGCTCAACTGTGGTTACATTTATCATTTGTCTGAGTGAGAGAATATAGAGTTAGATGACAAATTAGTAAACCAACAATAATCAGCATCAGGGTTCCTTTGAACAACTAAAGGAATATCTTGCTAATCCACCTATTCTTATTCCACCAAAATAAGGACAACCCCTTCTTCTATACATCTCAACAACAAAAACAGTGATAGGGGCCTTGCTAGAATAGCACGATGAACAAGGAAAAGAAAGAGTTATATACTATACCAGCCACACCTTGGTGACCTATGAGATGAATTACACTTCTATTGAATGAGCGTGTCTTGTCGTTGTCTTCACTTCCCAAAAGTTAAGACATTACATGCTCAACCACAAGACAAAGCTCATTGCCAAGATTGATCCACTCAAGTACTTATTGAATAAAGCAGCTCTTACAGGATGAATGGCTAAATGGGTTATGATCCTAAGTGAGTTTGACATTGAATACATAGAAAGGAAAGCCATTAAAGGACAAGTGATTGTCAATCAATTGTCTAATGCACCTGTCCCAACAGAACAACCACAAAGTTCAGAATTTCCAAATGAGTCCATATTGACAATAGCGCCAACAACAGATACATAGAAAATGTATTTTGATGGATCCTACACACATTGTGGCTCAGGGGCAGGCATCTTGTTTGTTACTCCTCAAGGAGATACCATTCTAAAATCCTACAAAATCACACTTCCATGCACAAATAATGTAGTAGAGTATGAGGTCCTCATCACAGGACTTTGCATGGCCATTTAGTGGAAAATTGAAAAGCTGACAGTTTATGGAGATTCCCAGTTAGTCATCAGATAGGTTAACAATGAGTACAAGACAAAGGATGACAAACTCCTGCCCTACAAAAGGATGGTAGATGATTTCAAAGATTATTTCCATGATATCCATTTTGAACAAATTCTAAGGTTGAATAACAAAGCAGCAGATGCTATGGCCATTATAGGATCCTTGGTTGACATGAAAAAGGACAACAAAAAGTATGAGTTCTTGATTGAAGAATTACCAATACCAGTTTATGATGTATCACAATCTGAGTTAGTATGCGACATCGTCGGTCTCTTATCTCCTTGGTATCAAGAAACCTACATGTACCTCCATGACAACATCCTACCACCTAATCTATCATCTGCACAACGAAAACCTTCATCCATCTTACCCTCATAGGAGATACCCTCTATCAAAGAAGTCTTGATGGTACTCTTTTATGATGTCTGAACTCTAGGGAAGCTGAAGTGGCCTTACAAGAGGTACACGAAGGCATTTGTGGGGCACACTCTAGTGGACCTACCTTAGCAAAGAAAATTCTTAGGACAGGGTTCTATTGGCCAACAATGGAACAAGATGCTTACCGCTTTGTGAATAAATGTCTACCATGTCAATAACATGGTGATCTCATCCATGCACCTTCACAGGAGCTGCAACTGATAATAACTCCTTGGCCCTTTTAATAGTTGGGACTTGACCTTGTAGGCAAAATTCACCCACCTTCATCCAATGGGCACAAGTTCATCATTACTGCTACCAAGTACTTCACCAAGTGGGTCAAAGCCATTCCACTCACTTTTATCACTGGCGTCCAAATTGCTAAATTCATCCTCCACTACATAATATTTCGTTATGGCGTTCCCCTCTCCATCATCATAGATAATGGGAGACCATTTAAAAACTAAGAAGTCTACACCCTATTCAAAAAATTCCACATCCAACATCATTTATCCACACCATATTATCCCCAAGGTAATGGTCAAGCCAAAGCTTCTAACAAAACCATCTTACGCATTCTGAAAAAAATGATTAATGAAGCTAGCCGCAACTGGCACGTTCAGCTCAACCCCGCCCTATGGGCCTATCGATCAAGCATTCGTACACCCACAGGAGCCACACCATACTCATTAGTATTTGGTTCCGAAGCCATTTTTCCTATAGAGGTCAAGTTCCCTTCTCTCAAGATTTCCTTGCAAAATATAATCATTAAGGAGTACCAAGTTGCACAACTAAATGAGCTAGAACTCCTAGATGAGAAATGCTTGGATGCTCTCAATTACCTTCAAGCCTATCAAAACCACCTACGCAGAAGCTATAACCAAAAGATCAAGAACTGCAAGTTTGAGATAGGTGACCTTGTCCTTATGGAGAATCAAAGAAACCTACAAGAGCGCCACAAGAAAGGAAAGTTTGAGCCTAATTGGTTGGGACCATATGTCATCACAGCTAGCTATGGGTCAAGAGATTAATAGCTAGCAACACCTAAGGGGCAGCCTCTAGATGAGACTATGAACATCATGCACCTGAAAAGGTTCTATGCATAGCCCATCAAGTATCCCAAATCAAAAAATCCAAAAAAATTTTAAAAAAAAAAAAAAGAAAGAAAAAAACCCGAGTGCAATAAAGTCGTCCAATGGTGAAAATTGCTTTAGCGATGCCTTGGATAAGTACCATGGTGAAAACCTATCTTAGGCGCCATGTGTAGTGGTCGGTTCTACCATCTAATAAGTCCTCCTATCCATCATAACATTCCACATCACACGCATCCCATGGATTGGAATTCTAAAACATCAAATCACCCACCCTACATTATCCCACCCAAAGCTAATTCATGGAGAAAGGATCCTTTTATGCTCTCCTTGTATAGCTCAAAAATCCATAAAAATCCAAAAACAACACAAAACTTCAAAAAACCCAAAAACATTAGAAAATCCACAAAAATCCAAAACTCCAAAAAAAATCACAAAATTACAAAAGTCCAAAAACAATCCCACATCATCATCACACTCAACACATCATTTTCCACCATCATCACATCTATCCTGAACCATTCCCACATCATCTAGTCAAACCAGAACTACATATTCATCTCACTCGCATCTTAAAGTGCCTTGATCTTGTGGACACAGGATATGTAGGCAGTTTGGAATACGAAGGAAATATCTAGTACTCAGGTACATAAGATGCACCCATGCAACCCATTTGGATGGTCCCTGTCTTCTGAGCTTACTAAATTCACTAGACAATACACATGTCAAAACATCACAACTTACGCAAAAATCATCAATCAACAAACCAATCATAATCAGCACATATGGCCTACTATCCTTTTGGCCATCTTTCAAAATTTATCCAACAACATCCAACTGATCCTTGCCTTAACAGATATATCATTCCTACAATAGGTAGAATCCATCATCTTATCAACACTTACCTTGGCAAGAGATACAATGGATGTTTGTATGGTTCGTTGGTCTTTTTGATTATTGATTTTTATTTTTGTCTTGATTCTAGGGATCATTCCAAAGCTACCTTGATCTCACTATATCATGGTATGTGGTGGAATACACCTAGAATGGACATGGTCATTGTTTTGTTTGTCATGATTGAGGGTTGATTTCATTACTCTAAGAATGGTATTCGTATATTGAAGATGTAGGGTCGGTTCTAGCATATTGTTCTCCACTTGCATCTAAGGTTAACCATACCTTTTATGTACTAAAAGAACTTATGCTATGAGTCCCCTTCCCTCATCTAGGCATGAGATCAACCTATTATTTGTGAGTCTAGTCCATGCAAAGATGGGTATATATCATCACCTTGGTCCTTTCATACCTTGGTGAACATATCTCTTTTTGCTATAATAAATCTAGAAATGCTCTCAATAATGTCAATACAAGTACTTTACCTAGCTTACCCATCCCCCTTTCTATCACCAACCATTCAACACACTATCTAGACTTAGCATTTAATAATGATTCGACCCCCCCATCCATTCAGCCACTCTAACATACCCCCCAATCAATCACTCAACCAATTCACTCTACATACTTCACCCATTCCAACAAAACCCCTCTAATAACATGGTGTCTAAAGTGACCTAGTATCCCTAAACATATCCTAACCATCCCTAAACCTATCCCAATCATCCCTAAACCTACCCCAACCACCTAACCCCATCGCGTAGGGTTCAAAGAACATCACATGTATCATGACATCTAACTATGGCATCAACTCATCCCATTTCCCATCTCATTATCATTTATCCATTTCATTAACCATTACCATTTCATTAATCATCTCATCATTTCTCCATTTTCATTATCATAGTCACCTATCATTTTACCGTTACATTTATCCATTACCATTTCATTACTCGTTTCATCATTTATCCATTTCATTAATCATTATATTATTTATCATTTACCATTATCACTTATCCATTTACCATAACCATTTTACCATTTGTCCATTACATTGTACATCCATTAACCATTATCATCATTTATCCATTTATCAATTCATTATCATTAATCCATTTTGTCATTAAACATTTATTCATCCATTCATCATTATATCCATTATCTCATTAAATCATTAAATAATATATCCATTTATCCATTTATCCATACATAACCATTACATAATGTCATTGTCATCCATACATAATATAATATATGTTCATTAATCTAAGCATATATTTCACATCATAATCCATCCATGTCAGAAACAGAAAATGCATCCATAATAAAATAACATCAATAACCATCTATAAAGCATAATCCATCCATAAATGCAATCCATCACATCATCATAACACATCCATAAATGAATCCATCATAACCATAAAAATATCATCATAAAACATCCATAAATGCATCCATCATCATCATAAAAACATAGACATCACTATGAACATCATAAATATCCATAACCACAAAAATACATACATCACCACCAAAAATATACATCGCTCAAAAATAATAATACAATGTCATGATACACAACCATAATACAACAAAAATCAACCTCGGGTTGATGACCCCCTGGTAGAGTCAGTAGGAGACCTATGCTGCTACTGTTGTGGCTGCTATGGCTACTGAGATGGTTGTTGTGGCTGTTGAGATAGCGGTGGTGGACGTGCCATTGGCTGCTAAGATCTCTTGGACCTGTATGACCCAGACATCCTAGATCCACTCCGCTGACTATAACCAGGTACCTACTGACCCTCAGGAACCACGACACAATAGGCACCATAGTAGTACTCAACTCGTGAACACTGCTCTAAGAGCTGGTCTTGCAGGTGTTGGATACACTACTGAGAGTCTGAGTATATCTGCTTGATGCTAGTCCTAGCTACCATCCCCTATAGTTGAGTAACCTCTTCCTGTAAAGCTACCACCTGCCCCTCTACAGCCTGATGCAGTGACCTCTCTGTGTCTCTCTCTAAGGTGACCCCGGCCACCTGTGCCTGCAACTACCCCACCTATGTCTGCAGCTGTCCTATCTGCACCTACAATGTGCTAATCTGATCATCTCCATCTCCCCCACTCCCTCCATCCAACAAGGTCATTGATCCCTGTAATTGCTAAAGCTCCTGCCTCTCCCAAGCCACCATATCCTCCAAACTAGCCACCTGGGCCCATAGGGTCTTGGCATCCTCCTGCTCATCAGCTCGAGTACATCGATGCCTAGTATGTGTCCCTAGAGTAGGACCAGGCCCTATCCCTAAACTCCCTACCTCTACAGCCCCAGCCCCTATAAATAGCCCCATCTAAGTTATTGGTACCTGTTGCACCTAAGTCTATGGTCTGACCTACTGTTGGGGTGTATTCTGTGGTGGTACCTACCTAGGACCCTACTGTTGCTATGGTGCTAGCAGTGGTGGCATATGTCCCCTTTGTGCCTACCACTGGGGTGGTTCCCGAGGTGGTGCCTACCTATGACCCTACTGTCATGGTGGTGTCTGCGGCAACACCATCTATCCTACCTATGCCTGCTATATAGGTGCTTGTTGTTGCTATTGCACTCACTGAGGAACCTGTCGAGGTGCCTGCTATCGCTGAGGACTCTATTATCCATGCCTCTATCCTCTCCCCAATACCTACTCCATTGTTTTTGTTGCCAAAACTCCAATACCATCACCCTCATCAATATCCACCTCCTCCAGCACTATCTCCTCCTAAACATCATCCCCCTCCTCCACTATCATATTCAGCTCAGCCGTGGGATCTGTCAAGCGGATCGACCTCCACACAGCCCACCACCAATCATAATATGGGGTGGTCCCTGCATCAATCACTGTACTCCTCCAATCCCACTACATAGGTTGTAGTATCGCAATATCCTAAATAGCCACCAGAGGTTGTATTTGCACCAGCCATCTGACATCCCATGGCATCCTCGCCAAAATCGCCATAGCTTGCGGCAAGTCCTGTCGTAACCCAAACTGCCTCATCACCCATGAGGGGAGATATTTATCAATGGTATGATCCCCTCAGCCTATCAAATACTGCACCTGAAATGTATACGGCATATGGATATGATCATCCATCCATGCCTCCACTCTGATAAATGGATGCCAAACTATCGAAACCAAGTCATCAAAAATACGTTGCCAATATCACAACTGCCCAACATAAGAATATTGAAGCGGTGTCCTGTACAAAAATACAAATGCCTCGAACTATGCCTGAAACAGAGATCCCTGTGGCCTCGTACTACCTATGTGCTCGAAGGCCCACACATGTAACAGTGTCACCCCAATAGAAAGAGCCCCATCTAGGTGGTATACAATAGTGTGCATCTCATGGTACAACTAACCTCATACATGGTCCCCATGCATACATCATCTCATTTCGAACCATCTGCTTAATCTCCTTACCCCAACCAATTGAGAAGACATGTGCACGTCGATCCAACATCACCAGGCCCCCAATCACTACACACAAAAATAGTGCAAAGTCATCTATTCTAGCCTCCAACATCTAAGCATAGCTCATTTGTCGTTGATCTGCTGTAAGAACTGGGTGACTTGGGGCAAAGTCCCTATCAAGGGTTGTTCGTCCTGTAGTAATATCACATGTAGGTCTCACTCCAACAATCAACAATCTCAAAATCCTCCACACATCCTCCAAGGTGATGGTGATCTCACCTGTAGGTAGTAGGAAGGAGCGTTTCTCACTCCTCCATCACCACTAGGGCTGTCATCATAGCCCTATGTGCCCATAAATTGGGCATCTCAGGCACTATCTATATTCCCAATCTCCCTAATCTGGCTAATGTAGCCTAATCAAATCCATCTAACAGCCTCATAACTGCAGGAACTCGTCGCTCCTGTGAAGCCACAATATGCCCATCAATCTATACTCGCAAAGTAATCATCAAAAACTTATCTTTCTTCTAATTTATTGCTATGACACTGTTTCTGTTGGCAAGAGACACTGCTCTGGTATGGATCTGTATGTTTTCATTGATGGCAACAAGGCTTAGAGAACCTATCTCCATGACAGGAAGAGATATCTCTAGAAGAACATGTTGGATTCTAGGTTCGGGTGACAAAAATGGCTAAGTATGGAAAGTATTATGAGTGGAAGACAGTAAGTCAGCTAGTATGCCTTCGCAAATTGAAGACTTGTAGATGTGGTTTAGGTATGATGTTAGTTGCTGTTTGATAGTACTATGCCTCAGAGATTAAGTCTTGATCCTCTTTGGAAGTCATCTTGAAGAAATGTCTAAGTCTAGGAAAGCAAAAGTATAGCAGGAACAGTGAACAGGGTCTGGTGCAGTGGTCCGCATTCCTCTGTAGACAAGTATTTCATTATGTAGTTTTGAGGTGTTGTAAACACTTATATGAAGTTTCTTATTCTAGAGTTAGGAAATCTGAAGTTCACCGGAAGGATAGCTACAAGATGCTAAGTATTGGCATAGTGTTTGACAGAGACAGAGTCTGAGTTTTGATGGTCCACATTTCTCTGCAAGATGATATGTGGTGCAGGAGCACCTTGGCAAATTAATGTTTTCATGGACCAATTTTTTGGAATTTGATTCCATTTTAGAGATTCAATGTTGTAATAGGATCAATTTGATCATTTGAAGTTATGTTGGAGTCATTTGGACATAATGTGTAAAAGTTGTTATTCAAAATGTAAAATTCCTAAAGTTGTAAAATGAGGAAGGTGAAGGGTCACCTTGTTCCAATTCATTGGAAGGAAGTGGAAACTAAAGAGACAAATGTGAAATGCCTTTATTAAGGCCTTGTAACATCCAAATAAGGTGGAGGTGATTGAAGAATGAGATTAGAATGTTAAAAACATTGTTTTTCTGTATTTTCTTCAGAAACTTCGTTGTTCTCAGCTGTGGTACGGCCCTGTACGGACAGGGAATGATGCCTAGTTGTTTGTGAATGATAATATGTTCAATCACCTTCCCTCTCAACTTCATTTCATGAATTTTGGTATTGATCTAAGTTAGATATTGCATTTTTGTCTAAAACTGTCAAACCCTCTGTTAGGGTAAACAATGGCAATGAAATCTTGTGTTTCTTCATTGTTTTATCCTTTGCATGTTGTAAATCCTAGATGGAAATGGTTGCAGAAGTATTACCCTTCAATTCCTTGGGGTCTCTGACCAAAGATCTAAGGTTGATGTGAAGAAAATCAAGTTTTATGACTATTTTTCTGTGTTAACAGTCCTGAAAATAGAGTTTAGAAATAGTTGAGAGGTTTAGACCTAGGGTATGGTAAAGTGTTGATGGGAATGGACTTTTTATGGATCGATGAGCATGTGCAGACCTAGTGTGAAGTTTCCCAAGCACATGCAAGGTGTGGGGAGTCGTGGAGAGTCTACTTTCAATAAGACCCTATGCTTGCAAAGCCTATTAGGCCTACTTTGTTCAACAACAGTCCTATTTTGATGCATTTTTTTTCAAAATGACCAATGGTGATTTCTTGACATGTTTTAAAACAGCTTAATGGGTACTCAAAGATGCCATCACAGTCCAAGGAGGAGGTCTGCATCAAGAGTTAAATTCTGACAGTCATAATTAAAGGGCTACTAGGAATAGAGCAGCACATATGTGAAAAGGGTATTAATGGAGTCTCCTGACTCTTGGAGTAATTTGAATGTGTTTGGTTAGTGGATTTGACCTTGTTGGATGTCTCTTGTACCCTGTTAAAGGTTTGGATCATTGCAATGCATTAGAAACTTGTTCATTGAAGTTCCTTATGTGGTTTTATGAGATCAATCTAGAAGACAAGCTTTGAAATTTGGTATAATTAATTTGTTGATCTTTTCCTTTGCATCAATATGAGCCTTGTCATTCTAAGGGTAGGATTGGGAATGTATAAAGAGTCCTTTATGTGCTTTGGAAGGTGTTTTGAGATCTTCAGTAAACGTTGTAAATCAACAGATGAAGTTGTTAAGCATACTCTTAAGGAAGAGGCCGACAAGTATATAAATCATTGTACAGAGAAGAGTTAATGTTTGGAGGATCTATGTAAGTAATTGAATGATTAGAGCTGACCTATATGAACATGCTTGGGAGAAGATTTGGGTCTGTGCAACACATAGAGCATTAGATTGAGTGACAAGGTACATCTTTTATGTACACGTTTCACTTCTTGGATGCCGACCTGATTATGGATTAAATAATGAGGTAGATATATATAAGAGGGATGTTCTTCTATTGTTCTATGTGAAAGAATATGTGTTTGATGTGAGGATGCAAATAGTGGAGTGGAGTTAGAAGATCAACAACAATAAAGACTTGGGATCATAATACAATTGTTAAATGACTGCACCCTATCATAGTGGCAGATGCTTAAGCAGTACTTAGTTCTCATGTGCAATCCGATTGGAAGCAAGTGTTTATCTTCAAGACAGTGAACCTTCAATAGGGTTTAACATCCCTCGGGGTTTAACAACCCTTATTGTAATCTTGCTAGGTTTAGGGTTGAGGTAGTGAGCCTGCTGAATCTAGTTGTACTTCATGGTTGTAAGCCAACATGTTCTAGGCTCGTGGAGTGACCAAGCCTAAGCATCATTTTTGTAAAGATTACAATATATATATGAGATCTAATCCTCTCCGTGGTTTTTCCCTCTTTGGGTTTTCCACATAAAATCTTTGTGTTATGTGTCATTCTTTTGTGGATGCTGTTTAGTTGTATATTTTTCTTCTGTTGGATTATTCTTTTGAAATGGTTAAAAGTAAAAGTATAAGAAAAGATTTATAGAACACTGATTCACCCCCCCTCTCAATGTTCTTGACAATCAACAATTGGTATCAGAGCAAGGTTCCTCGGAAGAAGTTTAACAACTTGAGGAAGATCTGGGATAGTATGATCATGGCAGCAAGAAGGTATGGAAATTATGAAAGATACAACCAACTAGAAGTAGCTCTTATGGATCTTGAAAATTCTGAAGCAAAGGTTAAGGATCTGAAAGATAACTTGCAACAAGTTGATGAATGCATCTTAAAGATAAAAGAGCAAGTCAAGAAATTCAAAGACAAATACATAGAAGTTAGTGATTAATTGTTATCAGCAAATGAAGCCTTGAATGATTTGGAAGAAGAAGATGTAGAAAGATCAAGAGTAGAGGATGATCTAAATTCAATTGTGAAAAACAAATCAGAAGATTGTGCAAAACTAGAAAAAGAAATTGCAAGGCTAAAATGGACCTAGACAAGGCCAAAAGTTTTGAAGAAAAATTTAAGCCAAGTACTACAAAGCTTGATGAAATGATTGGTAGCCAGAAGACTACAGATGACAAGAAAGGTTTGGGATATGAAAAAGGGGAAAGCTCAAAATCTGGTCAAGCAAACACTAAAGTACAGCAAAACAAGGGAAATCAGTTCAGAAATTTGAAAAGAAGACCAAGAAGACCTCCAGTCAGACAACCAAATGCACAAAGGTACCCATCTTTTCATGGTTATTGTAATTCATGTAATAAGTTTGGTCATAAGGCTACTCAGTGTAGGAGAAAAATAAATCAAAAGATTACATTATTCTCTGGTCAGTGTTTCAATTGCAAGAAAATTGGTCATAGAGCATATGAATGTAGAAATCAAATCAGGAGAAGTTTCAACAATGGAAGAAATGAACAATCATTCAAAGGTAAATGTTTCACTTGCAATAGAACTAGTCATAAATTTGTTGTATGCAAAAGTAAAGTAAGTCAGAACTCTATTAGATGCAATGCTTGCTATAAAATGGACACAGATCAAATGAATGCAGAAGTTCGATAAGAACCAATTTCTAAAATATCAGGAACCGCCAATCATTCAATGGAAAGTGTTTTGCATGCAATAGATTTGGACACATGACTAATCAATGCAAATAAAATTCAATAAATGGTAGGAATCAAGGTCAAAAGAATGTCGTATGTTTTAATTACAACAAATCTGGGCATGTTGAAAGATTTTGCAAAAGCAGAAATGTGAAGAGAGATCGCTACTCTGAAGAAAGGAAAATAGAGTAGAAAAGTGAGAAGGGAAAAGAAAAGGTTAATCTGACTGAAACCAAGAAAGAAATGAATAAGATATGGATCAAGAAAGAAGTAATAGAAGTCAGGGATCAATCCCCACTAGTATCTGGTGCAGATACTTCCTCCAGGAAGTAAATCAAGAGCTTTGGCTCAGGGGGAGCAGTGTAGAAAATCCAAAATCCCCCAGCTAGAAAGTGAGTGCCAGAATCTGGCACAAAGGCGTATGATAAAATCTGATGTGACGCAGCTCTTAGAAGAGAAACCAGAATGAAAAGGGTCAATGCAGCATATTGCGAAGCAATTCTGATCGACTGTGTTCTACAGTGAAGGGTTTTGGCAACTTTTTGAAAATAAGCATTTAATGACGACTAGGTCAAGCCTTGCGGAGGATAAAAGGAGACTTGTTTGATTTCAAAATCACCCTGCATACAAGTGACTAAGGTGAACCAAAGAAAAATCAAAACAATTACAGTACTCTCCAAAGAAGTTCAAATCAAGATCAAGGAAACCCTATTCCGACGAAAGAGGTATTTGCAACTTGAAACCCTATTGTGAAAATTAAATTGCTCTGGAAAAATGTTTACTCCTCATGTAATCGAGATAGGAAAAATGTCTTGCCTCAAGTTTAAGAAACAATTCTTCAAATTGCCAAAAAATGATCCATTAGGGGTATTCTCAGTTACTCCACATGGGGTCATGCATGTGGGAGATGTCGGGGCATACATTCATACCAGTTTAGAAGAATATGATCATATGAAGTTAGGCAAACTGTATTTGGATGAACTGACTACTGCGGACATTGTGCTGAAAGATGATTACAAAGTTCTAGGAGAAAAGAAATTTGACACCTAGTTGGACTTTCCCACAATTCTGATTGATGCATGGGTCAAGCTTATTCTAAGAAGAATTCATGATGAATTTTATGGCTTGATGAACCCTATTTGATAACTAAAGAAGTCATTAAAATAGTAACCGGTATGATCTCCTCTGGAAGGGTTCCAGGCATAAAGAAAATGAAGAATAATGTGGTAATGCAGCTAACAGGAGCCAAATTTAAAAAGAATGGCCTTACAGTGAATGATATCAGGGATCCGGTTGTCAGATTTGCATCAATGATTATCGGATACAAAATATATTTCTCCAACAAGGAAAATTTTGTGTCTGGATCAGCTATATACACAGTGTATGACATGATCCAAAACAATATAGATTATGATCTTTGTGAATTGCTCCAAAATGAACTTATGGAGAAATTGAAAAGGGCCAAAGAAACTAATCATCCTTTCAAATATGGAACATTGATTACATGTTTACTCTTTTACTTCCTAAAAGAGCTACCTAGTCTAGGAAATGTTATCTAGCTCGATCACATTCCTGTAGCTGCTCAAATAAGAAATCATTTACAGAGTTTGGGTAATGCAGATATGCAAAGTGAAATCAAGTGGAAATATTTCAAAGATTTTCAATAGAAAATGGTAAGAAGGTTTCGGATACCTGAAGAAGTAGTGATAAAATATGAAAAGAACATTGTATTCATGGTGGATAAAGACAAATGCTTTATGGAAGCTGTGGAACCAAGAACTATATGTGTCCCTGCACTAGGCTATGAAGTTGCAAAAGATGCATTGACTGAATTAGCTGATGCACTACTAAGTAAACCTACTGATCCCAAAGAGGACAGATTCAGGACGTTCTCATAATTATCTTCTAGAATGTTGATGGAACCTGAGTAGTTAGAGAGAACGTTAGATGAACAATTAAGTAAGGTAGAAACCAAATTTGGAGGATCTAAATTCACAAGTACTCTAGTAGAATGGGCATCAAACACTCCAGAAAGGAAAGATAAGAGATCTGAAGAGGAGAGACTAGCATCTAGTCCCAGAAAAAGAATAAGGATCTCATCTATTACAGAAGCCACAATTGAAGGAGAAAAGAAAAAGAATGTCTCACTTTGTGAAGAAAAGGTGACAAGAGACGATGTTGCCTCAGTAAAAGAAGTGCTAGAGAAACAGAAACAAGATTCGGATGAATCAGATTTACTACAAGGCCAAATAAATCTGGACACAATGTCTCCGGAATAGAAATTCAAGTGGGCTTCAATTGTTCAAGCAAAGGCTCGAGAAGAGTTGTTGACATCACTTACTGAGGATAGTAAACTGATTGATGAAGCATTTGAGATTTTGGAGAAACTGCTGCCTACCCACAAGAGGGATTCATCCATGCCCCCAACAAGTTATTTGAAGGGATTAATAAATTCAATAAGTAATCAGTTTGAATCTTTTGAGAAATCTGCATAAACAAAAGTAAGGCAGGAATTTGAAGGAAAAAGACTAGAAGAATTAAAGACAATGATAGCCAAGGATAAGATTTCATTAGATAATTCAATATCCAACATTCAAAGAGCTGTGAAAGAAGCTGGAGATGTGTACAAATTTTGCCTATCCTGGCCAAAAGCTACTCAGGAGATTGAAGAAAAGATCAAAGAGCTGGAACAGAAAATGATGGACATCTCTAACAAATTTGATCCAGCAACAGAATCAGTTAGAAATAAGGAAACAGAAGTCATCTGCATCCACAATGATCTGACTAAATTATTAATTCAAAAATATCAAATAAAAACTAGAATGGGACAACTAAGGAGACTAGTATGCCCTAAACTGGACTCAATGACAAATCTTACTGCAGAGGCTAGGGTAGTTGTACAAACAAGCCCACCTTTTGATCTCAATAAGGTAGAAGCTTTAGATTTTCTCTACAGTGGACACATTGAAATTTTGGACAATGCTCAGAAAGGTTGGATTGTTGAGTGGGCACAGATCAAAACCATATTTAATGACATCCTCAAACACATGTAATATCAACATAAAGATTGCGGCTGAGTATGTACATTTTTTAAATTTTTGAAATTTTTGGGTTCAGGATCAAACCCTTTGCCATTGATGTCAAAGGGGGAGAAGTAGATCAGTGAAAAATGGATAATCATCTCAGGGGGAGCAAAAAAATAAAGTGTATATAGTAAGGCGGAGCAGTCAAGCATTTTTCACTAAGTTTTTCCATCAATGCCAAAGGGGGAGATTGTTGGCAAGAGACACTGCACTGGTATGGATCTATATGTTGTCATTGATGGAAAAAAGGCTCAAAGAACCTATCTCAATGACAAGAAGAGATATCTCTGGAAGAACATGTTGGATTACAAGTCCGGGTGACAAAAATGGCTAAGTATGGAAAGTATTCTGAGTGGAAGACAGTAAGTCAACTAGTATGCCTCCGCAAATTGAAGACTTGCAGATGTAGTTTAGGTATGATGTCAGATGGTGTTTGAAAGTACTATGCCTCAGAGATTAAGTCTTGATCCTCTCTGGAAGTCATCTGGAAGAAATGTCTAAGTCTGGGCAAGCAAAGGTATAGTAGGAACAGTGAACATGGTCTAGTGCAATGGTCCGCATTCCTCTGTAGACAAGTATTTCGTTATGTGGTTTTGAGGTTTTGTAAACACTTATATGAAGTGTCTTATTCTAGAGTTAGGAGATTTGAATTTCACCAAAAGGATAGCTACAAGGTGCTAAGTATTATTATAGTGTTTGACAGAGACAGAGTCTGAGTTCTGATGGTCTTTATTTCTCCGCAAGATGATATGATGCCTTATAGTTCTAAGGGTAGAATTGGTAATGTATAAAGAGTCCTTGATGTGCTTTGGAAGGTGTTTTGAGATCTTCAATAAAATTTTTAAATCAAGAGATGAAGTTGTTAAGCATACTCTTAAGGAAGAGGCCGACAAGTATATAAATCATTGTGCGGAGAAGAGTTAATGTTTGGAGGATCTATGTAAGTAATTGAATGATTAGAGAGAACCTATATGAACATGATTGGGAGAAGATTTGGGTCCACGCGACACATAGTGCATTGGATTGAGTGACAAGGTACATCTTTTATGTACATGTTTCACTTCTTGGATGCCAACCTGATTATGGATTAAATCATGAGGCAGATATATATAAGAGCGATGTTCTTCAGTTGTTGTGTGTGGAAGAATATGTGTGTGATGTGAGGATGCAAATACTGGAGCAGAATTAGAAGATCAGTAGCGATGACGACTTGGGATTCAGAATACAATTGTTAAATGACTGCACCCTGGCATAGTGACATATGCTTAAGCAATACTCAGTTCTCATGTGCAATCTGATTGGAAGAAAGTGTTCATCTTCAAGGCAGTGAGCCTTCAATAAGGTTTAACAGCCCTCAGGGTTTAACAACCCTTATTGTAATCTTGCTAGGTTTAGGGTTGAGGCAGTGAGATTGCTAAATCTAGTTGTACTTCATGGCTGTAAGCCAGCATGTTCTAGGCCCGTGGAGTGACCAAGCCAGAGCATCATTTCTATAAAGATTTCAATATATATATATGAGAGCTAATCCTCTCTATGGGTTTTCCCTCTTTGGGTTTTCCACGTAAATCTTGGTGTTGTGTCATGCTTTTGTGGATGTTGTTCAGTTGTATATTTTGCTTCTGTTGGATTATTCTTTTGAAATGGTTAAAAGTAAAATTACAAGAAAAGATTTATAGAACACTGATTCACACCCCCTCTCAGTGTTCCTAACAATCAACAGTTTCTAGCTCCTTTGGCGCCAAAACAGACTTTGGCACCAGTTTTAACCAATATGGCGCCAATATGCAGGATGGCACCAATTCTTCTAGGTATGGCACTAATCCATAGGATAGCACCAATTCTTCTAAGCATGGCACCAATCTGCAAGATGGCGCCAATTCTCCCATGTTCCACAGTTTAGCACCAAAATGTCATTAAACCTAAAAAGTCCCTAGCGCCATTCTAGAGCACAATACCAAAACTCCCAGATATGCACCAAAGCACCAGCATATTGCACTAAACCTCTAATCGTTTGACCTATGGTGGCAAACTGAAGTTTGGCACCAAAACTTTCATTGATGGTGCCATTCCTCTGAAATACCCCTATTTTGAAGTGGTCCCAAACCAGATGATGGCACCACAAAATTCCTAAATAGCACCAAAACTCCTAAACCCCCCGGTTGGCCTCTAGTGCCAATCTAGAGGATGGTGCCAATTCAGCCACGAATGGTGCCAAAACGGCTGCGTTAGGGTACCAATCCACCTAATCTACCCATTTCCCATGCAAGAAATGTCTTAAAACCCAAAATTGACAAAGTCAAAGATAGTCAACATACTCGTGGGTCCGCCAAGGTTGATCTCAGGTAGGTGTGCACTCGCTCAGATCAATGCTCGTAGCAGGGGAAAGGTGGTTGCGCCATCTTGTCTCCTATCTCCTCTCGTCTAATAAGCTCAATGTGTGCAAATATGGCACTTTGGGCCCACATTTTCTATTTATAGCATGCCATGTCATCCTCCAACACACTTTTCTCTCCCCAGGGTGCAAAACAAAACCTTTTTTGTCTGTTTTTCTTCCTGTCAACCTGTTTTTCCATTCTCCATCTATTTTTCACCATCATTTCCTTCCTTTTGAGAGATCACCTAAAAAAATTTAATTTTTCCCCTAACCTCTCGATGGGGCATCCCTCATCCATTTCATTCCTTCCTGGCAGCTGGGGCAAATTCTTTGACTTGATGCCATATTCCTACTAGATCACGATGCTACGTTAAAGAGGGGCAAATGTAGACACCTAAAAATGTCTTAACCGTCTAACTATCCTCCAACATCATCCACAACGCTAATTCTTCATCCAATTAATTAATTAAAGTATTATTTAATTAATTATTTCATCCTACCCCTAAATCATTCACTCATCCCTCATCAATTCATCCCTAAAATTGAATTAATTTAATTAATTCAATAGTCACACATTACTACATCATCCAATTGATTAAATAAATATGTCAAATATTTATTTAATTAATTAGCCCTCTGCCCTAAATATAATTAATTAGGTAAATCATGTTTATCTGATTAACCAAGCCTACTAATTAGCCTACCCCTAACCTAGCTGATTAAATAGCCATATTTAATTAGCTACCCTAGCCTACATGACCCCTAGACCTGGATTAATTAAATAAATCATTATTTAATTAATCCTAAACCCTGATTACCTCATCCACTAATTTTTTCTAGCCACATTAGTTAAGTTAATCACCTTGATTAACTTGGTCAAAGCATGATTAACACCTTCTCCCACACCCACAAATTAAAAATTACAAAAAAATACATAAACCCTCCAACTCATTTTTACCATTTTCATGATAAAACATCTTCCTCTTTTTTAGCTTACAAATGTAAGAGGCCAAAAATGTGCATGTGTCACATGTTTCTCACAACTCCACATAAAATGAAATTTTTTAACTCCATCTCATCCCAAGGAAATTAATTTTAAATTTTCTCATCCATCTAAATCACATTTAATGCTAAGTCCTCAAAATGAATAAAAGATTCATTTTTATTCTCCACCATCCAATTTTTTTGATCAAATCCTAGCCCTGCATCTCACAATCAATCTCATCCCTTGATCTCAACAATGAATCTCCACTCTTGGATCAAAATCACCTCTAATTTGCCGATAAATACAAGCCTCCACAAGCCATTTGAGTATCCAATTTTAGTGTAATGTTACTATGCCAAATTTTCTCTCCATTATCTCCATTGTTGCTAGGTTATGTTGAATTTGCATTAGTGTTTAAGAGAATTTCACATTTGAAAGCATTAGTCATGGGTAAATCTAGGGCTTGTGGGTGCTAAGTCCTCTACCTTATCAAGGAGGGAGGAGCTTAGATTTGCATAGGAAGGTATAAATTTGTGTTTCATGCTTTCATTTTGATATTTTATGCAATCTAGTTTTCTCTATCTTCACAACTTTCAAACATTCTAAATTTCAATAAAATAAAATAAAAATTATTTCCAAAAAATCCAAGGTCTGCAATTAATAGATCTTGAAGCATCCCTCCCAAATTTATCCCCAAATTTACCCCCAAAGTTCACTTTTTGAAATACAACAAATTTCAAAAATCTAAAAATACCCTCTTGCTCTAAATTCACCCAACATCACACATTTCAAAAAACATAAATTTTTCCATGACATCTGATAGGGTAAAATAGAGAAATTCACTTAATTTTTACACTTTTCAAGGAATGTAAAATCTAAAAATCTAAGCATACCCTCTTACTCCAATTCTACCCAACAACACACTTTTCACAAAACATTTCATTTTTAGAAAATTTTGATAGGGATTGGGTAGGAAATTCAATTTTACAAAAAATAATTTTCCTACGAAATTAAATTTAAAAAAATAAAATTACATACACAACCAAATAGAGAAATACCTGACTCAAATTGAAGGTATTGATGAGGGGAATCTTTTCTGTTGTTCACATGATCTGATTCGACTGAGCGATCTCCCGATATCAGCAAATCAAATTTCTTCCAAGAAGAGGGTTTTCAAATCTGCATTTTTGCTCTCCATTTTTTAAAAATACATAATGAAAATAATATAACACCTTTTTCCATATATCCCCAAACTTAAAAATAAATAAAACTTTTAGTTCTTTTCCATCAAAATAAAATCACTCAAAAGATAATCTAAAAATAGACATTTATTTTCAAACAGAAATTAAATCTATTTTCACACACCAACCAACCAAATTGAAATGGCTTTAAAATTTAAATAATTCCTTTTCCTATGAAATAATTCTAACTTCACCATTAGAATACATTTCATGCCAAACACATTATTTCTAAAACACATTTGAATAAAATACAATGCCTTTCTAAAATTAAATACTTCACAACAAAATTAAATCAATTAAATTGCTTTTCCTCTACGCTAGGAATGAATAACACAATTAATGATTTCAAAAACATAATAAATATTTTCACACATACCATGCACATGCAAAATCACACAAGTGATAAATTAAATGCACCCAACAAGATATTTACTAGTCTATCACAATGGGGATCTAGAATCAAAATCAATTCGGATGGGTTTCCACATATTTCAACAACACAAGGATGAAGGTGAGATGGCTAAGTGTCCCATGTCAACATTCTCCACATTTCATCCATTGGTCAATAACCTATAATTTCCTGCACACTCAATGCAAACGTCACGCGCATCTATCTAATATATGACAATAGTCAAAGTAAATAACATAAATTACATAGTTAAAAATTAACCATCTAGAATGCACATTTGAATTAAATCATTCATCAAGCAATACAATCGAAGTGCAATTACTCATACATGACATAATACTGAAGGAAACTAGGTCTACCCACCCAGCATATCATTTAAATGAAAACAATGAAGCTAAAATATCAATGCATATAAATCTCACAAAGATCCAATAATAGGACCAACACATAAATAATCATGTATCACACCAAACGACAAGGGTCAACATAGGTGGGCATTACATCCTCACCCCCTTAGAATGGACTTCCTCCTAGAAGTCATCCAAGGTAGGATCACCACACCACTAAGCTCACCACAAACAAGAAAACAACATACAACTTCAACCACTCAAGGTTGAACACCTCAATCACACAAGAGTCATGCAACAATAGAATAGGTAAAAAAACTGAATCTAGGATAGCATTCATGTTTCGCATGGATATTCTAGCATACATGGCTCACAACAACACACATACACATAGAAATAAATGGATAATGATCCCCACATCACAATCCCCATCTACTTCCAGTCATAAATTTTCCTCCTCATTATGAGAGTAGATTAAAATATCATCTAAAAACACTAGAACAAACTTGTCTATATAGTTTCTAAAAATAATGTTCATCAAATTCATAAACGTTGTTGGGGCATTGGTCAAACCAAAAGGTAAGACTGTGAACTCATAATGCCCGTACCTTGTTCGAAAGTTTGTCTTATGAACATCTTCTTCCTTCAATCTCAACTGATGATAGCCTGACCTAAGGTCAATTTTGGAAAATACAGCAGCATCACGTATTTTATCAAAAAGATCATCTATGCGTGGTAGAGGGTGATGAGATTCATTTATGTCCCATTTTATGCCACATTTTAGCCTTTTTCATATGCCTTCAATCCCATCTCCACATTCCATTTTCATAACATTTTACCATTCTAGGCTGCATATGGTTAAATATATATAAGTGGTATTTAATATAGTTTTGGGATAAAAATATGAAAATTAATTATTGATTGTCTTTACTAACAAGTGTTGTCATTTTAAGCCTTGAAAAATATATCTCACAGCATGTAGATTCCCTGTCATCTTCATACAGACTTCCTGTCACATTCTTCATAGGAACTTCTTGTCACCTTCTTCACAAGAATATAGCTTGTGCTTGCTGCTATAGTTTCCTCTTCTATGTGGCTAACTCTAGTTTCCATGGTGACCAGGATCACTCTTTGATGTTGCATGTGCACCATTTTATCCAATGGTAGATTCCTTCAACTCTTTCTCCATGGCACACTCATAACACATATTCACACCTATTTCTGGGATTGGACGCATGTTTTATGTTGTCACGACTATCAAGAAGATATTTTCGTTGGACTTTCTGTTTGTATTAAACAGCCATATGGATTTATTTCATGATAGGCTCTTTGATCGTTCATCATTTCTATTTTATATCTAAGGAGTAGAATCTATGATAACAGTTGCACTTGCCAACTGTGTGGAGGAGAAAATCTAAATATTTCCATTTCCTATTTTCACCTTCTGTTATAACAAGACTATTCTAATTTGTGGCTAACATCCAAAGGTTTCACATGAAACATTATTCTCTAGCTTGTTGGTAGTAAGCTAAATTAAACTATTCTATATTGTTTTAGATAATAGTGGTTATAGGCTCCACTTATATATATGCCATGTAATATCATCTTTAGCTAAGAAGAAAAAGAAGAAAATACATTTGATATAATTATTGAAACCAGCATTTTGAGGTCTCTTTCAGAAATCTCATGAGTTCTATATCCATCGATTGACTGGGAGGAAGGGTACCCACTCTTCAGCCATCGATGGAGTGTAAATATTTATTTTCTGCAGAGTGTTTTTGTGTGTTATAATTTCAGCTGATTTGTATGTTTACAGATTATGTTTTCGAGTGTTATAATTTTAGTTGATTGTTACGTTTTTGTATATTAATGATCTGCATTTTATTTCCATGCTGCATAATTAATTGCTTTGGCTTTCATTCTGGAACTTGTTGATTAAGTTGTTGTTTCAGAATTTACTGTCATAATAGAATAAATAGCTTCTACTGCCAGGAAGTGACAGTTCTTGTCGCTAGAATTATTTTGATTTGTTGTAAGTTTATTTTCATATGTTGCATTCATAACCACTCATCTCATGACTCTTAGCCCTTGTGCAGATTGCCACGATACCTTTCATGAGCTTACGATCCCCAGATTGACACTTAGACCGAGTTGAATCCAATTTATTCTTTACCTCAATTTTGGCCTGTCATTTTGGCACCGTTGCCAGGGAAAGGTATCAAAGGCTGGTTAGTTTAGTGAAATGAGTTAGGACCAATGCATTAGGATGAAAGCTCGCACACCTGTTAGCCGTGCCTGGGTGATTACTCCTAATTTGTGTTTTTTAAATCATATAGATGCATGGTTTGAGTTTGTAGGTAGATCTTAGGAGTTAAGAACCATTTATATATATTATCATTAGTTGTTGTGAGTCATTGATAAGAAAGTAGTAAGTTTGAAGAAACAACACAAAAACATTAAAAATGTTGCATTTTCAAGGTAGTTCAAATGCATCAATTTTGGGAGAAAAATGCTTTAAAAATGAAAATTTTGAAGGCACCACAAGAGGGAAAATGTGCTTGGCAACAGGGATGCCACCCCTCGACCCCATCCTATATTACAACAAGGAACACACCTAGGCTACTGCCCCAGGACCTTGCAAGGGGCACTGCCCCTTGAACCTCGCTTTCAAATTTAAAAATAAAAGAAGAAATTCGTGGGGAAATCGAGCTAACACAAAGTGATGTTTTTATAGCCTCTCTACCTAAAAAATGCAACCTAGATTCTCATGATCTTCCATTACCATTGTCACAAGCATCTACAAATGTCATTCCTCTAACTGAGCAAGAACAAATAATCGATGAATTTTTAGGACAATGGAATTTTGAAAATATAGATTTGACCATTTATTGTTCTAATTGTTGCAAGGAAGAAGCTAAATGCACATGCCAAGTTGTTCAAGAGGACAACAAGGTTGTAGTGAACCTCGCCACAATAAAGATGGAAGTGAATAAGTCTTCTTTGTAACACAAGGACAACTTCACACATCAAATTGGGAAGATCGAGGTATGAATGATAATTTTGAAATGTCTTATAATTCTTTTGGATTAAAGAGATAATATGTTTCTTCACAAAATTCTTCCCCATCTAGTATGTATGGTGAATGGCAACAATCCCCATACTACCAAGAATGGTATAATGAATGCTCACAACAACCACCATATCCATCTTATATATTACTATCTCCACAATATCCATCCTATCTACTACCACCTACACTATATCCACAACAAATTTTACCATTTTCATTATACCATTCATATAACCCACCATCCACTTCAACATTCCACCAAGGGCAACTACAATGCCTAATAAAACATTACATAATAAGGTGGTTCAAATTGCATATAATAATGAGATTTTAATGATCCCTTTACATTTGTTAATATGCTTGAAATTGGTGAATCACAATTCAAAACAACTATTGGATGTGATTTTGGTATAAATGAGTTTGAAGAAAAATATAACCAATTAAAAGATAATCCATTTAGTTCTTCTTATCTACTTAATGAATCACACCGTTTAGAAGGCATTCATACACATAAATAAATGTCTCGATATGAGTCTAATTTTACCATTGAACTCATAAATGTGTGTGTTGAAATTAATCATGCAATAAGAAAAGGTGAACTATATGCCTTACTGATTCAAGAGTTGTGTGATATATATAGTAATATCCTACAAGATCTATCATTTATAAATGTTCTTATACTTAAACACCTAGATCTTTGGAGACCTATGGTCCAAATATGTATTCCACACAAACTTATTGATTTAGGTCCACCACTAATTAATTAATTAAGCACAAATAGATGGATTTAAATGCATTAATGACCATACCAAAGATGCTACAAAGGATGGTTTTTCATTAAACAATGATCAAGGTATTTTATGTCACCATCTTCTTAATCCTTTGGATTATCCTAATACCCTCATAATTTTAAAGTATGAAATTAAGTTGGGGGGGAAAATCCATTAAATTTTGGAAATCTTTGGTTGATTGCTATAATGCCTTCATTGATTATTTCTTTGGTGCTTCTAATAAAGTCATGTGTATGAGATTTGGACAAAATCAAGGTATGTATTCTTGTGTTAATTGGATTTGATTCTACACAAGCGTTCATTTTAATAGAATTTATCCACCCATTTTTTTTCAAGTATTTATTTTAATAACTCTACCCTCCATTTTTCTAATGATAAATCACTCATAATGGTGGAGTTATTAACAGGTGATATTGTACAAATTTAACATTACTATACTTGATATGCTTGGTCTTGAGAATATAGTTACATGTTCTCTTCTTTGGGTTACCTAACACTTTTGCATACTAGTTGATGTTGGTTCTCTACACAAGCATCCAAAGACGCATTTTGTTGGCCTTCCTATTTGTATGGTGAACAACGAGTTTCCTTGTGCTTTGCTCTTGGAAATCACAAGAGAATTCTTGGACAAAGTGTTCAACGTTCATGGATAAAAGTTCTATTTTGCACCATCCTTGAGGCTAGACCTTGTGGAAGATAGTATGCAACTTGGTCTATGAGATCCATGAATTTTGTAGTACTGTGTTCTTGAGCTACACATCCAGAGACAACTTGAAGACATCATCAAAAAGCTTGAATATATTCTAATGCAGATCATTACACTCTAAGATGAGTATCCACCTACCTAAAGTTGTGTGGACACATTTGACAAGTTGAGAGACTACAATTGGTCTTTCACTATGCAACCTTGTCTTTGGTAAGGAAGTTGTGCTATTTACAACTACTACATTTCATACAACTTTGGAAATAGTTATGGATATCTCTCATACTTAAAAGGAAAGGATAACATAGCTTCATGAGATGTCAATATGATTTGTCTCAAATTGGTCATCACAAAGTAGCATGTTTTCAAAGATTGCAGCCATTGTGGGTAATTATTTCAACCAAGTGAGCGGGCATGGATTCCAAAGTTCAACAATCACCTTCCAAATATAGTGGGATGAGCTACATGAGATCAAGATTATTTGTAGCAGTGGTTCTATCTTTTAGATTGTTCTCAGGTTATTATTGGTCATCCTTTCCAATATTGCAAGCAAATGGAATTCACAGCTACTTTTATTGAAGGGATTTAAATGGCACTCTAGGATTTGGATGGTATCATTTTGTCATCCATATGAGAGTTTCATTTTATTTGGCCATTATATGCTGTTTATCAAGAAAAAAATGAAAAAATGAAAAAAAAAAAAAAGCAATAAATTCTAACAATGAAAACCTTCAAGCATTGTTGGACAACTACAATTTGAAAACCATTTTCTGGTGGATTATAGTTGAATAAAATTCTTAGTGGTGAAAATTGTTTTCACAGCGCCACTAAGCGGTAAGTGATTGAAAACTAGCTTGCTAGCAGTCACTTATCATTATCAAAATTGAAAAAAAAAAGAAGGAAAAAAAAATTAATTAAAAAAAGAGAAAAAAAAGAAAAAAATGCAATACCTTGTGCTCTTTCTCTAGGATAATCATTTTGTAGGTACACTATTTTGCTTCAATGGGTGTTTGAGTTCCTCTAGCACCTCCTATTGCTCACTTGTGTGGATGTGCTCTAATTTGTCATGATCAACATCACTTTGATCTCTTGTAGCACAAGTTACACATGCAGTTGAGGTGTTAGAAAAAGTGCAGACTGAATCGGTTCCATCTATATGATCCATCATGCTTCAGTGCAATGGTGATCTTTTATGTATTGCAGTTAATGTCACAGTTTTTGGTTCCTTGTTGGTGCTTCACAGTTGCTAAGTTCTTGTGGCTACTAGACCTTGGCATACATGGACATGCAAGTTGGTAAAACAATTAATTTTATTTTTTATTATTTTATCTTTCAACTTTATTAATATTTCTTATTATATTAATCATATCACGCAGCATTCCTACCCATCCTCTCCTTGTTGCCCGAGGATGGTCAACGCTTTAATTTGGGGGGAGGTCCACCATCCTTATTACCCATCTTTTCATTATTCCTCATTATCCTTAATTTAAGTAGCTCATGACCATCAAGATAAAATTTTGTGATACCTCCTATATAGCATTTCTAAAATATATACTCCTAAAAGAGAAAATAAATTGAAAATAAATTGATGGAGAAAAAATAAAAAGTTGGAGGAGGTATGAATATTGGAAAAAAAAAAATTTAAAAGAAATTTGGAAAACAAAAACAAAGCCATGAAGCTTGTTATGAAGAGGAGTGATAAACAAATTGAAAGAAAATGTGATTAACCATGAGCTATAATAGTCAAAGGTGAGGAAGGCACAAGTCATAAATCCAAAGGTTGCCAGTCCAAATCACAACCTCTCAGTAATAAAGATTGCATGAGGACGTGCAATATGTTAAGTTGGGGAGAATGATGAGAGCCATTTATGTCCCATTTTATGCCACATTTTATCCTTTTTCATATGCCTTCAATCCCATCCCCATATTCCATTTCATATCATTTCATAACATTTTACCATTCTAGGCTGCATATGGTTAAATATATATAAGTGGTATTTAATATAGTTTTGGGATAAAAATATGAAAATTAATTATTGATTGTCTTTACTAACAAGTGTTGTCATTTTAAGCCTTGGAAAATATATCTCGCAGCATGGAGATTTCTTGTCATCTTCATACAGACTTCCTGCCACATTCTTCATAGGAACTTCCTGTCACCTTCTTCACAAGAATATAGCTTGTGCTTGTTGCTATAGTTTCCTCTTCTATGTGGCTAACTTCAGTTTCCACGGTGACCAGGATCACTCTTTGATGCTGCTTGTGCACCATTTTATCCAATGGTAGATTCCTTCAGCTCTTTCTCCATGGCACACTCATAACACGTATTCACACCTATTTCTGGGATTGGATGCATGCTTTATGATGTCATGACTATCAAGAAAATATTCTTGTTGGACTTTCTGTTTGTATCAAACAACCACATGGATTTATTTCACGATAGGCTCTTTGATCATTCATCATTGCTATTTTATATCTAAGGAGTAGAATCTATGATAACAGTTGCGCTTTCCAACTGTGTGGAGGAGAAAATCTAAATATTTCCATTTCCTATTTTTGGCTTTTGTTATAACAAGACTATTCCAATTTGTGGCTAGTAGCCAAAGGTTTCACGTGAAACATTATTCTCTAGCTTGTTGGTCGTAAGCTAAATTAAACTATTCTATATTGTTTTAGATAACAGTGGTTATAGGCTCCACTTATATATATGCCATGTAATATCAGCTTTAGCTAAGAAGAAAAAGAAGAAAATACATTCGGTATAATTATTGAAAGCAGTGTTTTGAGGTCTCTTTCAGAAATCCCATGAGTTCTATATCCTTTGATTGACTGGGAGGAAGGGTGCCCACTCTTCAACCATTGATGGAGTGTAAATATTTATTTTCTACAGAGTGTTTTTGCGTGTTAGAATT
The DNA here is from genome assembly GCA_027924645.1 of Cunninghamia lanceolata. Taxonomy (NCBI): domain Eukaryota; kingdom Viridiplantae; phylum Streptophyta; class Pinopsida; order Cupressales; family Cupressaceae; genus Cunninghamia; species Cunninghamia lanceolata. The sequence goes on from BSBN01001132.1 coordinate 1,311,231, forward strand.
TTAGTTGATTGTTACGTTTGCAGAGAATGTTTTCGAGTGTTATAATTTTAGTTGATTGTTACATTTTTGTATATTAATGATCTACATTTTATTTCCATGCTACAGAATTAATTGCTTTGTCTTTCGTTCTAGTACTTGTTGATTAAGTTGTTGTTTCAGAATTTATTGTCACATTAGAATAAATAGCTTCTACTGCCAGGAAGTGACAATTCATGTCACCAAAATTATTTTGATTTGTTGTAAGCTTATTTTCATAGGTTGCATTCATAACCACTCATCTCATGACTCTCAACCCTCATACAAATTGTCATGATACCTTTCATGAGCTTATGATCCCCAAATTGACACTTAGACCAAGCTAAATCCAATTTATTCTTTACCTCAGTTTTTGCCTGTCAGAGGGTACTTGTTCTTAATCATTACTTTTTTAAGCATGTGATAATCTATACAAAGAGGTAGATTGTCATCCTTCTTCTTAATAAAGATCACCGGTGCTCCCCAAGGTGACACATTAGGTCTTATCAACCCTTTTTGCAATATTTCCTGGAGTTGAGCTTTTAAATCCATCAACTCAGTAGTAGTCATCCGATAAGGTGCTTTGGATACCGGTTTAGAACTAGGAATAATGTCTATTGAAAAATCAAAAACTCTCTTTGGGGGTAAACCTAGAAGGTCTTCTGGAAACACATCCAGAAAATCTTGAAGGAAAGACTATTCTTCAAAAGTATTTTCCTTTAATTTCTTTCCCTCTTCATCTTTTACCTCCTCCATTTTCACTACAAACATCTGGCATCCTTTCCGTTTTTCTCTTTTCAATTGCATCATGGAAATTTGCCTAATTTTCATTATCACTGAAAATCTTGGATAAGGACAACATTCTCATCATCGTCAATGCCTTCTATTGTTTTGGAAAGACAATCAACTCTTGCCCTATGTTGAAATAGCCATTTTATTCCTAAAAGGACATCATAGGATCCTAGAGGTGCTACATAAAGATTGACCTCTATGGAAAAAGTAGGTAGGATTAATCTGACTTCAAACAAGCATTGCTCTACCCCATCTCTTGACTGGTTTGCAAACTCTACTATCCACGAATTAGCCATGAAATCAACTTTCCTAGACATTTTATCAAGTATTCTAGGGTTCACAAAATTTTTAGTTGCTCCTGTATCTATAGAAATTGGGGTTCCAAAATGAGTACCTGTGGCTTCAATGGGAGTAACCTAATACTCAACTTGACGACTATCAAGAGCAGCATAAATCATTTGCTAAAAAGTTGTTTATTGTGAAGGCAAAGGTTTGCCTCCATAAGAATTTCCTTGACTCTTCATGGGGCACTGGTTAGCATAATGATCTCCTCCACACATAAACATCCTCCAGGAGGACCTCTCTTTCCAAAAGATCGGTTGGTATCATCATCATTCTTTTGAAAATCCATGTTTCCATCCTTGGATCCATTTTTGTTAAATCTAGAACTTTTACTACACTCCCTTTCTCTAGATTCCTAGTTTTTTCCCTCTTTTTGAAGTTTGTTGAAGGACGACTCTAGTTAAATTTCCTTTGAGATCTTTCTCCTTACACATAGATAGATTTGAGCTTCTACTCTTGCTTGATGGCTTTCTCAAAAGCTTGGTCCATGGTTGTGGGTCCATGAATATCCACTTCTCTACCAATTTGAGCATTTAATCCCATGATAAACTTCCTTATTCTAAACCTCTCATCCTTCTAATATTGTGGCACATGCTTCAATAACCTAGTGAATTTTTCCCAATATTCAGTAACAGTCGTGTCTCCTTGACGTAGATTTTGAAAATCCGTCAATTTTTGGTCAGAGTAAAGTTGGGCCAACCACCTTTTCCTAAATATGACCACAAATGGATCCCAAGTTAGGCTCAAGGAACTCAATCCTAATTCCATTTTCTTATTCATCCACCATGTGGATGCTTCTCTAGCTAATTGGTATGCTCCCCATACAACCTTGGTGATCTCAAAATAGTTTCTTATCTCAAAATATTTTTCTATCTCTGTCAGCCAAGCCTTAGCTGCATCTCCACTCATTGTTCCATCAAACTTAGGAGGTATCACTTTCTTCATATCTCAGAATAACTCACTAGTAAGATAAGTTTTTGCCTCATTATGAATTTGTGAGTCTTGATTATTTATTCTAGGTTCACCATGAAAACTTGATTCTTCTCTTCCTTCAGAGTGATGTTCTTAATTGGTTTCTCCCCCTCTAACTTCTTGTTCTAGGGCTTCCAATATTCCTTTTGTTTCATTTAAAACTGACAAAATTTGATCTAATTTTGTCATGGGGTTTTTCTTAGGATATGAGCCATCTAAGTTCCCTCCTAGTTGGTTTTCAAAATGTTCCATAACAATACCACACCTAATCATTGCATAGAAATTTATCAAAAACATGTAACTTTTTGATATACTATCATAAAAGTACAAGTTCATAAATGCAAAAACTCAGAAATTCATCACACAAACATTTGCTTACTCAAAAAGCCAAAACTTTTACTTTATTCACTTTTTGGATCTTTACATACTTATTCAAATACAAAACTTTTTGTGATAGAAAAAGTCTACATATCACTTTCTGACAGAGGGAATTCCTCTGGTTCTTCCTCTCCATCAGAATTGAGTAACACAAACTTAGCAAGTGGATGTACTCGTGAGTACTCTTTCAACACCTCTAGACTCATAACAAGCACATCTTGACCACACCCAAAAGGCATGTCATGATGTGCGTATGGTTTACTAATCTTAATAGTAGTAGGGGTTGACAAACATTTAGCCTCTTCAAGGTGTTTCCTTCTTTCCAGGCGGATACATTTGAGTGCATCAGCTAGTGTCTCAAAATCAGTGAGCCAAGCTTCCTTTGCATAATTCACTATATCTTTAGTCTTTGGTTCAGGAGTTGGCTCTTTCTTAATATTGATCTTAGGCATTTCACTAAGTTTTATTTTCTTGGCTCACTTTCTTATCCTTCTATTTCCTTCCATTCTAGCACAAGAACAAATGTTTTTAACATTATCATAACTTGCCAATTTTTTGAAACCTCACAATGAGCTCCAAGGTCCAAGTGATGAACTTGGTAGCTCTCATACCATGTGTAATGTATCCCAACTAGAATATTAGATTAACTCAAACATAATTAAGCAAATAATCTCACTTTTTTAAAAAATGAATAAAGAGAAATATTCATAATCAATATATTACATATGTAATATCCAAGTACAATATACATGTTTCAAAAGATAACTTCACATGCGACTAACAATTTGTACATATATCTCAAACTATCGTATCTCTTACGACTTAAATTTTATCAATAACTTTTACAAAATAAGCAATGTATTTTGCTCACAAGTCTTCGGCAGACAACTGTGTTAATTTTATGATCAGATGTAATGCACAAACAATTAATTCAAAAATCAACACAAGGACACAACATATATCCTAGGAAAACCCTCCTCTTGAGGGAGAAAAACCCAACAATATATCACATATATTTGATAAACTGGTGGTAATAATTATTTACAAGTTTGGCCAATAATGGCACCACACTCAATGCAGATTTGTAGAATATAGAACTCTTCTGCTGTAATTGATCTGTTCATATCTGGAACTCTTCTCTATATTCAGTGAACTTATCTTGATGTTGATTCGATGATTATTGGGAGAGAACAATGTCTTCTATATATATATATATATATGTTACTATGGTGTCCTTTCATAACAGTCAGCCTCCTTCATGAAAAGTTGTGTCTCTTCTTATCTACTTAGTCAGCCTAGGGAGGATGACTCCTGTAGCTATAACATCAACACTCCCTCTTAGCTAGGGAGGAATCCTTTCAGATATCTATGTCATGAAGTCTCTTATCATAACACTCACAATGGCTACACCCATTAGTGGGAAGAATTTATGATCACCTCATTGTGATGTCAACCACTATGGCTACTCCCATGTATGGTATATGTACATAAGTGCCCATCACCTCATCGTGACATTCACCATGACTACTCCCAGAGGGTGAAAATCATAAGTACAAAAAAAATCATCACAGACTCTCTCACGTGATGTTGTCATGGAATCACACTCACAACATCCACCATGGCTCTCCTAGAGGGTGGAATCAGGGGATTTCACCTTGAACTTCTCTCACAGAGAAGAACTCATTATCAAGGGATTTCACCTTGAACTTATCTCACAGAGGTCATTATCAAGGGATTTCACCTCAAACTTCTCTCACAGAGAAGAACTCATTATCAAGGGATTTCACCTTGAACTTCTCTCATAGAGAAGAACTCATTATCAAGGGATTTCACCTCGAACTTCTCTCACAGAGAAGAACTCATTATCAAGGGATTTCACCTCAAACTTCTCTCACAGAGAAGAACTCATTATAGAGGATCACTAATACTGAGACTCTTTCTCAGTTAAGGTTGTATTCTCCACTATACCAAGCTTATCTCAAAAGTACACAAACTTTAACCTAGAGAGAGGCTTGGTGAGAATGTTTGTTGTCTGTTCATCAATGCTGATATACCTCAACTCTATAGCTTTCCTCAATACCATATCTCTGATATAATGGTATTTGATCTCAACATGCTTGGTTCTATCATGAAACATAGGATTGACAGAAAGCTTCACACAACTCTGGTTATCACAATGAATGATAGTAGGCTCCATTGATTGTCCAAACAATCCTGCAAGGAGCTTATGAAGCCATACTACTTCTCGAGCTTCCATACAAGCTGCAATATGCTTTGCCTCTGTTGTACTCAATGCTATAGATGACTGCTTCCTATTGCACCAGGAAATCATAGCAGATCCCAAATTGAAGCAACATCCAGAGGTGCTCTTTCGATCAGTGACATACCCTGCCCAATCAAAATCCGTATATCCATGTAGCTTCAAGTCTACACCAGAAGAATATCTCAAGCCATACCCAACTGTGCCATGCAAGTAGCTTAGGATATGCTTCACTGCAACTAGATGTACTTGCCTTGGTTCACACATGAACTGACTAAGTGCACTCATTGCATAGCAAATATCTGGTCTAGTATTAACTAGATACATCAATGATCCAATCAATTGTCTGTACATGCTAGGTCCACCATATCTGAACTAGTTGCAACCTCTTTTAACTTCAACAAATTTGTCTCCATCAGTGTAGACATAGATTTGCAATCCTTCATACCAAATCTCTTCAAGATGTCAATAGTATACTTCCCTTCACTTAGAATGATCTCATCTGGTTTCTGCCATACTTCTAAACCAAGGAAGTAATGTAAGAGACCAAGATCCTTCATTTCAAATTCTAAAGCTAACTCCTTCTTACATTTGAAAATGAGGTGATCTTCTCCGGTAATAAGTAGATCATCAACATAGAGAACCAAGATTAATGCTTCACCATCAATTACCTTGAAAATAGGTTTGAATCAACATCATTCTTGGAGAAACCCAAGCTCATCAAGTATCGATCAATTCTTTTGTACCAAGCATGAGGAGCCTACTTAAGGTTGTACAAATCCTTCTTCAGCTTGCAAACATGAGACTCCTTCCCATGAACCTCAAAGCCATCAGGTTGCTCAATATATACCTCTTCCTCGATTACACCATTTAGAAATGTTGACTTCATGTCCATTTGGTGTATCTTCCATCCTTCAAATGTTGTAATAGCAATGATGGTCCTGACGGATGTATAACGAGCAACTGGAGCAAAGGTTTCCTCATAATCTACTCCCTCTTTCTGAGAGAATCCTCTAGCCATGAACCTAGCCTTGTATTTCTCAATGCTCCCATCAGCCACATGCTTGATCTTGAAGAGCCACTTAGAAGAAACAACATATTTTCCTTCAAGTCTAGGTATGATATCCCAAACATCATTCTTGAGGATGGATTGATACTCTTTAGCCATAGCATCTCTCCATACTTGCTGGCTAGTAGCTTCCTCAACATTGGAAGGCTTAGACTTAATAATTTGACTCATTAATAACATATAATCTGAGAACTTATGAGGTCTCTTGCTTTCTCTAAGAGATCTTCGGGGAGCTGCATATTTTCCCACCTATTGCATGGTTTCTTGAGACCACAAAGGCCTTTTTCATACTACAACAATATCACTAGGTCCATCAATTGGTTCCAAAGGCTCAACTGGATCATCATCTTCTTTTGGATCAGTAGCCTCCCTCTGAATCTCAGGAGTATGGTCAACTTCCATATCTTGAGGAGACTCTTGGTCTTCATTATCTATCTCCATATGAATGCTCTTAGATCTTTTGAATGCAACATCATCTTCAAATGTAACATCCCTACTAATCTCAATCAACTTCTAACCTGGAATGTAAATTCTATAGGCTTTTGAAGTCTCACTGTAGCCTACAAATATTCCCTTCTTGCCAGATGGATCCAACTTTGTCCTTTTATCTTTTGGTATATGAAGATACACTGGACAACCAAAGATCTTCAAATGACTTACTTCTGGCTTCACACCTATGAATGCTTCTTCGGGAGTCATGTTCTCTAAAATGCGGTGAGGGCTTCTATTTTGAACATAAACAGTTGTCCTAGATGCTTCAGCCCAAAGGAAGGTTTGCAGATCTTGGTCATGAATCATAGCTTTGGTGGCTTCTACAATAGATCTATTCTTCCTTTCTGCAACACCATTCTATTGTGGATTGTAAGGGACACAGAACTCCCTCTTAATCCCTGCTTCAATGTAAAAGTTACGGAATCCTTTAGAGGTGTACTCCCCTATGTTGTCAGATCTCAAAACTTTGATCCTCTTCTCAGATAAGTTCTCTACCTAAGCTTTAAACTCTTTGAACCTCTCAAGTACTTCTTTAGATTCTTTAGATTTCAAGAAATAAATCCAAGTCTTTCTAGAGTGGTCATCAATAAAAATAATGTAATACAAGAAACAACTCAAAGAAGCAACAGACATTTGACCACATAAATCAGAATGAATGAGATCTAGAATACATTTAGATCTACTTTCTCTACTATGAAATGGACTTTTAGTATTCTTACCCATGGCACAACCTTTGTAGGTACCTTCATGCTCCTGGTTGAATTTCAAAAGACTTGTGACCATCTTTTCCATGAGAGGTAGAGCCCAAAAGTGTAGGTGAGCCAATCTTCAATGCCAAAGATCACACAAGCTTGAAGAATCATGTACTAATGCCTAAATTGGACGAGTGAGTATCTTATAGAGGCTCTCATGTCTAACTCCAATTACTCGAACAGTCTTGAAGTTGGAATTCTTCATCCACACAAGAACTTTGCCTTCGGAGAAGGCAACTTGGTATCCCTTGTCTTCCAAGGCAGAAATGGAAACCAGATTTTGTTTGATGCCTAGAATATAGAGAACGTCACTTAACTTTAGGGTAATGTCAGAATCCAAGTGGAGAGTAAAGATCCCAATCCCTTTCACCGAATAGCTAGCATCATCTCCAATGATAACTTGTTCACTAGAATTTCTCTCCACCAAGTTTGATAAATGCTCCTTAAAACTAGTGATGTGTCGAGATGCACCACTGTCAATCAGCCAAGTGTTGGTGTCGGTAGGTATATTGCTTGATAATGCCAAATAAAACAAGTATTCACATGAGTCCTTCTGAGGAGAGGCACCATCAACATTTGCAATGGTGTCCTGTTGCTTAGGCTTGGATGGACAATGCTTGGCAATGTGACCATACTTGTCACACCTAAAGCATTGGATTTTGGAGAGGTCCCTCTTCTTCTTGAATACAGGAGCACCATCAGTTCCATTATCTCTGTTCCTTTTGAAGAATCCTTTCTTCCCATTCTTGCATTTCTTCTTTGATGATTGAGAGGCAAGGACATGAATGTCTTCATTGGTAGGGCTTTGACCAATTCCTCTAGCAGCCAATCTAGACTCCTCTTGAATGCAATCTACCCTCAATCGATCAAACTTGGGAAGCTTCAATCTTGCATTGATTCCTTGAATGTAGGATTCCCATGATGAAGGAAGACCATTGAGAGCAAGCATGGTCAATTCTTTGTCATCAACTACATGACCAATTATAGAGAATTAATTTCTCAATTCTGAAATCCTCATGAAGTAAGCAATAACCATTTCTCCTTTTGCCATTTTCACATGATGTAGGTGTTGCTTCAGTGCAAGAGCCCGGCTGGTGTTGTTGATTTCGTACATCTCCTCCAAGGTTTTGAACATGTCCCTTGTTGTCTTCAACTTGGAGACAATCAGAACAATATGATCTTTAACGGAGTCAACCAATATCTTCTTCGCCTTGATGTCTTTCTTTTTCCACTGCAACTTCTCTTCTTCCTCCGATGGTTCGGGAACTTTGGTTTCCACAAACTCAGCCAAGTCATTTTCTTCCAAGGTGAGCATGATTCTAAACCTCCATGATGTGAATTTGGATGTTCTCTCGAGTCTATCCTCAATTTTAAGACCATTCACCATCTTGACTAAAATAGGGATAGACAAGAGATATAAAGAAAAAATAGAGAGTATTGCTGTAATGAAAAATCTAATCATGATCTTCTTCAAACCCACTCTGATACCATGTTAATTTTATGATCAGATGTAATGCACAGAAAATTAATTCAAAAATCAACACAAGGACACAACAGATATCCTGGGAAAACCCTCCTCTTGAGGGAGAAAAACCCAACAATATATCACATATATTTGATAAACTGGTGGTAATAATTATTTACAAGTTTGGCCAATAATGGCACCACACTCAATGCAGATTTGCAGAATATAGAATTCTTCTGCTGTAATCGATCTGCTAATGTCTGGAACTCTTCTCTATATTCAGCAAACTTATCTTGATGCTGATTCGATGATTATTGGGAGAGAACAATGTCTTCTATATATATGTTGATATGGTGTCCTTTCATAATAGTCAGCCTCCATGAAAAGTTGTGTCTCTTCTTATATGCTTAGTCGGCCTAGGGAGGATGACTCATGTAGCTATAACATCAACAAACTATAGGAGAGAGAGAGAGCATCACCCTGGTACTTTTCCTAGTGGTCCCCCGCTCTCCTTCCTTCCTAGAAGTGGCCCTTCCCTTCACGAGGGTAGTAGATAATGAGAATAAACTAATTCCATATGCCATCTGAGAACTAGTGATGTGTCCTAGCTAAAAACAATTGGGTTTACAACTCTAGTTTAACTCTAGCTATGTATGACCCATTATGATTGTTTAGCTTATCTAGTACCACATGAACTGACAATGCAAGCAATGACTTTTGCATTACTTTGGCCAAAGTTTCATATATAAATAGTCGTATGTTTACTCACTCTTTTCTCAACTTGGAGACAACATTCTTATTATTCTATCATATAAATAAGTAATTCTAGCTAAAGACAATTGGGTTTACAACTCTAGTCTAACTCTAGCTATGTATGACCCATTCTGATTGTTTAGCTTATCTGGCACACCATGAATTGACAATGTAAGCAATGACTTTTGCATTACTTTGGCCAAAGTTTCATATATAAATAGTCGTATGTTTACTCACTCTTTTCTTGACTTGGAGACAATATTCTTATTATTCTATCATATAAATAAGTAATTCTTTCAACTTGCTTATACCATTCTGGTCATAAAAGATATATAATAATCCTCATCTACTCATTTTTGTATACACCTAAAAATGACCTTTGCATTATTCACTTTGCATACATCAAATTCTTCCAAATCACTTGCATCCCAACGTTAATTAAATAATCTAATTATTTAATTAATTTCATCAATTTTTTCTAATCCCCTAATTTCAAAATTAATTGAATAAATTCCATTTATTTAGTTAGATTATTCTCTTTCAATCTTCTAATCCACATTAATTAAATAAATCTAATTATTTAATTAATTCATCACTTTAATTCTTCTTATTAATAATTAAATAATTTTTAATTATTATTATTTTTTTTGCTAAATAAGTGCTACCATAAGGGGTAGCTCCCATTATATTATATCTGAACGTTTATACAAAAACTTGTTTAAGTAGCAGTATGGGCTTACAAGTAAATAGAAAAGGCTAGCACTAAGCCTTGTCATGCCATAGCACATGAAGGCCTTCAACCAGCTTAATAGCGCACTCTACTTGGGCTGGTGATAAGAGATCACCATAATTGCTGACAAAGTAGGAGAAAGTCACCATATTATCTTGCTAAATGCCTTCACAAAATAGAGCCAAAGCTTGAGCAGAGACAGTCAGGGTTTTTTTTTTCTTGTTAATTGTCACTGCATCAAAGGCACCTCCAATCAGACCCTGAGTTGGATGCTTGTTGAAGGTAGAAATCGTAGGCATGGCAACTTCCCTCATTTCTTCATTCACATAAGCATTAGCCATAATCTTCCCACGGGCCTTTCTGCCCATGATGAGAACACAGGTTGCCAGAAATTATCCATAGATGGTTCCACCATGGACATGGCCCTCAGGGAGGTTGCCTTCACTAATAACTTTGAGAATGGCCTCCGCAATATGGTCTGCAGATGCAACAAATAGGCGTTTGATCTGCTCGATCTTGGTTTCTACCGGCGGCCCAGCCAGGTTTCCTTGATCCCCCGGGTCCTCTTCTTCTGCCACATCCTCATTCTCAAAGTCTGTAGAGTTCTTTGGGCTTGATTCCTCCCTTCACTGATAGATACAGTCATATTCGATTTCCATGATGGCCAATGGTGGATAAGTCTTCCTTCGGCCTCCATATATAGAAGATTAAGTAGGGGGCCTTTAAGTACACCGTCACTGCCAATCTAAGATCAACCAAATCTTTGCAAGTCTAGGAAATCTGAGTAGTGATTAAATCGATAGTCATTCCAATGGTAGGTCCAACCATGGATCACATGATCCGGCCATGATTGTATGCATGCTCAGTTAGCTAGGTAATCGACTGCTTTATTCCCTTCTCGGTAGGTGTGGGCTATGGAAACATTCGCTAATTCATCTAAACATTCCCAAATAGCCTTCGCTAGATATTTTAGTTTCTAATTTGAGATGCTTCTGGTTGTTATGGCGTTGATGCATATCAAGGAATCGCCTTCGATTTCCAAATCAGCTAGGTGTTGTTCCTTGCAAAGCTGAAGTCCATAGAGTAAAGCAGAGAATTCAACTTCATTGTTGGTGCTGAGAGGTAATTTCTTCAAGAGGGCCCAAATTATGTTACCATGGGAATTTTGAATGATGACCCCAGCTCCAGAGGTTCTTGAGTTGCCCTTCGCCACGTCATCAAAATTCAATTTCAGTCTTCCTGAAGGTAGAGCAACCCATTTGGTGAGGGCACGCTTCTTCTTTCTTTCTTCAGCCTTGTCTGGTTTGTAACAATGGCTTGGGATTATCAAGTATGGCCAATTTTTCCTCATTTCCCCATCCCATTCAATAAATGGTGTCTGGGAAGAACCTGTCATCCTTACATTAATGATCTCACAAATGCATGCTTCCACCTTTTTGAGAACTTCTTCTAGCTTTGAGGATTTATCCCTGAAGATCCTATAGTTTCTTTCGTGCCAAATGTGCCACATCAGTAAAGAGGGACTAGTTTCCCACTGACCTTGCCATAGGAATTTGGGACCTCTCGTCCAGCCCTTGAACAGCCATGTTAACTCATTGGGGAGTGTGCAAATCCATCCAAGCTTCCTACACAACCATTCCCATCATTCAGAGGTGAAAGGACAAGACACAAGCAGGTGATCGACTGTTTCTTCTGCTTTGCTACACATTACACACCACGTGGGCCCAACAATTTGCAAATGTTTCAATCTTCTCCTGTTAGAATTCACTTTTGTATGGTTGTCCATGTGAAAGCACCTACTTTGGGCAAAGTCCATTTTCCCTGGTGCACAAATTGGTAGGCCAATTCGAAGGCGGCTGAAGGTTTTGCATTTCATAGCCAAATTTGACCTCATAGTGGCCCAATTTGGATCTTGTCCACATGATTTCATCCTCTTTGTCAGATGTTATTATCTTTCTTGCCAAGAGTGCACCTTTTAGATCAATGGCTACCTCTCTGTCAAGCGGGAGTCTTGAGATTCTCTCCCAATCCTAGTCCGAGCCATTGATAAAATCAGCCGCCTTATTGCCATAGTTGCTTGCAAGATCTTTCCAGTGTTCCTTCAAGCCAAAAATATCTGCCAATGGAGGAAGGCCATTTATTGAGTCTTCCCATAGATTCACTTTCTTGCCGTTGTGGAGTATCCAAGAGACATGGTCTACAATAAGCCATCAACAGTTTTGTATGAACTTCCAAATATGAGAGCCTTTCGATGGATTGGGGGTGGTTAGGATTTGGGTAGGGTCCTCTGAATCCAAATATTTTTTCCTCACGATTCGAAACCACCTTGCGTTGGGATCTCAATAAAGGGACCAAACCAATTTTGCCCCCAGAGCTATGTTTTTTTTTTCCAAGTCGCAAAGCCCTACACCACCATTCTATTTCCTTTTGTAGGTTGTTTGCCATCTAATCAATGGAATTCTTCTGTCTTCATTAGCCCCCTCCCAAAGAAATTTCTTGAGTATCCCCTTAATTAAACAACAAGCCTTTTTGGTTACTTGGTTCTTGCTTAAATGGTAAATGGGAATTGCGGCTAAAATTATTTTTATCATCTAGATTTTCCCCGAGAGGATAAGCCACCATCATTCCCAGGAGGATGCTTTGGCGCGGCATTTCTAGATAGTATCTTCCCATAGGGCAAAGTGCATTTCTCCTTTGAAGAGGGGAACCCCCAAGTATTTACTTGGCATCGCAACTTTTTCAAATCGTAGAATGGAAATAATTTGTCATTGCATTCTTTTGCAGATATTAAAGAAAAAAATATTAGATTTGGCATAATTTATTACCTGTCTAGAAGCCTTCACGTATTGGTCCAGGAGTGAGGATATCTCTTTAGCTTCCTACAAATGTGAGGATGTGAAAAGGAGTGTCATCAGCGAATTGCTAATGAGAAGCTCATGGAAGGTCATCTGCAATTTGAACTCCCGTCCAATGACCTTGGGCGACTAGATTTTGAATACCTCTCCCCAGATCTCCTTGTCTGAGGCCCCTAGTGGGCTTGAAGAAACCACACGGGCTCCCGTTAACCAATATTGAGTAATGAGCCATGGAGATACACTCAAAGGTCCAATCAAGCCAGTGTCTATTGAAACTAAATTTTTCCATGATTTTAAGCAAGAATCTCCAGTTGACCCGATCGTAAGCTTTGCTTACATCGAGTTTTAGGATCATACTACTTTGACTGCCTAAGGTGATGGAGTGCACTATTTCATGTGCAGAGATGATACTGTCCACAATATTTCACCCAAGAGTGAAGCCACTCTGCTCCTTAGAGATGATGGATGGGAGAATGCATTTCAATCTATTCGCCATTACTTTTGTGACCATTTTGTAAATGGTGTTGCACAATGAAATAGGGCGAAAGTCACTGAAGGAATTGACCTCCAACTTTTTTAGAATAAGGGCTATGAAGGTATTGTTGATATTCTTGATCATTCTTCTAGATTTTCTCAATTCTTCCACATCTTTCTAGATGTCCTCCAAAATATCCCAAAACTCTTGATAGAACCTTGTCGGAAAGCTGTCCAGCCCCAAGGCTTTGTATGATGCCATCTGGAAGACCGCAGCTTTAACTTCCTCCTTGGTGACTAGGGCTAGGAGCATGTCATTTTCTTCTTCCAAAACAATGGATGGGATAAGGTCCAAAAAAGATTTTTGAAGCTGACCAGGTGACGCTTCTCTGTCTACTAGTAGTGATTGAAAAAACATGACTGCCTCTTTTTGGATAGCATTGGACTCAGTCAACTCAGCACCTTCCGTGTTCACAATCTTGGAGATTCGATTGTAACTCTTGCTTTGTTTAGTTGAATTGTGGAAGAATTTAGTATTGAGATCACCTTCTTTCAACCATGTTTCATAGGACTTCGATCTACAAAGATTTCTTCGCAAGCAACAAGTTCCTTGTGGATTTTGGGTAGTTCTTTTTCCTTTTCGAATTCAACCTCGGTCATTCCTTGGTTTAACACAATTGAGTTTAAATCCTCCAGTTCCACCTCTATACGCTCATTTTCCTTGAATATGTTCTTGAAAGTGCCTTCATTCCAAATTTTCAGGTGTCCTTTTATTGCGATCAACTTTTGGCCACAATGAACATTTTTGAGCCTTTCTAGACTCTAGCTTCCTTCCACCATGTACGGATTAGGTCTTTTAGTGTGTCATCGTGTAGCCACATTTTTTTGAATTTGAAGAGGCACCTTAGTGGGGGCTTGTCCTCTTTTAGGCTCAGCATAATTGGATAGTGGTCTGAACTAGAAACTGGTAGAATGAATAATTCTATTGCGACCTCTATGAGGAACCAGTTGGAGGACACTAGGAATTTATCAAGTCTTTATGCAATGTTGGTGAAGCCCTTTCGCCTATTTGTCCAGGTAAATTCTCCATTTTTAGGCTCTATATCGACCAAGTTGTTGTCTTCTACAAAAAGTTTGAAGTCCTTTTGACCTTGGCTAACATGGCGCAGTCCACTCCTCTTTTCTATAATAGAGAAAATAGTGTTGAAGTCCCCTCCCAACACCAAGAGATCCTCTTTGCGGTTTTCCATGTGAGCTAGGATTGAGGCCCAGGTATCTAGTTTTTCTGAGGTTTTGACAGGCCCATAGATATTCCACAAAGGGAATTGCAGGTGAGAGTGGTTGTCCCAAGCATGTAAGGTCATCTAGTTGTTTGTTTCTGTCAATAGTTTTAGGGTTGTAGTTCTATGATTCCAAAGAGCGCATAGGCCTCCTAAGGCTCCTAACAAAGGCACAAAGAAACCTTCCCATCCTTTACAAGATCTACACAGATTGCTACTATCTTCCCATGATAGTTTTGTCTCTTGAAGGAGAACGATATCTACTCCAAAAGTTTGGAGATGACACTTTAGCAAGCGTTGCTTGTCAGGGACATTGAGGCCCCTAACATTCTAGCTTAGGATTTTCATTGCTTCCCAAGGGAGGTCATTCCTCCCTTGGTACTATTGATGAAACTATTTAGGGTGGCTTGGCCACCCTTAGACAACTCTTCCTCCCTCAAAACCCTATTCATCTTCTGGCCTTTCTTTTCCCTTTTACATTAAAATTTGGTTTCAAAATTTTGGCTACCTCTTGGCTAATGAATCTAGCCTCAACCTCTCCAAATTTTTCCTCGCCATTGGAGTCATAGTCAGATCATTTTGAGTTGTTCACTTCCTCAGTATTTTTGATATTGTTCAAAGCATCCAAATCACCTCGAGTCAGCTTTTCTAACTCAACTGTCATTCCAGTGGGAGGTGCCACAAGCAGTTTTGCAAGTTCTTAGGTAGGAGTGACAGCAAGTTCACGCGTTGTAGGAACTGGGGTGACATCTTCTAGGGGAGCACTGAAGAAGATGCCTCATTACACGGGGTGGGTGGTCGGGAGCTTGGCACATTGGTCTCTAAGTTTTGCACTTTTTTCCTCCATTCCATTTTTGTATCCTTCGGACAACGGTTGGAAGAATGGTTCCTACTCCCACAACTAACACAAAAGAATTTTGCTTCTTCTTGCTCAATTTTGACTATTCACTCTCCTGAGGCCGAAGAGATCTTGATGGAGCTAGGGAAACCATCGATTGTCGCAACCTTGATTCTAGCATAGAGAAAAGAATCCCCTTCTAGAATCCCCCTATCAACCTCCATCATCATCCCAAAGGAATTTCCAATTTTTCTCAAGCATTTTTTTGACCAAAATTCCGCAGGAAGGTTGTAGAGTCTAAACCAAATGGGGGCCTCAATAGGCCTGGCTTCGCAAGGGTCAAAGAGTAGAGACCATTTTTGGATGAATAAAACCACATCCTCTATCCACCATTGGTTAAATGAAAGGATCAGGTCTCACTCCTCCTAGCTAAGAAGAAGCACCACAAAGAATCCTTTTGGCAGGAATTTGATGTCACTAGGCCATTTCCAATTTTCATGAATCCAATCTGTTATCACCTTTCTAGAGAATTTCCTCCCTAATGGTCTTCCAATGAGCGCTTGTTTTCCTAAGGTGTTCCTGTCCAATGTCGCTTCTTCATTGAGATTGATTTGAATTTGCTTGTCGGGACTTTTGCTACGATTTTCTTTCAAATTTGCATTCGCCACCTGATTTTTCGCAAACCTCTTCTTATGCGCTATTTCTTAAATTGGTAATTATAATTTTTAATTATTTAATTAGCTAATATTCTTCTAAATTTAAATAAATTATTCAAATTTATTTAAGTTACTTTATCTTCTAAAAACAAATAAAATTAATATTTTATTTATATTCCTCTATCATGCAAAATAAATTAAATGAATTTATTTGTTTAATTTTCTTTAAATCTTCATATCTTATCCTTTCTTTCATCATGCAAGATAAATTAAATAAATTTATTTATTTAATTTGTTTTATCTTATTAATCTTCTAAAAATAATCTTTTCTTCTTTGTGCACAATCAGTTTTATTTTTAGCATGTCAAAAAACAAATCTAAAGTTGAGTTAATTGGCTTTAATTATTATTGTTTTTATCATCAACTCATAAATTGGAAAAAAACATTCTAAATTTATGAAATCAAATCCTATCTTTATCTAAGCAAGAAATTAACTCAACAAAGTAGCTTTAAAACATGACGTTCATCATGTCCTCTCACCTCATTTGAACCATCCATTTTATTGATTTATCTCAACCGTTGATTGATCTTTCCCTGAAACCTATATATACCCCCTTCATTGCATCAAAAATCCTCTTTGATCATTTAAGATTTGGTCATTCTTACAGTGCTTTGAACATTCTAGCATCGTTGAGCATATTATCATCATCACATCTACTTGTTGTAACCATGGGTACACAATGTATTTAGCAATCCACAAAAGACCAAGGAAACAATACAATCTAGGTGAAAGCTTCCATTGTTTTGTGTTATTCATTGATTATTGATTATTATCTAGATCATTTTCTTGAAGGATATTGGTTGAGTTTATTTTCATTGCTTGATCATTATTCGCTCAATTTTTACATATACACATTCTGGCACGCCTGGTGGGACCCACTAACTTGATTTGACTAGCTTGTTTTGTTAAGAAAATTGTTTTTTTAGACATAGGTACAGAAAAGTGCAATCGTAACCTAGAAACTCACCTTTGAGCCATAATCATATGCTTTTGGTCTGTAGAAGTGTACCTCTGGCATACAGAAACGCGCCTTTGCAACCCAGAAACTTGCCTCTGGTGCACATAAATGTGCCTCTGGCTCTGTCAAATTTTTAGACAGTTTGGTCAGTAAAACCCTGCCTTTACACAGTCTTAACACGTCTTCGGTCTGCAAAAGTGCAACTCTAGCATACAGAAACATGCCTTTGCAGTGCAGAAACATGCCTCTGGTGCGCAGACACATGCCTCTAGCTCTGTCAATTTTTCACACAGTCTGGTCAGTAAAACCCTGCCTTTGAACAATCTTAATACACCTTTTCATAGTCTTAACACACTTTTGGTTAGTAAAACCTTGCCTCTAGTCAGTAAAACTCTGCCTTTGCATAGTCTTAACATGCTTTTGGTCAGTAAAACCTCACCTTTGGTTAGTAACATGGCAATTGTTTTCTTTTTGGCATAACCTTCATATACGAAGTCAGATTTTCATGAAACCAATGGCGTTGGAACTCTGGCTTGCCCAACTTTGCTATGGAAAAGGAATTTTTAGGTAATTTTATCACATTTGTCGGATACACTAAGTCAAAGTCAATACTTCTTTGCAAACTTTAAATGGTCATAACTTGTGTAAAATTTATCCAATTTTCGTGAAAGTGTTTTTGAAATTGCATAGAATTTCATGTAGAATCTGATCATAACATATAATATGTTGTACCTAATCACCATTATTAGAATTTTTCCATATTTCTCATTTTTCACCTAACAAGTTGGCTTGCAAGTTTCTTGTTCTTTCTTGTTTTTGTGGAATCAAGGAGGACATAAGGCGCTACCCAACATAAACATCAGCGTCAGATCTAAAGATAAACATTCCAAGTGCACACAATCCAACTTTTGTCTTTTCATTTAATCAAAACCTTGTTTGCAATTACACTTCAATTTGGGCTTAAAATGAATAATTGTTTGCATCATCATACTTGAAAAAAGGCTTAAAATAAACATGTGTCTTCATCATCACACTTGGATTTGGGTACAAAACAAACTTGTGCTTGAATTGCTTGGTGGTTTTGAGTGCGATTTAGGGTGTGTATGCTCTTCCCATGCACTTCATGTGATCTTGAGAATCAAACACATCCCTTCATCCATTCATCTTCGCACACACATTTCAATTTCTAAGGGTCAATTAACATTTGCGAGTGTGAGTCAAGTGTGTGAGATCAAAAATATCACTTGATATGCTTTTGTCACCCTTCTTAGGAGACCTGCTTGGAGACACACCACTCCAAGGGACGACCTCAACTCTAGCATTCTAGTAGAGTATAAAAAGTGAGGAGTGAATCGAAAGACACACCTCTTGGAAGTTGGAATCTTGTCATTCGGGCTAAGCCCCCAAGAAATTTAAACCTTGGGGAAGTGAAGGTGAAGGGTGGGTTACCCTCTACTCCCGGATGTGTGGCAGTATTTCACTTTCATTTCATGGAATTGGCCCCCCCGTACCTTGTGTATATTGGGGACATCCTAAGACAACTTGTTTATCCTAGCTTAAGACCTCTTGGCCACACCCATGCCAATATTAGGCTTGTTGGTGTGTCTTCAAGTGTTTTCAGAATCACAACAATCAATCTTGAAAAATTAAATTTTCCATTATGTCTTGTGTGTGTGATTTATGCATGTACATGTGAAATATTTTGTTTGCAAGTTGCCTAAGTCAAGATATCAACAAATACTTTCCACATCATCCTAATTTTCCTTATCATCACTTTCATCCTAATCTAAATCCTAATCATCCAATCCATATCCACATCATCATAATCCTCATCCAATCCAATCCAACTTCTTCTAGTTCTCACCACAATCTAATCCCATTCTTGAGCCCCATCTAATCCATCACTTGTCAAAATGGTTTTGATCATTAACAAGCCTAGGACAAATCAAAACCCAAAATCCACATCCTAGGAGGCTATTCTTCTAACTCCAATAATGGTGAGCACCTTGTAGATCATGATGTATATTTGGAGGAACAAGCTAAAATACACAGACTTAAACATATGTATCAACCCATTCTACCAATTAAAAACACAAACCTAGAGCAAGATCATTGTGGTATTCAAAAAATGTTTGATGAAATTAGGATGTCATATAAAATGGATCAACAAAACCAACAATTCCAACAACTCCTAGCCACCTACCAATCCCACACTCAACAAACACAACCACTCTCCATTCAACAACCACAACCACAACCTTCATATAACACATCATCCACTATACAATCACCCATACAACATCAACAAATTCCTCCTCGATCTTATGTGTCATCCCCCTTAACTTCATACCAACCAACCACACATCATGTTACCCCTACATCAACTTATCTCACTTCTTCCAATGTTAACCAATATCTATATCAATCCCTACCTCAAGAACATCCAACCCAACCTAATCCAACCACATATCATGTTACCCCTACATCAACCTATCCCACTTCTTCCAATGTTAACCCTTATCTATATCAATCCATACCTTACAAACATACAACTCCTTATCTTAACATTTCACCTCACTGCCAAATCCATTCACAAGGCTGTCAAATTCCTTCACAACACAAACAGACAAGTCTAAGTTACCCTTTGCACCAAAATCAAGTTGCCTTAAGTCCTTATGTTACCTTTGACAAGGGGAACACCACTCTAGCTTATGCATCCTATGGGTACCCTACATTATCATCCAATCAAATGCCAATCCAAGAGCCTACTAGTCCTATCCCAACCTCTCCATGTAGTCCCTATCATATACCATTGGTCCATCAACCTTCTAATCCACCAAGCCCTTCATTCCCTTCATCCCCATGTTCCTCCAATCTTCTACCAAAGGATCCCTTGCAGATAACCCTATGACAATTGATCCAAAAACCATTGCTTGAGCTACCCTCAATAAAACCATCCAATTCCAATCCTAGTATGTCTAATACCCTTATCCCTCCACTTAATCCTATTCCTAAGCCTACAACACCTTCCACCCCTATTATCCCTCCACCTAATCCAATCCTAAGCCTACAACACTATCCACCATTATTATCCACCATTATATTGTCCATCCACCCATACTCTTATGAAGGATGTGATCCAATGGTTATTAGCAAGGAATCAACCATCTCCATGTCATCAAACACCTATCCAAGAGCCTTCAAACAAAATATCTAGTCCGCCAAATATATCATATAGTCCACAACCTATCAAACCTATTGAAGAGTATCCTACCATGAGTCCAAGTCTAGATCCATTGTACCTTCATGTTGTTGACCATCAAGAAACTATCAAGCCTATTCAAGAGTCTCCCACTTCCACTTCCATTCAAGGAAATCAAAAGCTATGTCAAGTGTATAATCTAAAGCATGTGGAAACATCAACACTTTATCTAAATCAAGATCAAAGCACCTCCATTCAAACCATCCATAACCTATATTTTCTATGATCAAGATATTATAAATGATGACAAACCTATACATGAGAAAATTGATCCCATCCATAGCACACTTTATCCTATCTATGATCAAGATAACCATGATGATCCTCTTATCCAACTTTATGCATTCCATGATCAAAATATTATCCCTCTACCTATCCATAATCCCACACCTATCCATAAGGAAGATATCCAAACTACCCCTATCCATACTCCACCTAATCCTATCCATGATCCAACAACATTCACTTTCCTTCATGAGACACTTGACTCCCAAGTAAACATAGATGATCAAACAAATAGCTTGGATCTTAATGAGCATAAGGATAATCAAGATCCTAATAATCCTTCATCACTCACTATTGACCGTATTTCAAATCCACTATCATATTCCCTTGGTCTTACCACCTTCATCCATGAATGTTCCTCCTTAGGAGAGAAACAACCACTATCCACCACCTCGCCCTCCCCATCAAATAATGAGCTAGTGTCTAGAGTCCAAAACACCAATAAACCCATTGTCCACCGCATACTCTAAAAATTGAACTATCAAGGTAAAGGATTAGCCTTCATGAACAAGGTATTTTGGAGCCTACCCATGTCAAAGTCCCTCCACACTCATATGGCCTTGGTTATATATCCCAAGAAAAACAATCTCAAGATGTTGGTACTACCTCCATACCTTCTAAATCTACTCCTTTCCATCATAAACCACATCATATCCCCAAAACATATATTGGCATTCCTCATCCATCACCCTACAAATCCCAAAAGCATGTGACCATACACCTTCCTCCATCCACTTTACCTCCACTACTTCCAACTCCTAATATCCCTCCATCCACTCTACCTCCACTTATCCCAACACCTAATATCCCTATCATCCAATCCCCTTATCCATTTATCCACAAATCCATTTTTAATCCCTCCATCCATAAATCCCCTCACATTCCTAATCATGACCAACAAATGCACACATCAACCAAACATGAAGCTTCCACCATATCCATGGGACTCACAAATAATGTTTTGGATGCCTCTACCCATAAAGCAAAAAAACCTAAAAATACTTATGCCTTAAGGCATCAATGCAAAGAGTCCAAGTAAAATCTATCCAAAAGGCTACCCAAGCCCATACTTTCACAAGAAAAGTCCAAAAATAAAATGGTTTGGGTCCCTAAGCACAAAGAAATCAAGTCAAATGAAGCATCCACATCCCAAATATCCCAAAAATCACACATCATCCAAAAATCTCAAGTTCATCTCAAAAATCCCACAAATATCACTTCAACCAAAAATCTCAAATTCCTTCATCCCATAAATCCCAATGCAAAAATCATAAAAATCCTAAGTTTGTGTGGGTACCTAAATTCCTACATCATCCATCCCCTAAGCAAACAAGCCCACTACTTCATACACCTCCTTCTAATCAAAAGCTTCAATATTTATCACGATGTGTACAACCGTTGGTCTTGGTTCCTTTTCATTCCACAAACTTTCCACATACCTCCATCTCCCCATATTTACTCCATTATCCCACATATTTCACTCATCATATCTATATGGTCCATGCTTTTGCATAATCCACATCATAATCCACTATCCTTCTATCCATAATCCACATCATAATCCATTATCTCCCATCCATCTGTGCATAATCCTTCTATACATAATCCACATCATAAGCCACTATCCACCTACTCCACCTCCCTCTCATGCCTCTACCAACATCTATGAGCATAATGACATTCGACATGGTCCATATGCATCATCTATCTTTAAATAGGACTATCACCTTTCATGGCACTAGATGCTTGAGTCCCTCTTGTCCACATCCACCTATGCCATCCATGTATTCCAAAAAAAAAAGGAAAAAGAAAAAAAAGAGAGAGAAAAAGAAAAATTCAAAATACTAAAGAGAAATCCTTCGTCCAATGGTGAAAACTTGGCAAATAGACACCTTGGATAAGTATCATGATGAAAACCTAGCAAATAGGCATTATGTGTAGGTTGACTATCTATGTACCTTACACTTGGGGGCATATTGTCTAATCTACCCCTCCTATCATTTATTTTACCTATCCTTCCTATCATATCTTCCTTATCCATTATATCCACATAATTATCCCCTTGACACCTAATCATCCTCCTTTCCTCCTTTTTAATCTTGATATAGATAGGGGCAAAATGTTGAAACATGTTTTGAAAATCTCTTGATATACCTCATCATTTCCAACCAATCCAATCAATCCTATCATCATAAGCTTTGTCATGTAAAGTCCTAAGAATTATACCTAGAATGGGGCATGTTATTCCTATGCAACATAGTCTTTGGAGATCACATCCTAAGCACCTCATCCATTCCATCCACTATTGCCTATCCTTTTATCCTTTCATCTATCATGAGCTTTCCATCCCACACACTATTGCCTATCATTTTATCCATTCATCTATCATGAGTCTTCCATCCTATTTGTAGACACCCAAAAATGACCATGTCATCACATCACTTGCATTTCATCAAATCACCTACATTTCAATATTAATTAAATAATAAAATTATTTAATTAATTTCATCAAAATCATCAAATTCTTCCAAATCTCCTAAATTCAATATTAATTGAATAAATTCTATTTATTTAATTAATTTCATCAAAATCAACTTTATTCTTCCAAAATTAAATAATTTCAATTATTTAATTGAATCATTATCATCTTCCAATCTTCAAATCTAAATCAATTGAATAAATTAATTATTTAATTAATTTATCATTTAAATCCTCTTATCTATAATTAAATAATTTCTAAATTATTTAATTAAATCAATTATTCTTCTAAATTTAAATAAATCATTCAAATTTATTTAAATTGAATATCTCTTCTAAAAATAAAATATAATCAAATATTTTATTTATCCTTCATCATGCAAAATAAATTAAATCAATTTATTTGTTTAATTTATTTTAAATCTTCAAATCTAATCTATGTCTTCCATCATGCACAAATAGTTAAATAAATTTATTTATTTAATTTGCTTTTCTATCTTCTAATTCTTCTAAAAATAAGTCTTATTCATCATGCACATAAAATTAAATAATTTATTATTTAATTTTACTCAAATCATGCAAAAAGCAAATCTAAAGTTGTGTTAATTGACTTAATCATTATTGTTTTTATCACCAACTCATAAATTAGAAAAAAACATTTCTATTTTTATGAAATCTATCTAATCATGTTTGTTCCATGTCTTTTTATATCAAATCAATCAATTAACTCAAACAAAAATATCTTTTTGTGTGACATATGTCAGGTGCACATTCATCATGAATTCTAAATTTATCTCATCTGTTGATTCCATTGAATTATCTGGACCGTTGATCGATCTTCATTAAAACCTATATAAAGCCCCCTCATCTCCATAACAAATCCTCTTCGATTATTTAAGCTTTTGCCTCCCTATAGTGCATTGAGCATACATCGCATCGTTGAGCACATTGAGCACTTTGAGCACAAACACAATCTACATCCACTTGTTGCAAACAAGGTTTCACAATTTAAAGAGCAATCCACATTCGACCAAGATAACAATACAATCTAGGTGAAAGCTTTCATTGTTTTGTGTTATTCATTGATTATTTAGTTATTTGCTTAGATTGTTATCTTGATGTTATAGGATTGAAGTTGTTGATTATTTCATTGTTTTGATTATCATTCAACCTCTCAATTTTTCTTATACACACCACTTACTATCTCCTATCCTTTTATCCATTCATCCAATCTCATCTCCATCCTTTGCATCTAGACTTGGTTGTCTCTTGTCATTGGTATCTAGCATTTAGGCTATCCAAATTGTTATTCAATGTCATCCCAAAACATTTCAAAATACAAAACATCATAAACTTCAAAATCTAAAAACATCAAAACATTCAAAATCCAAAACATCATAAACTTCAAAATCCAAAAATCCCAAAAATATTCCAAAAATCCAAACAACAATCATCAACATCATACCACCCCACATCATCAACACCCACAAGAACTACATATCATCATCATCCTTATCTTAATGTACCTTGATCCTGTGGATACAGGGTATGTAGGCAGTTTGGAATACGAAGGAAGTATCCGGTCTCAAGTACATAAGATACACCCATTCTCCATCCCAATCCATCAACACTTCTATATCTCTCTTCTTCCACCTATCACAATCCATCCTATTCACCCTGACTTGACTAACTCAAGTAGAAAATGAACTATACATCCTTTTGAAAGCTCAAGTACTTATCAAACTAGAAGCAATAGACTACTCCTAAAGCAAATTCACTTGTCCGCATACTGATTGCCACATCTACTACAACAATCCATCTATCCTAGATCAACAACCTTTAATGGATATATCATTCCTACAATAAGGCTCCATCTACCCTAAGCAACCTCTTTGGCAAGAGAATATGTCGGTTGTGTGTTTGTTTTATTAGGCATTCTTTTTCTTTTTTGGTTTATCTTTTGTTCCTTTCTAATTAGCTATTCAAGACTACCTTAATTTTTCTATATCTTGGTACGTTACGATGCAGTATGGATTGGGGCATAGTCATTGCTTTCATATGTTGTGTTTGTAGGATGAGCTTATTATCCTACTATGGCTAATATTTATCTTGTTTGTGTTGGAATTAGCATCTTGCATATCAATATATTTTACATTTAAGGTTTTGAAAAGGCCTTGTGTGTATTAAGATCATTCTACGCTAAGACTATTTTCCATTCACATGTCCAACAAGGTTCTATTATGTCTAGTAAATATAAGTTCCAACCATTTGTTTGCAAAGTCAATGTCCTATGCATTGGATACATCGTCACCTTGGTCTTCTATACCCTGGTGCATAACATCCATTGCTATATCAAAATAAGGATTGCTCTTTACATTTTATAAAGCATAACCAAAGCAACATCACCCATCCATCTGCATCAATATCTATAGCTTTCATAGTTTGATCAACTCTTCTATTCTTCATCTTACATAGCTTCTTCTTCCATCTTTTATCTACCCTTTTCATCCACATCTCTCTATCTCCTGACATTTTTTCTCCTTTCATTTTGAGAGCACACCCATGTTCTTTGAACCCAATTGTCCTCTTGAGGGGGCATCATCATCATCATCATTCATCTTATCGATATACCTCATCCTTTCCATACCAATCTAGCTAATCAATCTAGCCAATTTATCCAATCACATCCTTTGGTCTTGATCCTAATCTTGTCGTAAATCAATCATCAATCTATCATCAATGGGATATATCACCCATAATGACAACACTATCCTTATCAATCATCATCAATTAATCATTGGTTTACAACATGACAGAGGCAATACCTTGTTTGATTTTGCATCATCATCATTCATCTTATTTATTAACTTACCATTATCTTTCCTTGTCACCCTTGCTTTGAGTGACTGGGGCATCACCATCTCCAATCCAATCATTTTCTTCCAACCATGATCTTCTAAATCAATTTTCTTCTAGCAAATCAAACACTATGTTTTAAATTACTTTGAAATGTTGTTACTATGCAACACCATCTCAAAGAGGGGCAAAATGTAGACACCTAAAAATGACCTTTGCATTATTCACTTTGTATACATCAAATTCTTCCAAATCACTTGCATCCCAACGTTAATTAAATAATATAATTATTTAATTAATTTCATCAATTTCTTCTAATCCCCTAATTCCAAAATTAATTGAATAAATTCTATTTATTTAATTAATTTTAGTAAATTCCACTTTATTCTTCTAAATTACATAATTTTAAATTATTTAGTTAAATAATCCACATTAATTAAATAAATCTAATTATTTAATTAATTCATCACTTTAATTCCTCTTATCCACAATTAAATAATTTTTAATTATTTAATTAGCTAATATTATTCTAAATTTAAATAAATTATTCAAATTTATTTAAGTTGACTTTAACTTCTAAAAATAAATAAAATTAATATAGTATTTATATTCCTTTATCATGCAAAATAAATTAAATGAATTTATTTGTTTAATTTTCTTTAAATCTTCATATCTTAGGCTTTCTTTCATCATGCAAGATAAATTAAATAAATTTATTTATTTAATTTGTTTTATCTTTTTAATCTTCTAAAAATAATCTTCTCTTCTATGTGTACAATCAATTTTATTTTTAGCATGTCAAAAAATAAATCTAAAGTTGAGTTAATTGGCTTTAATTATTATTGTTTTTATCATCAACTCATAAATTGGAAAAAAACATTCTAAATTTATGAAATCAAATCCTATCTTTATCTAAGCAAGCAGTTAACTCAACAAAACAACTTTAAAACATGACACATCTCATGTGAATGTTAATCATGTCCTCTCACCTCATCTAAATCATCCATTTCATTGATTTATCTCAACCGTTGATCAATCTTTCCCTGAAACCTATATATACCCCCTTCATTGCATCAAAAATCTTCTTCAATCATTTAAGCTTTGGGCATTTTTATAGTACTTTGAGCATTCTAGCATCATTGAGAACATATACTGCATCTTTGAGCATATTATCATCATCGCATCTGCTTGTTGCAACCATGGGTACGTAATGTATTAAGCAATCCACAAAAGACCAAGAAAACAATACAATCTAGGTGAAAGCTTTCATTGTTTTTGTGTTACTCATTGATTATTGGTTATTATCTAGATCGTTTTATTGAAGGTTATAGGTTGAGTTGATAATGATTGCTTGATCATTATTCGCTCGATTTTTACCTATACACAGTTTTGACAAGTCTAAGGTGAGAAATTAAGTGACTATATAACATATATTGAGTCCCTCTTTGCATTCTTGCAATCATGGGTCTATGACATCCTATCATCTACTCAATGCCCCGTCAACCTATTCTTATGCTCATTGTATTCTCTATACAAGCAAGATTTTTACATTTAAACCATATGGTTTTTGTGTATAGGTAAAATTGAGATTATAAAAGATCAAACAATGAATAATAACTCAATCCTATAACCCTCAAAAATTTTGATCTAAATGATAACAAGAATCAATGCAAATCGAAACAAACAAAAAAGCTATCACCTAGATTGTATAGATCCTTTAGTTTTTGTGGATTGCTTCAATGATTGTGTACCCATGGTTGCAACAAGCAGATGTAGATGAATGATATTAGTGCTCAAAGTGCTCAATGTGCTCAATGATATGATGTAATGCTCAAACGCTTTATGGATACCTGAGAATAAATAATCAAAAGAGGATTTTTTATGAAGTGAAGGGAGTATATATAGGTTTCAAGGACAGATCAATTAATGGTTGAGATAAAGCAATAAGATAGATGGACAAGATGAGTTGAGAAGACATGATGAATGTGCACACGACATGTGTCATGTTTAAAGAATATTTTAAAGTTGCTTTGTTGAGTTAACTGATTGATAAGATAAAGATAGGGTTTGATTTCATAAAATTAGAATGATTTTTCTAATTTATGAGTTGATGATAAAAACAATAAGATTAAAGCCAATTAACTTGACTTTAGATTTGCTTTTTGAAGTTCTAAAAATAAGACTGATTGTGCACATAGAAGAAAATGATATTTTAAAAAGAATTGGAGATATAAAACAAATTAATTAAATAAATTTATTTAATTTATTGTGCATGGAGGAATAAGATTAAATATAGAGAATAAATTAAACAAATAAATTGATTTAATTTATTTTGCATTATGGATGAATAGATAAGATATAAATAAAATATTAATTTTATTTATTTTTAGAAGATAATGTCAACTTAAATAAATTTCAATAATTTATTTAAATTTGGAGGAATAACTGATTAATTAAATAACTAAAATTATTTAATTATGGATAAGAGGAATTTAAGTGATGAATTAATTAAATAGTTTATTTATAAATTTAATGTGGATTTAAAGATTGAAAGGGAAATGATTTAATTAAATAATTAAAATTATTTAATTTAGAAGAATAAGTGGATTTAATGAAATTAATTAAATAAATAGGATTTATTTAATTAATGCCGAAATTAGGGAAAATAGAGGAAATAGATGAATTTGATGAAATTAATTAAATAATTAGATTATTCAATTAATGTTGATGCAAGTGATCTGTGAAGGGTCATTTTTAGGTGTCTACATTTTGCCCCTCTTTGAGATGGTGTTGTGAAGTAACATCATTTCAAAGAAATTTAAAACATAGTGCTTGATTTGGTAGAAGAAGATTGATTTAAAAGATCATGGTTGCAAGAAAATGATTGGATTGGAGATGGTGATGCCCCAGTCACTCAAAAGTGAGGGTGACAAGGAAAGATAATGGTAAGTTAATGAATAAGATGAATGATGATGATGCAAAAACAAACAAGGTATTGCCCCTATCAAGTTGTAAACCAATGATTAATTGATGATGATGGATATGGATAGTGTTGTCATTGTTGGGAATGATATATCCCTAGATCAACATAAGGATGTGGGAATGATATATCTCGTTGATGATGGATTGATGATTGATTGATTGATTGATGATAATGTCTGGTTTCAGGAAATGAAACATGTCATATAAGCTGCCTCGTCTGGTTTCGACAATGCAACATCTTGTATAAGATAATTGATTGATGATGTTTAATTGATTGATTAATTGATTTGGTTTATGACAAGATTAGGATCAAGACCAAAGGATGTGATTGGATAATGTGGATAGATTGATTAGCTAGATTGGTATGGAAAGGATGAGGTATATCAATAAGATGAATGATGATGATAATGAGGATGCCCCCTCGAGAGGACAATTGGATTCAAAGAACACGAGTGTGCTAGATCAAAATGAAAATTTAGAGAGGAAGATGAAAAGTTAGGAGATAGAGAAATGTAGATGAAAAGGTGAGATAAAAGATGGAAGATAAATGGAAAAAGATGAGAAGAATTGATATCATAGAACAGAGAAATAATGATTGATCGATCTTCATGAAAGCTATAGATTTATTAGGATGTATGGGTGAGATGGATGGGTAGGATGGATAGGGTGACGGTTACGCAAATATTTATAAAGAGAAATCCTTATTTTGATATAGTAATGGATGTTATACACCAGGGTATAGAAGACCAAGGTGACGATGTACCCAATGCATAGGGCATTGACTCTGTAAACAAATGATTTGAACTTATATCTACTAGACATAATAGAACCTTGTTGGACATGTGAATGGAAAATAGTCTTAGCGTAGAATGATCTTAATACACATAAAGCCTTTACAAAACAATAGATGCAAAAGATATTGATATGCAAGATGTTAACTCCAACATAAACAAGATACGTATTAGCCGTAGTAGGATAATAAACTCATCCCACATACACAGCATACGAAAGCAATGACTATGCCCCAATCCATACTGCATCATAACATACCAAGATATAGAAAATCAAGGCAGTCTTGACTAGGTATTAGAAAGGAACAAAAGATAAACCAAAAATAAATTAACTATGATGTAGGAGCATCCCTGGTTCAAGAGCAATCTTGCATCAAAAAAAAAAATTGCATTTTAGTTTGTTTCTTTTCATTTTCTAGTTCAATTCAGACAGTTTAGTCAATAGCAGTTTCTGTATTTTGGTCTACATTCTACCGCAGTTGCATTTCAGATCTTGTGGAGCTGGACTTAGCATATAGATTCATTCATGCACATCATATCTAGAATTCAGAGCATTTGGATTAAGTACCAGAAAGTTATCGCTATTAAAAGATCAACTATTTTCTCAGAGCAGAGCATTTTTAACAATTCAGATAATCAACCAAAGGAGAAGACAAGTTGCAGAGCATTCCTCAACTTGTGGAGCTAAAAGACACATCATTCAATGTTTATTGGTTCGTGGTCGACCTTCCCTAAGATCCGCTCATCATTCCATTCATTTGCAGAGGAGTTCTATTCATTTAGGTCTGACCTATCCATGTACACATGTTACATCTCTTCAATGGAGTTTGTGATCTTCCTTGGCCAACGTGGAGGAATCTAATACTCCAAAGATGATATATCTTGATGTAATATATGCCTAGGAAAGCAATTAGCGATTGTTTGATAATTCATAGTTTGGGGATTGTTTGCGAAGAAGCTTTAAAGCTATATCTTGTGTATATTATGATATTTTGTAATTAGGCCTGTGAGCCCTATTTGAAAGCCCGCATGTTGCCAGCTGATTGTATTTAAATTCTATGACATATTGAATGACTGAATCTACATTTACCTCATATCTTTGAGTTGTTTTCATTGTGTTTACTCTTGATGCATGGTCTAGACTGTTCATTCTATGAACCCTCCTACCGTGGCTGCACCAAGTGGTAACAAAGTGAAAGTTGAATCTTTGGGAGTGAATTGATTGATGTTGGCAAAGGAATTCCATAAGATCTTGTTGTGGACAGATCACCAAATCTAAAGTAGGTTACTTGTGTTACAACTGATCACCGATTGTGAGCAAGTTGTCACCTTGTAGCTTGATCACCGAACTTGAGGTAGTTTACACTTGATCCTAGGAAGAATGCCGCCGAGGAGAGTCCCTGTTATTGGAACAATGGCTAGTAGAATGGATGAGATGATGGAAATGATGAAGACAATGAGAATTCGATTGGATGTTGTCGAGGAAGATAGGCAAAGAGGATTGACACCCAGACTTAATGTTGAAAGTGATGATGAAGAAGAATTTTAATCTGTTGAACAAACTAGCGAAACCCTAGGAGGTGATGAAGAAGAAGAATCAGATCAAGTCAAGATGTTGCGAGCCATTTCAAAGATAGGGAAGAGACCCAGAGTTGATGTACTGAACTACACTGGCAATTTGAACCCTGAAGAGTTGATTGATTAGATAAATGACATGGAAGAATACTTTGAATATAAAGAAGTTGAAGATCTAGAGAAGGTGAAATTTGCAAAAACAAGGCTGAAAGGACATCTTTCTATATGGTGGAAAGAAGTTTAGCCAAATAGAAATAGAAGAGGAAAAGAAAAGATTATGAGATGGGATAGGATGGTGAAAATTTTGAAGAATCAGTTTGTACCTACTGACTATGAGTTGGTGTTGTTGAAGAGATTGCAAAACCTGAGACAAAAGGAGAAATATGTAAGGAGTACACTGAAGAATTTCAAAATATGATTATAAGGATAGGACATAATGAATAAAGAAAGAGAAAGTGGCTAGATACATCAATGGACTGAGATTGAACATTCAAGAAGAACTAAGTTTGGTGAGGATGACAACATTGGAGGAAGCATATCAGTTTTCCTTGAAAGTTGAAGAGAAGCTAAATAAAAGGCATGATCAGAGATAAAGAGATAGAGGAGGTAAATTTTAGAGAGGTAGAACATTTTCTGGAGGATAAAGATCATATGTGGGGTAGAACAGACAAGAGAATACATTCCAGAAGGAGGACATAGATAACAATGCATACCAGAGAGATGATAGAAATTTCTATTGTAGAGGAAACCCTAGTCTGTACCGGAGTGAAGGATATAGAAGAGAAGGAAGAGGACCTAATAGGAAAACATTCAGATGAACTTGTTTTAAGTGTGGAGGTGAAGGACATAGAGCATTTGAATGTAATCAGGGGAGCACAAGCAAGAGAACAGAAAATAGTGGAGCAGCCTATGTGGAAGAAGAACTTGTTGGATTGAACCAAGTTCAGTTTGTAAACCTGAGAAAGGAGAATCACTTGTGATGAGAAGAGCACTATTTCAAGTAGAGACAAATGAGGAACCACCACAGAGGAAGAGTTTGGTCAGAACCAGATGCAAACTAGGAGGTAAATGTTGTAAAGTTGTAATTGATGGTGGTAGTTTTGATACACTAGTTTCAGAGGAGATGATGACTAAGCTAAAGTTGGAAAGATTGAAACACCCTAAGCATAGGATTAGATAGCATGGATTTAGGATGATCATAAGGTACTGATGAGTGAGCAATGTTTGGTGAAATTTCATATTGGATCATATCATGATGAAGTATTGTGTGATATTATGCCTATGGATGTTTGTCATATTTTGTTGGGTAGACCTTGGTAGTATGATAGAAAAGCTATCCATGATGGGAGAAAGAATACATACACTATAACATCTAATGGAAAGAGAATTACCTTGATTCCTTTGGAAGATGATCCTAAGGGCGAAGTATGTGGGAATGCTAGAATTTGTTTGGTAGATGGAAGAAAATTTCTATATGGTTTGAGACATGAGAATATGTGTTACGCTTTGATTCCTAAGAAGCCTGAAACATTGAAGAAGGAGACTGAAGAATCACAACTAGAAGAGATAACTGAGTTGCTGATAGAGTATGAAGACATCATATCAAATAATGTACCTGAAGGATTGTTACCTATAAGGAGTATCAGTCATCACATGGATCTAATACCTAGAGCTAGTTTGCCTAACAAAGAAGCACACAGAATGACACCAGCAGAGAATGAAGAATTGAATAGACAGATACATGAGTTGTTGAGAAAAGGTTTGATCAGAGAAAGCTTGAGTCCTTGTGCAGTACTTGTATTGCTAGCACCTAAGAAAGATGGAGAATAGAGAATTTATATAGACTCTAGAGCAATCAACAAGATCACAGTTAAGTATAGATTTCCTTTACCTAGGATGGATGATATCATGGATTGTTTGAGTGAGAAAAATATTTCACAAAAAATAGATTTGAAGAGTAGATACCGTCAAATCAAAATCAGAGAAGGAAATGAATGGAAGACTACTTTTAAGACAAATGAGGGATTGTATGAATGGTTAGTGATGCCTTTTGGATTGACAAATGCACTGAGTACTTTCATGAGATTGATGAATGAAGTCTTGAAGAAATTCTTGGGTAAGTTTGTTATTGTATATTTGGATGATATTTTGATTTTTAGTAAGACAAAAGAAGAACATTTGTAGCACCTTAGACAAGTATTGCAGAGACTAAGAGAGGAGAAATTGCTGATAAACATCAAGAAGTGTAGTTTCATAAAAGAAGAATTAGTATATTTGGGATTTGTGATTTCTACGGAAGGATTGAAGATGGACCCTAAGAAAGTAAGAGCAATTGTTGAATGGCCTACACCGAAGAGCATTGGAGAAGTCATATCATTTCATGGATTAGCTAGTTTCTACCGGAAGTTCCTCAAAAATTTTAGTTTAGTGTGTAACCCTATGACAGAGACAATGAGAGGTGATAGAAAAGATTTCAAGTGGACATCAGGAGCAGATAAGAGTTTTGAATTATTGAAGCAGAAAGTGACAGAGCAACTAGTTTTGGCTTTACCAGATTTCAATAAGGTATTTCAAGTAGATTGTGATGCAAGTGGGAATGCAATTGGAGTAGTGTTAAGTCAAGAAGGTAGACCTGTAGCATATTTCAGTGAGAAGTTGAATGATGCAAGGAGAAGATATTCGGTTTATGATCAGGAGTTCTATGCCATAATTCTAGCCTTGAAGAAGTGGAGACAATACTTGTTGCCTAAGGAGTTTGTGTTGTATACAGATCATCAAGATTTGTAATATTTGAACAGTCAAGGTAAGTTGAATCAGAGACATATGAGATGGGTGGAGTTCATGCAAAGTTATACATTTGTATTAAAGCATAGGAGTGGAAAGTCAAATAAAGTTGTAGATGCATTGAGTAGGAGAAGGAACTTGTTGAAAAAGATGGGAGTTGAAGTGTTAGGATTTGATTAATTGAAGAACATGTATGAGGGAGATCTTGATTTTGTAGAACCTTGGAAAGCATGTAAGGAACCTGTTGTGACAGATAGAAGTAAGTGGTTGGACTATTTCATTCAAGAAGATATGTTGTTCAAAGGAAAGTAGTTGTGCATACCTAGAAGTTCCATGAGAGATAATTTGATCAAGGAGAAACATAGTAGTGGATTGGAAAGACATTTTGGCATTGATAAAATAGTGGATTTGGTGAGTGAACATTACTTTTGGCCTCAGATACATAAGGATGTTAGGAAATTTGTGCAGAGTTGTAGAGTTTGTCAAGTTACAAAAGGGAGTAGTAAGAATACTGGATTGTATAAACCTTTAACAATACCGAAGAGACCTTTGGAACACATAAGCATGGATTTTGTAATGGGATTGCCTAAGACACAGAGAGGACATGATTCAATATTTGTAGTCGTGGACAGATTTTCAAAGATGACACATTTTATACCTTGTAAGAAGACAACTGATGTAGTACATGTAGCTGACCTATTTTTCAAGGAGATTGTAAGATTGCATGGATTACCTAAGAGCGTAATTTTAGATAGAGACACAATATTTCTTAGATATTTTTGGAAAATGCTTTGGAAGAAGATGAAGACAGATTTGAAGTTTAGTTCAGTATTTCATCCATAGACTAATGGACAGTTAGAGGTAGTGAATAGGAGTTTGGGAAACTTGTTGAGCTGTTTGGTTGGCGAGAAGGTAGGAAGTTGGGATTTGATTCTTTCACAATAAGAGTTTGCATACAATAATTGGGTGAGTAGGAGTACCGAAAGAACACCTTTTGTGATTGTTACTTGAGTAAACCCTAGAGGAGTTGCAGAGTTGAGAGATATTGGTATGACAGATAAGAGAAGTGCAGAAGTAGAAGAATTTGTAGAACATGTGGAGGCACTGCATAATTAGGTGAAGAAGAATTTGAAAGAAATGAATAGCAAGTATAAGGAGCAAGCAGATGAGAAGAGAAGACACAAAGAATTTATAGTTGGAGATGAAGTGATGGACTACTTGAGAAAAGAAAGATTTCTACTTGGCACTTATAACAAGTTGAAGATGAAGTTTGGACCTTGTAGGATAATCAAGAAATTTGATTCAGGAAATGCATATGAAGTGGAGTTACAAGAGACATTGGGTATATCACCTATTTTCAACATTGCAGACTTATATCAGTATCATGAAGTAGAGTTCAGTGACAGCATGGCAGAAGACTTAAAGAAGCAGTTACCACGACAAGCACCAAAGTAGATTGAGGATATTTTGAACAGTAGAGTTGAATGCAGCACCAGAGGAGGACAATACAAAGAATAACTTGTGAAGTGGAAAGGCAAACCGGAAGAAGATTCATCATGGATTTCTTAGGTTGAGGTGGACTATCTTGTTTTCCTCTAGTCCTAGCAAAGTGAGGTACTCACTTTTTCAATAACCCTGGATGTTTGATGAAGGAGCATCCCTAGTTCAAGAGCGATCTTGCATCAACCAAAAACATTTGCATTTTAGTTTGTTTCTTTTCATTTTCTAGTTCAGTTCAGGCAGTTCAGTCAGTAGCAGTTTCTATATTTTGCTTTGCATTCCACCGTAGTTACATTTCAGATCTTACAGAGCTACACTTAGCATATAGATTCATTCATGCACATCATATCTAGAATTCAGAGCATTTGGATTAAGTACTAGAAAGTTATCACTATCAAAAGATCGACTGTTTTCTTAGAGCAGAGCATTTCTGACAGTTTGGATTATCAGCCAAAGGAGAAGACTTGTGGAGCATTCCTCAACTTGTGGAGCTAAAAGGCACATCATTCAATGTTTATTGGTTTGTGGCCAACCTTCCCTGAGATCCTCTCATCATCCCATTCATTTGCGAAGGAGTTCTATTCATTTAGGTCCAACCTATCCGTGTACACACGTTACAGCTCTTCAATGGAGTTTGTGATCTTCCTTGGCCTAAGAGGAGGAATCTAATACTCCAGAGATGAAATATCTTGATGTAATAGATGCCTAGGAAAGAAATTAGCGATTGTTTGTTAATTTATAGTTTGGGGATTTTTACGAAGGAGCTTCAAAGCTATATCTTGTGTATATTTTGATATTCTGTAATCAGGATTGTGAGCCCTATTTGAAAGCCTGCATGTTGTTGGTTGATTGTATTTGAATTCTATGACATACTGAATGACTGAATCTACATTTGTCTCATATCTTTGAGTTGTTTCCATTGTGTTTACTCTTGTTGTACGGTCTGGACTGTTCATTCTGTGAACCCTCCTACGATGGCTACACCAGACTGACTAACAAAGTAAACACACAGCCAACATATTCTCTTGCCAAAGAGGTTACTCAGGGTAGATTGGTAGATAAAGCCTTATTGTAGGAAAGATATATTTGTTAAAGGTTGTTGATCTAATCTAGGATAGATGGACTGTTGTAGCCGATGTGGCAATCGGTATGTGGGACAACATATGGCTTCATGAGTAGTCATTTTGTTTTGGGTTTGGTAAGTACTTTAGCTTTCAAAGGATGCATAGTTCATTTTCTTCTTGAGTTAGTCAAGTTGCGGTGATAGGATGGATTGTGATAAATGGAAGATGAGAGAGATGGAAGTGTTTGATGGATTGGGATGACTGGGTGACATTGGATTGCATTTGAATAGCCTTAGTACTAGATACCAATGACAAGGGAACACCATGGATAGGGAGACAGATGGGATTAGATAAGTGAACAAAAGGATAGGTGATAGCAACATGGGATGGAAGACTCATCATAGAAGGATGAATAAAAGAATAGGCAATAGTGGATGGAATAGATGAGGTACCTAGGATGTGATCACCAAAGACTATGTTGCATAGGAATAGCATGCCCCATGCTAGGTATAATGCTTGGATTTTACATGACAAAGCTTATGACGATAGGATTGATTGGATCAGTTGGAAATGAAGAGGTATATTAAGAGATTTTCCAAAGAATGTTTTAGCATGTTGCCCCTATCTTTATCAAAAAAAAAGGAAAGGAGGATGGATTGGATCAAGGGGATAATTATGCAAATATAATGGATAAGGAAGATATGATAAGAAGGATAGATAGAAGGAATGATAGGATGGGTAGATGAGACAACATGCCCCCAAGTGTAAGGTACATAGACAATCAACCTACACATGATGCCTGTTTGCCAGGTTTCATCATGGTACTTATCCAAGGCGCCTATTTGCCAAGTTTTCACCATTGGAAGAAGGGATTTCTCTTTACTATTTTTATTTTTTCTTTTGTTTTTCTCTTTTTTTGACTTTTTCTGGATGGGATGGAGGATGAGGACTCAAGAGCCTGTTTCCAATAGCAAGATAGTATGTTTGCATTTTAATGCATGTTTGCACATGGACTATATCAGGTAGCA
The DNA here is from genome assembly GCA_027924645.1 of Cunninghamia lanceolata. NCBI lineage: Eukaryota > Viridiplantae > Streptophyta > Pinopsida > Cupressales > Cupressaceae > Cunninghamia > Cunninghamia lanceolata. Next base: position 1,348,978 of record BSBN01001132.1, read on the forward strand.
TTACACGCATGGATGTTGGTATATGTGGGAATATGGAAATGGAATGGATGGTGCATTATGATATGGATGATGGATGGAGATGGAAGGATAAATGGGTGATGGAGCAAAAGCATGGACCATAGAGGTATGATGGGGGAAATATGGAGGATAATGGATATAAGATGGGGGGATGGAGGTATGTGGAAATGTTGTGGAATGGAAAGGAACCAAGACCAATAGTTGCACACACTGAATTGGATTTAGAAGCTTTTGAATAGAATGAGGAGTGAGGAGTAATGGGAATCAAGATAGGGAATTTAGAACCCGTCGATTTAGGGATTTTGGAACCCAAATGGACTTAGGATTTACAAGATTTTTAATGAGGAATGGGATTTTTGGAATTGGGGGATAGATTGAGATGTGGATGCTTCTTTTGGGGTAATAGCTTGTTTCTTGGGGACCCACACCATTTTCATTTTTTCTTTGAGGTGTGTGGGCGTATGCAATGTAGGATTTGTTAATGGGGAACAAAATTTTTTGAATTTGGGGATAAATTGAGATATGGATGCTTTCTTTTGGGTAATTGCTTGTTGCTTAGGGACCCAAACCATTTTAGTTTTTGCTTTGAGGTGTGTGGCTGTATGCAGCTTTTGAGATGGATTTGGCTTTACATTTGTGTATTGATGCCCTATGGCATGATATTCTTGAGGCGTTTGTAGATATTCTGCTATATATGTGGAAGAATCCAAATTTTTATTTTTGAATCTCATGGGATTAGGAATAGCTTCATATGGGGTTGATGTGTGAATTCGTTGGCCATGATTAGGAATGATAGGGGATATAAGGGGATGGGATGTGTGGATGGAGGAATGAGTGTATTGATGTATGAAGGGATTAGTGGATGGAAGGATAGGAATATTAGGATTTGGAAGGAGTGGAGGAAGAGTGGATGGCAGGAGATGTATGGTCACATGCTTTTGTGAATGGTATGATGATGGAGGAGGGATGGCAACATATGAATGAGAGGTGCGATAAGGTACACCTAGATATGGAGTGGAAGAAGTAGCTAGAGGAGACGTGGAGGTGGTACCAACATCTTTGGATTGTTTTTCTTGGGATGAAAAACCAAGACCATGTGCTCGAGTATGGATTGCGACATGGATGGGCTCTAAGACACCTTTTCTATGAAGGCCTAAACCTTTACCTTGATAGTTCATGTTTTGGAACATAAGATATGCAATGGGATGTTTATTTTGGAAACAAGATATGAGTCCATTATTTGATGGGGAGAGTGAAGTGGTGGATAGTGGTTGTTGTTCTCCTAAGGAAGAACATTCATGGATGAAGGTGGTAAGACCAAGAGGATAAGATAATGGATTTGGAATGGGATCGATGGGAGATGGTGGATGATCAACATGAGATAATGGAGGATCCATAAGAGACAATGTGGGATCATGCAATGGATGACATGGGATGCTTGGATCTTGACTAACATTATGCTCAGTAGGAGATGAGTGGATACGATCCAAGTGACTTGCTTGAGTATCTATAATTGTTTGGGGTTTAAGTGTCTCATCTTGGGAAGAGGGTGTTGTGGATGGATGGATAGAAGTAATTTCGATAGCTTTCTCATGGATGGTTGTAGGATTATGGATAGGATCAATATGCTCATGGATGGTTGTAGGATTATGGATAGGATCAATTTGCTCATGAATAAGCTCATGATCATGGAGAATATCTTGATAATAGAAAGTATAAAGGTTATGGATGGGTTGGATGGAGGTGCTTTGACCTTGATTTAGATAAAGGGTTGATGTTTCCCCATGCTTTAGATTATACTCTTGACATAGCTCTTGATTTTCTTGAATGGAAGTGGAAGTGGGAGACTCTTGAATAGGCTTGATAGGCTCTTGATGGTCAACAACATAAAGGTACAATGGATCAAGACTTGGACACATGGTAGGATATGCTTCAATAGGATTGATAGGTTGTGGACTATATGATGTATTTGGAGGACTAGACATGTTGTTTAAAGGCTCTTTGATAGGCTCTTGGATATGTGTTTGATGACATAGAGATGGTTGATTCCTTGCTAATAGCCATTGGGTCACATCCTTCATGAGTGTATGGGTGGATGAACAATATAATGGATGGATAATAATGGTGGATGGTGTTGTAGGCTTAGGATAAGGATTAAGTGGAGGGATAATAGTGGTGGATGTTGTAGGCTTATGATTAGGATTAGGTGGAGGGATAATAGTATTGGACATACTGGGATTGGACTTGGATGGTTTTATTGAGGGTAACTCAAGCAATTGTGCTTAGACCAATTGTTATAGAGTGACCTCCCTATTGGGAATTAAGGAGTCTCAACCTTGGTAATTCCTTGTATTATTTTCATTGTATTTATTTATTTATTGCCTATGTTATAAATTAAATTGTAAATTCATATTGTCATCTTGTGGGATGTGGCACGGTGATGTGTCATCCTACATGGAAGATGACAACTTGTAATTTTGTCCTCACATGAGGAGATAGGCATCCCACTTTGTGGTAGGAATATTTTGCCATGTGTCAGCATCTTGGATGTTGTGTAAGGGAATATTGACTAAAACAGTCTTAACAGATTCCTATGACGAAGTTATGACATGTAAGAGTCAAAAATAGGAGATTCTATGACAGGTGAAGACATGTATCGAAGAGCATCTTTGAAAAAGGCATCTTTGGGTGCCCCAAGGTGGACTATAACATGTTGTAAGAGAATATGCTATTTATAGCCTGTGTATGCCAGATTCTATGACAGTCGTAAGAGCATCTGTCATAGCCCATTTTGGAAATAGGTGACCTCTTTGGGATGGGGTGTGTGGACAAGTGTTAGAAGCATCTTACAATGTTGACCAAGTGTCCATAGGCATGGGTTTTGGGACATGAGGCCAAGTTGGACACCCATTCCAAGATAGAGGCAATTTTGCCTTGTATTTTCTATATAAACAGGTGCTTTGAGGAGGAGATGTATTATAGGTTTGACATGTGCTGTTCTGCTACCGGTTTGTCTCTAGATACGACTGTTGAAGATTCATGAGAGCTTGCATTGCAAGTGTATTGTAAACCATTTCAGTTTTGTTAATACATTGTATAGGTTTTGGAGTGTGGGGTTTTTCACCCGATAAGGGTTTTCCCCACGTATATCTTGTGTCTCTCTTCTTCTATCTCACTTTCTTGTGTATGTGTTTTCTACAATATCTTTGTTATCTCTATTAGTGGGTTTAACATTGCTGTAATAGTAAGGATAAAATTGAATTTGCACTCTCCTACCCTCATTAGATTAGTGTAGGAAGTAATTTCCGCACACCTAGCTTCCTTTCACTCCCAAGAATCTTTTTGTGGAAGATTGGAGGAACATGAGGATGAAGGTAATGAAGGGCTCGATGGATTAGAAGGTTGAGGGACCAATGGACTATGATTGGGACTACATGGTGGTGTTGGGATAGGACTAGTAGACTCTTGTATTGGCATTTGATTGGATGATGTTGTAGGGTACCCATAGGATGTATAAGCTAAAGTGGTGTTCCCTTTGTCAAAGGTACCATAAGGACTTAAGGACACTTGATTTCGGTCCAAAGGAAGACTTGCATGTTCTTGTTGTAAGGGAACTTGATAGTCTTGTAAATGAGTTTGATGGTGAGTTGAAATGTTGGAATAGGGAATTGGATGATAGTGGGGTGGATGTTGTTAGGTATCAATGGGATAGGTTGATGTGGAATTGACATGATATGTAGGTGGGTTAGGTTGGTATGATAATGGGGGTGACACATGGGATTGAGGTGTAATTTGTTGAGGTTGTGGTTGGAATTCTTGTTGTTGTGGAATGTGATATTGTTGTTATGGAATGTGTTGATATGTAGGTGGGTTAGGTTGGAATTGTTGGTATTGTGGTTGGAATTGTTGGTGCTGTGGTAGGAATGGTTGTTGTTGAATGTGTTGATATGTAGGTAGGTTAGGTTGGAATTGTTGGTATTGTGGTTGGAATTCTTGTTGTTGTGGTTGGAATGGTTGTTGTTGAATGTGTTGATATATAGGTGGGTTAGGTTGGAATTGTTGGTATTATGGCTGGAATTCTTGTTGTTGTGGTTGGAATGGTTGTTGTTGAATGTGTTGATAGGTAGGTGGGTTAGGTTGGAAATGTTGCTATTGTGGTTGGAATTCTTGTTGTTGTGGTTAGAATGGTTGTTGCTGAATGTGTTAATATGTAGGTGGGTTAGGTTGGAATTGTTGGTATTGTGGTTGGAATTCTTTTTGTTGTGGTTGGAATGGTTGTTGTTGTGGTTGGAATAGTTGTTCTTGGGTATTGGATGGAGATGAATATATAGATAGAGGATGGTATGGATGACCTTGATATCCCTTGTCATAAGATATACAATGAGGTATAGAATTATGACTTGTGCTAGCCAATGTTTGATTGTAATAAGTTTGTGTGTCCAAGTATGGATTCATGATTGGCACGGACATGTAAGATGATGTTGTTGTTGTGACAACATCAAGAGGATCTCCAATGACAAGATGTGCATAGGGTTTATCATGGACTCGATTTCTCAATTTCTCCTTAGAGATAGGATCCAAGCTCTCATAGTCATGTTTAAGTTTCTATATATGGGCTTCAAATGGACTAAGAGAAGTGTATGAGGGAGGTTGGTATGATTGTGACGTATGTTGGTTTGAAGATATAGCTTGGGGATGAGATACATATAGGTGTTGAAGTTCAACGATGTATGTATCATCTAAATATGATAGGGATATTGGTTGAATTGGAGATGGAAAGTGGTTTAACCTAGGCTTATTGATTATCAGGACCATTTTGATGAGGATTTGTGATGATGTGACCAAAGTTTGACTCAAATGCACTAAGACAAAGATTTGGGGATTGATTGATTTTAGACTAGTTTGATTGAGTTGAGATCACTATGTTTGGTGGATTTGATGTGGGTTGCTTGTGGACGATTATAAAGACTAGATCAATTTTTGATTGGATAAAGGATGACCTTACACAAAGGTATACTATTGACCCTAATGAAGGTAGATAGTGTTAATGGCGTAAACTAACTCAAGAGAAGTTCATTCTCTAAGCTCATAAAAACTGATAACAGATACTAATTCCTCTTCAAAGACCTATGAGATGTGGCCACTCTCAAATCAAAGATGAACTAGGGGATTGATGTGATCTAGAATCTATGGTGGAGACCAAATTACATAGCTAGAAAAAGTGTGAGTAAGGATTTAGGCATGTTTGGCGAAGATGGAGTTGATAGATAGTAATCTCAAGAGGATAAATGGTTCGAAAAGTCCAGTTTTAAGCTATGATAATGATTGAAGATGATTTGATGATGGATGACATAGGTCTGAAAGTGCTACAAGACATTGGCTGAGAGGTTAAATTGATAAAAAATTGAAGTTCACTGTGATCTAGGCTAAATGGATGAATGGTGATAAACAGAAACCAAAAGTGCTTGATTGTTACTCAAATGCGCTTAACTGTGGCTCAAATGTGCTGGACTGTGGCTCAGATGCACTTCAAATTAGTGCAAAAGTGCTTTAATTATGTGCAAATGCACTTTTTTGTGACAGTGATGTTTTCATGGTCAAATTTGATAAATTTTGATTGGATTTTGGTTGGATTTCTTTGACAAGAGAAAAACACAGTAGCACAGTAAACACAATGATTTTTTGTAACAATGAGTGTATATTCAAGGCTCACAAAAAGCCCAAATTTACACGGGTATAGAATAATTGAAGACAAATGAATCACTTTTTTATACCTAAGGACAAGCTTTGCTGTGATATATCAGCCCACAACTTGGAATCTCCATCAACTCAAGTGTTATCACACCTAATGCAGGTGTGTACACTATTTCATCTTTGCGAGAGAGGATAGATAGGGACCTCCAGGACTAGAAGGATAACCCAATCACCCTTTCCCCTAAAAGCTACAAGTAGCTTATGGTAAGCCAGGAATTTTTGTCTCATCTCAAGGGAGCCTTATGGTGAGTATCTTAGGGGAAAAACCTTCTATGCCCTTGCACTGAAAATTATCACAATGTTTAGAGGTAGATTGGGTAGTCATTAACTATGAAGTTTTTAGTTTCTTTTTGGGGGACCAACGCCTTGCGAGCATTCGACAAGCCACTAAAAGCTTTAACCAGCTTTACTATGAGTGTAATATACCTAACACAAAAGTGTTGGTACGCCTCCTTTCAAATTGGGACCATATGGAAAAGGCTAATGCTGGTTAGGACTTGGCTTTGTCTTGACCAATTTGTATAGCGGTCCAAAGGAAATATCCGCTTAGGGTCCTCCCTCTGGGATGAAACACAATCCAAAAGTAGGCCCTTCTAAGGGATAAACAAAAAATAAAAAGAGATGGGTCTAGTTTTTGGTCACCCAAGTTTTTACACAAGGGGAGAGCATACACCCATCACCTCACAAGCACGGAAAACACTTTGTTCACTCACCCCCTAGATTAAGCTAAGTACAATTACGCTAATCACACAAGATGCAATACAAGATGATTGTTAATTCCTTTAAGAAATTGAAGTGTTTCTAAGACTTGGTATGAAAAAGATTTGATATCTTCGACAATCATCCTATAAAAGTATGTTAGAAACCTTCTTTGACCTATGATAAAATATTGCAACAAGTGATATTACTTCCACACAAACCAAGTAGTTAGCAAAAAGCAATTGAACCAAAAGCACTTAACTGTTGTGCAAAAGCACTTTAGAATTTACCAGATGTGCTTGACTGTTGTGCAAGTGTGCTTTATTTTAGACCAAAATTGCTTAGATGTTGTGCAGATGTACGCCCTATAGACCAAAAGCACTTGAATATTGTGCAGATGTGCTCTATTTTAGACCAAAAGCATTTGACTGTTGTTTAGATGCGCTTTTCGATAATAGGCCTGCAAAAAACAAGGATCTATGTTAAAAAAGATTGATCGAATGATTGTTGAGTGATTGTATGATGACCCAAGATGTTGTCGGATGATGAGATCTGTAAGTCTGCAATACGAACGAATTAACAAACCGTAAGATGATGGATTAGCTGCAAAACAAAAATACCCTTAAATAAATCAGCTTAAGGAGTATGTTAGGATGATTGTAAGACAAATAAGTCAACTTGTCTAAACAATGGATGGTTAGTATGATATGAGAAACCCTAAAAAATCAAAAAAGCAAGTCAGAAATCTCAAAAACCAGAGGCGCTTCAAAACCGTGCAAAGGCGCTTCAAAATAGTGCAAAAGTGCTTTACTATGCACCAAAGGCACTTCACTGTCACCCAAAGGTGCTTTAATTTAGACTAGATGCACATCAATGTTGCTCAGATGTGCTTTTTTGTGTTATGTTTGCACTTTTCCATACCTGTACTTCAAAAAATCAACTTTTCTAACAAAGCAAATGTTAGTGGGTCCCACCGGGCATGCCAGAATGTGTATAGGTAAAATCAAGATTATAAAAGATCAAACAATGAATAATAACTCAATCTTATAACCTTCAAAAGATTGATCTAAATGATAACAAGAATCAATGCAAATAGAAACAAACAAAAAAGCTATCACCTAGATTGTATAGATCCTTTAGTTTTTGTGGATTGCTTCAATGATTACATAACCATGGTTGCAACAAGTGGACATAGATGAATGATATTAGTGCTCAATGTGCTCAACGATACGATGTAATGTTCAAACGCTTTATGGATACCTGAGAATAAATGATCGAAGAGGATTTTGTATGAAGGGGGTATATATAAGTTTTAGGGACATATCAATCAATGGTTGAGATAAATCAATAAGATAGATGGACAAGATGAGTTGAGAAGACATGATGAATGTGCACACAACATGTGTCATGTTTAAAGAATATTTTAAAGTTGCTTTGTTGAGTTAACTGATTGATAGGATAAAGATAGGGTTTGATTTCATAAAATTAGAATGCTTTTTCTAATTTATGAGTTGATGATAAAAACAATAAGATTAAAGCCAATTAACTCAACTTTAGATTTGCTTTTTGAAGTTTTAAAAATAAGACTGATTGTGCACATCAGGTCTTAAATTTGATAGTTGTACAGTTGTATAGTTGTATTTAGGTATTTTTGCTGTAAAATACAATCCAAATTTTAAAAAGATTGTATCATATGAAAGGAGAGATTTTGGACAAACTGTCAAAATTTATATAGGATTATGATGATATATAATTAACTTTTATATGATGTATTTATACTAAGGCATGTCATAGTATTTGAAGGGTACTATTGAATAGATAATTGTCATAAAAAAAGTGTTTGACAAGAAAGGTGGACTGTCAAATTTAAGCCCTAGTGCACATAGAAGAAAATGATATTTTAAGAAGAATTGGAGATATAAAATAAATTTATTTAATTTATTGTGCATAGAGGAATAAGATTAAATATAGAGAATAAATTAAACAAATAAATTGATTTAATTTATTTTGCACGTTGGAGGAGTAGATAAGATATAAATAAAATATTTATTTTATTTATTTTTATAAGATAATGTCAACTTAAATAAATTTGAATAATTTATTTAAATTTGAAGGAATAATTGATTAATTAAATAATTAAGATTATTTAATTGTGAATAAGAAGAAATTAAGTGATGAATTAATTAAATAATTTATTTATTTATTTAATGTGGATTTGAAGATTGAAAGGGAAATGATTTAATTAAATAATTAAAATTATTTAATTTAGAAGAATAAAGTGGATTTAATGAAATTAATTAAATAAAGAGGATTTATTTAATTAATGTTGGAATTAGGGAAAATAAAGGAAATAGATGAATTTGATGAAATTAATTAAATAATTAGATTTTTCAATTAATGTTGATGCAAGCGATTTGCGAAGGGTCATTTTTAGGTGTCTATAATTTTTATGATTAAAGACTCTTTCTATTTTAGTCAAAGAATATAGTCGTTTGACTCATAATCTGTCAAAAATAACTATAGTTTCATGTACCATCGAATTGAATACACTTCCTCATGTATATCAAAAAGATACCATATTAATAAAGTAATGATATAACGACTTATCATTACCGTAGTGAGTATATCCCTCAACTACGTTGTGGCTAATCTTAGCCTAAGATAGGATTAATGGTCATTCCTCTATAAAAACTAGAATATACATAGTTTAAATTAACTCAAGAATGATTTCTAGAAAAAACACATTCTTCTTCATATACTTGAAGATAATGATCTAAGGTCAAGTGTTCCTACACAATGTCTTAGACTCCAACCTAGCTTCTTTTAAAGTTTTTTCAAAACACTCTATTTCTTCACGATTAGCTACTGCTATTGAATGAGTATTTTGTTTCTCAAAAATGATCTTCATTTAGGTCTCTATACATACACATTTGGCCCATAATAAAATTTCTTCGACCAAACTTGGTTTTTAGCTAATAGTCGAACACTTCCTGTCAACTTATTTCTTATACAGTTGGGCTCTTAATTTTCTCAGCATACTCGGCCACACTCAAGGCACAACAACTTAATGCAATTTATGTTGTGGGTATAATATATAACCCATTCAACCAAGTATAGATTATACAGTCAGCCAAGAATAGATATAACATTCAGCCATAGTAAAGATTTATAGTCAACCAAAGTATTTAGATAATACAATCGACTAAGAATAAATATAACAATCAGCCATAGTCAACCTATTAAGCAAGATACAAGCGGCCCATAGGCAGCCTATTAAGTAAGATACAGGTGGTCCATCATGTTTAGGATAATAAACTTAATAGAAAACACACTAAGCTTAGACTATAACATGGTGAGTATGATATATTACACGGTGAGCTCCAATAAATAAGTGAGCTTCAATATGAAACACAGTGGGCTCTGTAATACAATGAGCTCTATATATACATCGTGAGCTCTATATATACAAAGGTATAGTTGGAATTAAAGTATCTACGTTAAACATTGTAGGCATAGCCTTCACTATTTACCTAAGAAGCTATTTTTTGCTTCTCTATCAAAGAAGAGATATATAAACATCTAAGACATGGCCGAAGAACTTCCAACCCTGAGGTATCAATCTATTTAATACTTTCAAGTATAAACTATCGGATAGGGATCAACAATTAATAGATCATACAAACAAATTCCTCTTTCTAAGTTAACTGAACTATTCAAAGTCAAGATTATTTTTATACATTAACATAGTCTATAAATTATAATGGACTTACCTATAAGATAGATAGTCCAAGACCTTATCCGTAGTCACTTTGATACAATCCTAGTTGTTCTTCCATTTCTCCCAAGCTCTTCCTTCTTTTCCCTTCCTCTCTCCACAAGACCTTCCTCACACTTATCCCACTCGGCAATAGTTTTGGGAAATAATAATAATTACATCACCCCTTAATTCTCTCTCCACTCCTGCGGGGATTAGCATGCAGGGATAGTGGAGAGTATGGAGCGACAACTCCCTCTGCCACTTCCCTAGCATCTAGGGAGTGTGCAAAAGAGGATTAAAGGGAGACACTCCAACAAGATTTAACTTGCAACAATATTAATAATAATAACTATAATAATAATTAATAATGAAAATAAAAATAATAGTAGCTTTATAAATAGACATAACATACTCAATGACTGAAAGATGTCGAATATTGCGTACTCTCAAACACTAATTGTGTTCATTTGAAGTGCAATTATCGACAAAGAACTCTCACAAATTGACTAAGATCTTAATCAACAAGATTAAACATGTTTAGTCAATTTACACATGTCCATATGACATCCAAAAGGCTTACACCATACTTCTAGATCAAATGACAAAAATGGATTTAACCTTCATCTTAATGACGACACAACTTGACAAGAATGAACATAGTCTTTCTCTACTAAGTGTATGTGTGTGTGAGTTTCTAGATAGCATAAGGATCATTGTATATCCGTGATCTAGCATCCTCTCCATGGTGATACTCTCTCTCCTCATATCAGAGGGAAAACAACATTGTTCCTACATCCACCTCAGTTACATGATGGTAGTTAGTCCATTTCATCATTTTAACCACATGTTCAATAATGACATCATAAACAATTATTTATTGCATATAAATTAATATAAACAAAAAGCATTTCCCCTCATTACTATAATCATAATATTTTCTCTGACTAACTATCTATCTCCTTGAAAATAATGAAAATAAATACATTAGTTTAAAAACAGGGTGTGACAATAGGGAGGGGAGATAGATAGATAGGGATAGAGAGGGAGAGATAGAGAGAGGAGGAGGGAGAGCAAGGGAGAGATGGGGCAAAGGGGAGATAGAGAGATAGGGATAGAGAGGAAGAGAGGGGGAAAGAGAGGGAGAGATGGGGGAGAGTGGATATAGAGAGATAAGGATCTAGAGAGCAAGAGATATAGAGAGTGGGAGATAGAGGGAGAGATGGGGGAGAGGGGAGATAGAGAGATACGGATAGAGAGTGAGAGATAGAGAGAGGGAGAAGGGAGATAGAGAGATAGGGATAAAGAGGGAGAGATAGAGAGGAGGAAAGAGATAGGGGGAGAGAGATAGGTAGAGAGACAGATAGAGACATGTAAAAAATTTCAATAGATACAAAATGCAATCGCGTTATACTTTGGTAAATTCCAACCCTAAGGGTTGGATTTGCCTTGGGAATCCAACCCAAAAGGTTGGATGTACCTTTTTGATGCCAAGGACGTGTTTTCAACAACACTTAGAAAATCAACCAAATCCTAAGCGTGCTCTCCATCAGGTTTACATGTTTTTCAATGTCAATACAAAAAAATGCTAGGATGACTTCAAGTTTTTTAGTAGCTTTTTAACCATGTATTGTTTCAAAAATCTAATAACATTAAGGTTTCCATCTTGAATTTATTTTGCTAATGTGTTTTTTTTATAGAAAACCTATGTCTAGTATTTATGGTGTCATTTTTTACGTGTTTATCAAAATTTGAAATAAATTAATTTTTAGATTCTAGACTCAATTCTATACACATTGAATAAAAAGTGTTTTTTGATTAGTTCTCAAAAAAAAGGGGGAGCACGCTCAAATGTTTATTTTTTAGGATATGTCCACTTTGAAAATTCATAAAAATTAATATATCCATTAAAAAGTTAACATAAAAATCAGGCATAAACTACATGATGTTAGCTAATTTTCCACCAAAGCGATTTGTGAAATACTTTTAAAAATTTAACATTTTAAGGTGAGCACACTAGACACTATGTTATATTTTTCTGACAAAAATAGGAGCATTTTGTGTGCTCCCCCTATTTGAACCTCTTAATCTTTACTATTTTTAGAAAAAAATAGTAGTTTAGAAACTAGATTCTGAGCACTACAAATCTTATTCTTATCACATCTTCTAATCTTGAGCGTAGATATCTTCAATTTCTCATCCAAGAGCAGTTTTTACTGATTTCAGAAAAAATGGCAACTTATGACCCCCTTTTGGTCCCCCATTTCCATGCACATGCCCAATACTCATCAACAAACAAAATCGACATCCATTTAGGCTAGTGCAGTCATGGTAGGAGGGTTCACAGAATAAACTATCCAGACCGTGCAGCTAGAATAAAAACAACAGAAAAAACTCAAAGATATGAAGCAAATGTAGATTTAGTCATTTAGTATATCATAGAATTCAAATATATATCAGTCGGCCACATGCGGGCTTATAATTAGGGCTCACAGGCTTGATTACATAATATCAAAATATCCATAAGATATAGCTTTGAAGCTCCTTCGCAAAGAATCCAAACTATGAACTTATGCTAATGATCATCACTAGGCTAACTACTTTCCTAGGGATCTATTACATCCTTATATATCATATCTGAAACATAAGATTCCTCCTCGTCAGCCACAAAAGATCATGAAGAGCTGTAGTGTGTGTACAGGGATAGGTCAAACCTAAATGAATAGAATTCCTCTGCAAATGAGTGGAATGATGAGAGGACCTCGGGGAAGGTCGGCTACAAACCATAGAACAATGAATGATGTGTCATTAGGCTTCACAAGTCAGGAAATGCTCTGCAGGTCTTCTCCTTTAGCAGATTGTCCAAACCTATCAGGATGCTCTATTCTGAGAAAATAGTTGAACTTCTGATAGCAATATCTTCTCGGTACCTTAACCAAATTCTCTGAGATTCGGATATGTTGTACATGAATGCCTCTAGATGCTAAGTCCAGCTCCGCAAGGTCTAAAATGCAACTGCGGTAGAATGCAGACCAAAATACAGAAACTGCTACTGACTGAACTAGAAAATGAAAGGAAACAAACTGAACTGCAAACAAACTATAATCCAAATATTTTTGGTTGATGCAAGATTGCTCTTGAACTAGGGATGCTCCTGCATCAGACATCTAGGGTTATTGAAAAAGTGAGTCCCTCACTTTGCTGGGGCTAGAGGAAAACCAAGATGGTCTACCTCAGCCTAAGAAATCCATGATGAATCTTCTTTCAATCTGCCTTTCCATTTCACAAGGTATTCTTTGTATTGTCTTCCTTTGGTGTTGCGTCCATCTCTATTGTCCAAAATGTCTTCAATGTGCTCTAGTGCTTGTTGTGGTAACTACTTCCTGAAATCTTCTGCCATGTTGTCACTGAACTCTATTTCATGATGCTGATATAGGTCTGCAATGTTGAAAATAGGTGATATAGCCAATGTCTCTGGTAGCTTCACTTCGTATTCATTTCCTTAATCAAACTTTCTAAGTATCCTACAAGGTCCAAACTTCTTCATCTTCAACTTGTCATATGTCCCAACTGGAAATCTTTCTTTTCTCAAGTACACCATCACTTCATCTCCAACTACCAATTCCTTATGTCTTCTTTTCTCATCTACTTGTTCCTTATATTTGTTGTTCATGTCCTCTAGATGCTTCTTCACTTGATCATGCACTGTCTCCATATGTTCTGTAAATTCTTCTGCTTCTGTACATCTCTTTTTCTCGGTACTGATATCTCTCAATTTTGCAATTCCTCTAGGGTTTACTCTGGTGACTATCTCAAAAGGTGTTTTTTCGGTACTCCTTTTCACTGAATTATTGTATGCAAATTCTGCTTGTGAAAGAATCAAATGCCAACTTCCTGTCTTCTCTCCAACCAAACATCTCAACAAATTTCCCAAACTCCTATTCACTACCTCTGTCTGTCCATCAGTCTATGGATGAAATGTTGAACCGAACTTCAAATCTATCTTCATCTTCTTCCAAAGTGTCTTCCAAAAGTAACCAAGAAATCTTGTGTCTCTGTCTGAAACTATACTCTTCAGTAATCCATGCAATCTCACAATCTCTTTGAAAAATAGGTCAACTACATGCACTGCATCAGTTGTCTTCTTACAAGGCATGAAATGTGTCATCTTTGAAAATCTATCCACCACTACAAAGATCAAATCATGTCCTCTCTGTGTCTTAGGTAATCCCATTACAAAATCCATGCTTATGTCTTCCCAAGGTCTCTTCGGTACTGTTAAAGGTTTATACAATCCAATATTCTGACTACTCCCTTTTGCAGTTTGACAAACTCTACAACTTTGCATAAATTTCCTAACATCCTTCTGTATCTAAGGCCAAAAGTAGTTTTCACTCACCAAAGCCACTATTTTATCAATGCCAAAATGTCCTACCAATCCTCCACTATGTTTCTCCTTGATCAAATTATCTCTCATTGAACTTCTAGGTATGCACAACTGATTTCCTCTGAACCACATATCTTCTTGAATGAAATAGTCCAACCAATTACTCCTATCTGTCACAATAGGTTCCTTACATGTTTTCCAAGGTTCTACAAAATCAGTGTCTCCCTCATACAGGTTCTTCAATTCATCAAATCCTATCACTTCAACTCTCATCTCTGTTAACAAGTTCCTTCTACTCAATGCATCTGCAACTTTGTTTGATTTTCCACTCCTATGCTTCAATACAAATGTATAACTCTGCATGAACTCTACCCATCTCATATGTTTCTGATTCAACTTACCTTGACTGTTCAAATATTGCAAAGCTTGGTGATCTGTATACAACACAAACTCCTTAGGCAACAAGTAATGTCTCCACTTCTTCAAGGCTTGAATTATGGCATAGAACTCTTGATCATAAATTGAATATCTTCTCCATGCATCATTCAACTTCTCACTAAAAATGCTACTAGTCTACCTTCTTGACTTAATACTACTCCAATTGCATTTCCACTTGCATCACAATCTACTTGAAATACCTTGTTGAAATCTGGTAATGTCAAAACAGGTTGCTCTGTCACTTTCTGCTTCAACAACTCAAAACTTTTATCTACTCCTGATGTCCACTTGAAATCTTTTATGTCACCTCTCATTGTCTTTGTCATAGGATTACAAACTGAACTAAAATTTTTTATGAACTTCTGGTAGAAACTAGCTAATCCATGAAATGATCTGACTTCTCCAATGCTCTCCAGTGTAGGCCATTCAACAATTTCTCTCAATTTCTCAGGGACCATCTTCAATCCTTCCGCAGAAATCACAAATACCAATTCTTCCTTCATGAAACTACACTTCTTGATATATATCAGCAATTTCTCTTCTCTCAGTCTCTGTAATACTTGTCTAAGGTGCTACAAATGTTCTTCACTTGTCTTACTAAAAATCAGAATGTCATCCAAATATACAATAACAAACTTACCCAAGAATTTCTTCAGAACTTCATTCATCAATCTCATGAAAGTACTAGGTGCATTTGTCAGTCCAAAAGGCATCACTAACCACTCATACAATCCTTCATTTGTTTTAAACGCAATTTTTCATTCATCTCCTTCTCTTATTCTAATATGATGGTATCCACATTTCAAATCTATCTTTGTGAAATATTTTGCTCCACTCAAACAGTCCATGATATCATCCATCCTAGGTAAAGGAAATCTATACTTAACTGTGATCTTGTTTATTAGTCTAGAGTCTATACACATTCTCCATTCTCCATCTTTCTTTGGTGCTAGCACTATTTGTACTGCACAAGGATTTAAACTTTCTCTCATCAAACCTTTCCTCAACAACTCTTGTATCTACCTATTCAATTCTTCATTCTCTGTTGGTGTCATTCTGTGTGCTGCTTTGTTAGGTAAACTAACTCCCGGTATAAGATCCATGTGATGACTGATACTCCTTATAGGCAGCAATCCCTCAGGTACATTATCTGATATGATGTCTTCATACTCTATTTGCAATTCAATTATCTCCTCCGATTGTGACTCAATCTTCTTCTCCATTGTTTTAGGTTTCTTAGGGATCAAAGCATAACACATATTCTCATGTATCAAACCATCCATAAATTTCCTTTTGTCTACTAAATAGATTCTAGCATTCCTACATACTTCACCCTTAGGACCATCTTCCAAAGGAATCAAGGTAATTCTCTTTCCATTTGCTGTTATAGTGTATGTATTCTTTCTTCCCTCATGTATAGCTTTTCTATCATACTACCAAGGTCTACCCAACAAGATATGACAAACATCCATAGGCATAATATCACACAAGACTTCATCATGATAAGATCCAATATGAAATTTCACCAAACATTGTTCACTCACTAGTACCTTATGATCATCTTGAATCCATGCTATTTGATAGGGATTAGGGTGTTTCAATCTTTCCAACTTTAGCTTAGTCACCATTTCATCTAAAACTAGGTTATCAAAACTACCACTATCAATAACAACTTTACAACATTTACCTCCTGATTTGTATCTGGTTCTAAACAAAATTTTCCTCTGTGGTGCTTCTTTATTTGTCTCTACTTGAAATAGTTCTCTCCTCATCACAAGTGATTCTCCTTTCTCAGGTTTGCCAACTAAACTGGGTGATCCAACAAGTTCTTCTTCCACATAGGCTTCTCTTCCACTATTCTCTATCATCTTGCTTGTACTTCCTTGATTACATTCAAATGCTCTATGTCCTTCACCTCCACACTTGAAACAAGTTCCTCTTAATGTTCTCCTTTCAGGTCCTCTAACTTCTCTTCTACATCCTTCACTCCAATATGCACTAGGGTTCCCTCTGCGGTAAAAATTTTTGTCATCTCTCCGGTATGCATTATTATCTCTGTCTTGTTTCTTGAATGTGTTCTCTTATCTTTTCTTCTCCACAAATGATCTTTCTCCTCTAGAAAATGTTCTACCTCTCTGAAATTTACCTCCTCTACCTCTCTATCTCTGATCATGCCTCTTATTCAGCTTTTTAACTTTCAGGGAAAACTGATATGCTTCCTCCAAAGATGTCATCCTTACCAAGCTTAGTTCTTCTTGAATGTTCAATCTCAATCCATTGATGTATCTAGCCACTTTCTCCTTTCTTGCTTCACTATGTCATGTCCTTATGATCATCCTATGAAATTTTTCAGTGTATTCCTTCACAGATTTCTCCTTTTGTTTCAGGTTTTTCAATCTCTTCAACAGTTCCAACTCATAGTCAGCAGGTATAAACTAATTCTTCAATTTTGTCACCATCCTATCTCATTTTGTAATCTTTTCTTTTCCCCTTATGTTTCTATCCAACTGAACTTCTTTCCACCATATAGCATCATGTCATTTCAACTTTGTCTTCACAAATTTCACCTTCTCTGGATCTTCAACTTCTTCATATTCAAAGTACTCTTACATGTCATTTATCCAGTCATTCAACTCTTCAAGGTTCAAATTTAATTCAGTACATCAACTCTAGGTCTCTTTCCAATTTTGAAATAGCTTGCAACATCTTTACTTGGTCTAATTCTTCTTCTTCATCACCTCCTAGGTTTTCACCAATTTGTTCTGCAAATTGAAATTCCTCTTCACTTTCAATGTTAGGTCTAGGTGTCAATCCTCTTCTCCTATCTTCCTCGATAGCATCCAATCGAATCCTCATTGTTTTCATCATTTCCATCATCTCATCCATCCTACCAGCCATTGTTCCAACACCAAGGACTCTCCTCAGTGGCATTCTTCCTAGGATCAAGTGCAAACTACCTCAAGTTTAGTGATCAAGCTACAAGGTGACAACTGCCTCATAATCAGTGATCGATTGCAACACAAGTAACCTTCCTTGGATCGGTGATCTATCCACAACAAGATCTTACGGAATTCCTTCACCAACTTTGCTCAATTTGCTCCCAAAGATTCAAACATTCGCTCTGATACCACTTGGTGCAGCCATGGTAGGAGGGTTCACAAAATGAACTATCCAGACCGTGTAGCTAGAGTAAACACAATGAAAACAACTCAAAGACATGAAGCAAATGTAGATTCAATCATTTAGTATATCATAGAATTCAAATACAGATCAGTCCGCCACATACAAGCTTATAATTAGGGCTCACAGACCTGATTACAGAATATCAGAATATCCACAAGATATAGCTTTAAAGCTCCTTCGCAAAGAATCAGAACTATGAACTTATGCTAATGATCATCACTAGGCTAACTACTTTCCTAGGGATCTATTACATCCTTATATATCATATCTAGAATATAAGATTCCTCCGCGTCGGTCAAGGAAGATCACAAATTCCAATGAAGAGCTATAGCGTGTGTACATGGATAGGTCAGACCTAAATGAATAGAATTTCTCTACAAATGAGTGGAATGATGAGCAGATCTCGAGGAAGGTTGGCTACGAACCATAGAACAATGAATGATGTGTCATTAGGCTTCACAAGTCAGGAAATGCTTCGCAGGTCGTCTCCTTTAGTAGATTGTCCAAAATTGTCAGGATGCTCTGTTCTGAGAAAATAGTTTATCTTCTAATAGCGATATCTTCCTAGTACCTTATCCAAATGCTCTGAGATTCAGATATATTGTGCATGAATGCCTCTAGATGCTAAGTCTAGCTCCAGAAGGTCTGAAATGCAATTGCAATAGAATACAGACTAAAATATAGAAACTGCTACTGACTGAATTGGCTGACTGAACTAGAAAATGAAAGGAAACAAATTAAACTGGCTGACTGAACTAGAAAATGAAAGGAAACAAACTGAACTGCAAACAAACTGAAATGCAAATATTTTTTGTTGATGCAAGATTGCTCTTGAACCAGGGATGCTTCTGCATCATAGGCGTTGGAACCTTAGGAATCCAAATAGGAGATTGATAGCTAGTGACCCTTGAGGTCATAGGATTATCTTCTTTACAGAGCAAACATTGACACAAACCAAGCCCCAAGAATGACCAACTTCTCTCTATGATTTTCTACTTCCACCCGAACAAAATCACCCCCGAGTTATGCCTCCACTTGACTGGCTTTTTCCATGAGAGTGAGAGTGACTTGGAGGTCGCCATCAACAAGGAGAGTGTTCATATGCTATATTGAAGCTGACTCACTCGCGTTTGTGCTTGAGTCATGTTTTGAGTACACTCACATAAACATTACATATCAATAGGGTGGTTATTGATTATAGTGAAAAATTTATTTAATATTTTGGAATTGAGAGTGAAGAGTTTTGTATGTTTAAAATTTTGATATATGTAATAGTTTTAAAATCAAGCACATAAGTTCATACTAATGAGTATGTCACTACCCTAGCCATGAACATATGTGATGTTACTAGACAGTGTAATTTCATAGTGTTATAATACATGTTTTGATTGTTTTTAAATGTCTTTATCAACCTTTATATATCCATTATTTATATATAATTTATATTATACACAACACATTGTACTTATATGAAAGTAGATTGTGCTAATAAGTAAACATTAAACATGCAAATACATTACTACCAATGTGCATAGTATAAGAAATAAACAAGTGTATGATTCATTTTAAGAATATTGCATTTTTATGTGCTTTATTACATAATGTATCATGCAAAAACTATGGTATTATTGGAAAGGCACATGATTTAAAACACAATTATAAATTTATTCAAGTTTTTATGGTTAATATTTATTGTGGCACTCTTAAGTATCTTTCCACATAGTGTTATCAAATGGTTCATACAAATATTTAAGATCCTTTCAACTAAGTATTTCATACAATAGCTCTAAAAAATATAAATGTACAATACATGACCAAAAAGACTATAAATATCCATGTGTGTTGGCTATTTCATAGCATTCTAGGTGTTGTTAGTGTTTGTATTGTACACATCACATTTTAATTGTAAAAGAATAGATGGTGATAATAAGCAAACATTAAACATTCAAATGCATTTAATAAGTGATATAATGCATCTAGCAATATGTATAACACAAAAAATGGACAAGTCTATAATTTCTTTTAATTTTTAACAATAGTGCATTTTATGTATCTAAAAAAATATAGTGTTATTGGAAAGATACATAGCTTAAAAAGAAAATTATAAATTTGTTATTTTAATATAGTTACTAATTATTGTGTCACTATTGTTAAGTATCTTTGAAATCATCATCAATATTAATAAATCAAAATACATTTCAAGTTGCTTCTTTCTTATAAAATTATTAAAAATAAAATCACTAAAAACTAATAACAACACTAAAATTACAATCGAATGACTCATTTATTTTAATATAGTTAATAATTACTGTGTCACTATTGTTGAGTATCTTTGAAATCATCATCAATATTAATAAATTAAAATACATTTCAAGTTGCTTCTTATAAAATTATTAAAAATAAAATCATTAAAAACTAATAACAACACTAAAATTACAATCAAATGACTCATAAAAATAACACTAAAATTATGATCAAAGGGCTCTTGGTCTCCTAGTGAAGTTGAAAGGTTCTAAATGAGCCCACCAGAGATCAAGTCTTGTTGAGTGCAAGGCCCCCAATACCTAAGGGATGAGGTTGGGATTGTTAGGAATTTACAGGTAGATCAAACCAATTCCACATAACCCAATGGAGATAATGATGCATACTATCTTACAGATTTACCATAATGCAAATATCAATAGACAATCAACAAGATAACACAAGATATACCCTAGGAAAACTCTCTTTGAGGGAAAAAACCCAGCCTCCAAAAGCATCCATACTCAATGTATTATTCAGCAATAAGAAATTACAATACACTCACAGAGTCTCCATGAACACCTCTAAAACATCAAGCTCCTCTGCTGCAACCTCCATGTATCCAAGCATGAATCCACACATCTCATGCCATGCTTTACAATGTGCACTCACAAGAGAAAACTCAATACAATGATAGCCTCTCACACAACTTGTAAAACAAGAGCCAGCACTAACCACTAACCTTGTGCTTGCTTTTATAGACTCAAGCTCACACAAATACAACTTGTGGTATTGGATAAAAACAATGTGACTCAAAACCATGAGCACAAAACCATTGACCCCAATATTTATTATTTTACACAAATAATAAATATTTAACTTATGTCTCCCAATGTTAAATACAACTATTACAAGTAATAACAAATAAATATTTAATGTGGCTAAACACATCAATTAAGATGCACCACAAAAGAATATTTATTTTACATAATTAAATTAATTAATGTTATGCAAAGTGAACAACACCTTTTTTCCCAACATTCTCCCACTTGTTGTATACATTGCATAAGGGTCAATCAATGAAATACATCATCATAGGCAAAACATGAAACCATGTGAATCTCCAACATACTCTCGTGCTCCATCAAGATACCTGCAATAAAATCAAAGTAATCACCATCTCGAGCAAGAACTCCTCTCATCCTCCAACTTGCCACCTATGGAAGAAAAGGAACATGCCAAGGTGAAGATGCACCGATCCAAAGAACACTAGGATCAAATCCAAGTGATAACAAAATCTCCAAGTAGCTATCAAAGGTAAAAAACCCACATGACTGGAAATAGCACCACAATATATGCTAATACATCCAACCATCCATACCTCATAGGTATCAACAATATCAATAAACTCATGCCAACAACATATCAAACCCATTAACTGCAATAATAAGCTCCATGTATAAAACCTGTCAATGAAGAACACATACATCCAGGAGCTCCCACTTCATGGGTACTGTCAAATCTGAAAATAGATTTAAGACATAACAAGTCTACCAATCAACACTCAAACTGATGTGTGGCTAATCAACAAGCCGCTATAGTATCAAGAACACTCACAATGATCCACACATGAAAGATAAATCATTGCATACTCTCTCACAATCATGTCACCATAACTATCCCAAGTCCAACCATATAAACATGATCCTCCATAAAGTAGCCATAAGACAAAGGGAGAAAACATGTAAATCATAATGTCCTACCAACACATCAAAGTGCAAAGCTGTGTCAAGTATGATTTCCTCTACAACCCCAAATGAAATAGCCTCAACAACACCCAATCATTCAATCTCATAGATCAAATGAACATATATATCATGTAACCAACATGGATGTAAGCCTCTCTAACCAAGGAAGATCAAACTCATAATTATTCCATAACCAGGAATAAGCCCAATCACATCTCCTAAACTCCTCATAATGGAAATCATAACTCAAACCATATGAACAAAGAGATAACCATGCCAATGTCCCTCAAATGAACCCTCCAGAACCAATAACCATAGCTTAGGATCCATAACCATAAGAAGATAAAACATAAAGCAAAATGCATCTAAAAGGATGGGAAATACCTTATAGATGATAAACCGGTGAGTAGAACAAGAGTGGGGAATGAGAATGCCCCTCCAGGATACATCAAATCACAAAGACTCTCTCCAAGAACAATCTCCTCTAGGTCCATAATGCACTCACGTCCATATCTAGGTGTAGGCTCCTCGGTCTATCTGCTGAAACCTCCAATGAGTAACTGTCTCAACAAGTGTCTCTAATCTAAAGAGAACTCCAGCCTCACCTAAGTCTCCAAGTATCCAAGGGTACCTCCATGATCAATCCATGCTAAACTCCAAATGCAACATTGCACTATGTTCATGAAGCTCCCAAGCACATGATCAATGTACTCAATACCAAGAGAACCATACAAGATCACTATCAATGCTCCTACTACACATCTGCATAACCAAGAAGCCCATCATGACATCATGATCTAACCATCTCCTCCAAGGAGATCACATGCATAAATGCACACATCCTGTCTCAAGAGAACCTATATCATGTCAATACTTCAATGTGCAATCAAGAGTACATCAAGACACAATACCAACATCTCTAAACAAAGGATAAACATGCCAAACTAATAAGTCATAAACTGACACCTCAACCAAAGACTCCAAGAGTCCACCATGGTAAACAAGGATGCCAAAATATCCAACAACATGAAGATAACCATCTACTAACAATAGAACTCAAGATGTCAAAGCACTCTCACTGAAACATGAATCATAATCCAAGAGCCTCTCCAAGACACCCACAACCACTAAAGGAGATCATCCATCACTAATGATGAATCCATATCATTTCCAAAGCTCCCACTAAATAGTGACACCGAGCTATACATAGCAACAAAGTAACCATCTCCTAAATGAAGATCATCCATCACAAATGATGAATCCATATCACTACCAAAGCTCCCATTGAAACGTTGCACCGAGCTATACATGGAAATAAAGTAACCATCTTCTAAATGAAGATCATCCAAGGCCCCAACACAATCAAGGAATCCTGCTGTAATATCAACAACTCCCAAAAGGTAAAGTAAAACCATGATCTCCAAACTAAGAAGATAAAAAACATCACTGTCAAAAGCTCACATAAAACCATGTATCCAAGCTATCCATGACATCATGATAAACATGATATAAGTCCCAATAACTGACTATCTAGGTGATCTAATAATCCATCCTCTCATCTCAATGCAACATACTAATGTACAAATTGTTGGCAAGAGACACTGCTTTGCATTGATAGGTGGTCATTGATGGCAACTAGGATCATCCCAATCATCTGCTTAACACAATTTGTTCATATCGGAAGTCGGATTCAGAATTTGTCTAAGTCTGGATAGTCAGGAACAAAGCAATAACAAGGTCCGGTATTTTGGTCCGGATCTCTCCAGTGATAAGTCATGATTAGCTGCGGATCTAGGGGACTCATATGCATTGTAAAGACAGTCTAAATCTAGATTTTTGTCCTCTGGTGATGAAGGATTCAAAAGATATTAGCCTCTGAGTACCGGGTTCCAGTTTGTCAGAACAAATAGAAGGAGAATAGGCCGACCTTGTAGAAGGTCTTGATTCCAGATATATGGAAGTTGTTTGTTGGACAATTAGTGATGATCAATGATAGTGGCCTACATGAGTAATGATTTTCAAGGGCAAGTTTTGGTCCGCACCTTAAGTTATGCTTAGATCCAGTTGATAGAGCAGAGCACTTATAAAAGTTTTAAGTGTTGTTAAAGCCGACTGATAGAATGATTGTAGATCATGTTGTGGATATATATAGCCAAGGGAATTGGATGATTCAATGAATGTGAAGTATGTGAATAAGGCGTATGTGAGAAGAGCAAAAATCTAAAGTGTGAATGAAGGCATAATAGTAAGAAGAGCAAAGCAAAAATGAAATGTGTATGATCAGTTTTTGTACTTGACCGGAATTGAAATTCTTGCATAAGTAGATGCTATTAATTAGTTCAAATCTCTGTCATTCTCTTGTAATATCTCCATATGCAGTGAGCCTCCATTTGAGCAGTGAGCTCTGGGTAGTGAGCTCGAATGCATGTGCATTCCATTTGTAAAAATACTTTTAACAGGGCATTAATATTTGTGGGGTAACCCCCACCGTGGTTTTTCCCTTAACCAGGTTTCCATGACAAAATCTTGGTGTCAAATGTGTTATTTATGTTCTCTATTCATATGTTATTGATTGATACTGAAATGTTAAATTGATAATAAGTGGTAAAGGAAGATTAAAATTAAAATGATTGAAAATGTGTGACAATTGATTCACCCCCCCCCCCTCTCAGTTGTCTGGACCTAAACCAACAATTGGTATCAGAGACAAGTTCCTTAAAAGAAGATTAACAACTTGAGGAAAGATCTTAGAAGAAGTTTTTCAATGGGTTCACTTAAGGATCAACTACAGTTGGCTCTAAAAGATCTTGATCAGTCCAAAGCAGAAATTTATAATTTGAAAGATGAAATCAAGGATACTGATGACACCATTGAAATATTAAAAGATAAATTAAAGAAATCTTCGGGAAGGAATAAGGAGCTACTTCTGCAATTATCCAACTTATCTAAAGAAAATAGCATGAATGAATCCTTGGAAGAAAAAATAAAGGAGTGTGATAAGCTGTCAGAAGAAGTTGTTCTAAAAGTTGGGATGGAATCTAGGGTAATGAGGTTTACCAAAGAAATTGAGCAAAGGAAGAAGATTGAAGAAGATTTAAATCAAACTCTAAAAGAAAGAACTAATGAATGTTATAGATTGGACAGTATTGCAGGTCATCTAAAATTAGATCTACAAGAAAGCAAAGACAATGAAAGAGACCTTGAAAGACAAATTGTCATTCTTAGACATGATCTAGAAGTTGCAAATGAATACAATGAGAAGTTTAAGATAAGCTCGGCTAAACTTGAAGCAATACTTGAGGGTCAGAAAAGAGTTAAAGACAAGCATGGTCTTGGATATGAAAAAGGTGAAAGCTCCAGATCTAGACAAAGAAACTTTCAACCAAGGAATGAGAGAAACAGATCTAGAAGACCTCTGATAAGACAGCCTAATGCTCAAAGGTATCCATCTTTCAATGGAAATTATTTCAAATGCAATAAATTTGGTCATAAAGCCACTCAATGTAGAAGTAGAGTAAATCAAAATAATCCACCCTTCTCCGGACAATGCTTCAATTGTAAGAGGTATGGTCATAAATCCAATGAATGTAGAAGTATGATAATGAATGACTCATCAAATAGAGGAAATAGGAAATCTTTCAATGGCAAATGTTTTGCATGCAATAGATTTGGACATATGGCAAATCAGTGCAGATCAAGAGGAAATCAATCAAATGGGCCAAGAACTGTTGTGTGCTTCCATTGCAACCGATCCGGTCATTTTGCAAGATTCTACAGAAGTAGGACCAATGAAGGAAGAGGTCTAGTAAACAGAAAACCAGATGAGCAGAGACAAGACAAGGGCAAAAGAAAAATTGAAGAGAATGAGATCCAGAATGAAACAAGCGAGACATGGGTGAAGAAATCAATTGTGAACCATAGTGATGGGTCCACACCGGAATTCGGTGCAAATAATTCTTTGGGCAATTAAATTAGGAGCTCTGGCTCAGGGGGAGCTACATTAAAAATCAAGAATCCCCCAGCCAGTAGTTGAGTGCCTGGTTCTGGCATAATGAGAAAAGGTACCTTGAATTGACTCAGAACATTTGGTAGGATTTTTGGAAGAAAGGAAGTGATTATGGCAAATTTTGGAGTAATACATGAAAGACTATTCAAAAATAGAGCAACCGGATGTGCTAGGGCAGAGCATTTATTACAAAGGCAAATAAGGTGATGCAAAGCTTAAAAGGGTAATTCATTCCTCATTTGAAACACTTTGCATCTGAAGAAAATAAGAAGAAAGAAGTGGACGAGCTTAGAGCTGAGAATTCTCAAGATTTAGAAGCGAGAAAAGGATTTCCAAGCAAAAACCCTAATCTGCGTAACAAGGTATTTTCTATTTTCTGTGAAATCTCTTGAATTCTCAATTTTTGCATATGGCTACTCCTCTAGTTGTTGATGTAACTGAAAGGCTCCGACCAATATTTAAGAAGCATCCACACAAATCAGTTGAAGTTGAACCGTTGGGCACATTCTCTGAGGTTCCACATGGTGTACTGCATGTAGAGGATATTAGGGCATCCATCCACTGTAACATGGATGAATTTGGAAACCTAAAATTCTTGGATTTGCTTAACAACCACTTAACGGATGATAGCCACAAATTGAAACTGGAATACAAGGCCCTAGAAAGCAAACATTTTCTACAAGTCGTTAGGTTTCTGACATTTGATGAAAATGAATGGGTTCGATATATTTTAAGCCCAATACATGATGAGTTCATATGGCTATTGAAACCATTCAAGATCACAAAGGATGTTATCAAGATTGTGATCAGATTAAACTCAACCAGTGGATTGCCCTTACTGAAAGCCATGAAAAACCAGACAGTGACTGATGGTATTGGTGCCAAGTTGGATAGAAGGGCGATGACTATTAATGATATTACAGAACCAAATGTCAAATTCGCCTCCATGGTGATTAGGTACAAAATTTACCACTCCAGCAGAGAAAACTCTATCTCCAGAACTGCAATATATGCATCCTATCAAATGTTAAAAGAAAATGTTGATTATGATCTTTGTGAATTATTATGAAATCAATTGATTGAGAACTTGAGCAAGATAAAGAAATATAAGAAAAATTCCTTCAAATATGGTTCCTTGATTATATGCTTGTTCTTCTATTTCATGAATGAAATACTTGGAATTCAAGGTGTGCATTGGACAACTGACAGGCTAGTAGCATGGCAAATAAGAGATCACCTTATCAGCCTTGGTGACTCTCAAGCCCAAAAGACTGCCATATGGGGCTACTTCAAAAACTTCTAGAGTTTAATGCAAGCAAGGGAGAGAATCCCTAAAACAATTGTGGAGAAGTATGAAAATGACATATGTTTTATGGTTGACACAGACCAGTGCTTGATGGAAGCTATATAACCAAGGACAATTTGGATAATGCTTATGGGTTATGAGGTGGATGAAAGAGTTTTGGATATGTATGTTCAGCATCTTTTAAACACACCTAAAGATACCTCTGTGGAAAGGTTTGGAACATACAAGGAACTAAGTCTAAAATTGCATGTGGAGCTCAGACAGCCTGAGACCAAAAGAAAAGTACAGAGACAAGTTAAAAGGTATGCTGAGAGCATTGGCCTAAACAAGGAGGCAGTAAAGCAGAACAGAGAAATAATTGAAAAGATGGAGAAAATCAATAAGCAAAATACAGAAGAAAAAGTAGAAAGTGAGCTGGCGGTCGCTCTGGAAATCCCACTAAGCTCCTCAAGGAAGACAAGGAGTTCTGCAACTCTTGTTGAACAACTCAAGTCCACTTCCACCAAGAAGTATGAAGCCACTCCATCTGATGATGGAGGGAAAAGAAAGAAAACCAAGGCCACAAGAGCACAAAAGATGATGAAGAGACATAAACAGATGAAGAAGTGAAAGAAATAAGATCCAAGAAAGCCAGAACTTCAAAGACTTTTGAAGAACAACCTTCTAGAAGCATTAAGGCCAGTAAAAAGTTAGTCACTGGTAAGGTCGCTATGATTATTGATGAAATTGTAAAAGCAATCACTGTTCATGGAAATTTAAAACTTGTCAGAGTTTACTATGATAATTTTGATCAAGCAAATAAGAAAATCTTGGAAGATGCCATTATCACATATTTGAATAAATTCAATATAGCCCTACTGGAAATCTTACAAGAACTCCCTAAAAGCTTAAGGAAAGTACTAGAAATGAGGAAAGAAGAAGCTAAGGATAAAGACATGGAACTCAGAGAGTATGTTCTCTCCACTTTGTGCCCTATGATGACTAGAAGAGAAGCAGATAAAATCCTCAAAGAAGTCAAAGACAAATTCAGAAGCAAAGTCTGGATGAACAAAGTTATGCTTGGTGAAACTGAGGAAATTGCAAAAGAAACAGAGGAAATTCTAAGAAAGGCCGTAGACAAGGATAAGTATTTTATTATTTCAGAGAAACAAATTGAAGAAGACAATTCTCTAGTTTCGGAACTAGAAGCTTCAGATGAAGAGATTAACAAGAAAATTGATGACCAAGGTGCTAATTTAGATCCTCTAGAGTCAATCTATGAAGAGACAAATGTTGAATTTGACTCATCAAATCTAAATATTGGAGAAGTTCAAGAAGAGGAACAAGTCAATCAGGAGGACATAGAAATGGTAGATAGAATAGTTGATGTAGGGGTAACCCCTCCACCTGATCACTCTGGAAAAGAAGAGGATGTTGCTACCATACAAAGCCCTCTGAATTAGATAGCAGGTGGTGAGCAAACAGGAAAGAGTCCCTCTGAAGAAAACACAGAGAAGAGTAAAATAGAGGAAGAGGAAGAAAAAGGAAAGAAGGACAAGGCTAGAGAAAAGATGTTAAAGTCCCACATGGAGGATAATGAGCTACTGGGGCTTGCAATCAGAATTTTGGAGAAATTAATGCCAACCTATCAAAAGAATCAAAATGATTCCCCCTCCGAACATCTAAAAAATCTTGTAAGTTCAGTAAACTCTCACTTTGAGTCTTTTGAAAAGTTTGTGGAGGCAAAAGTTTAGAAAGAATTTCTAAATAAGAAATTTAGTCAAGTTAAGAATCTGCTAAGGAGTGATAGGTTGATACTAGGCATTAGCATAAAGAGCATTCAAAATGCCCTAAGTGATGGAGGAGATATATAGAAGTTTTGCCTATCATGATCTAAAGTCAATGAGGATATTGAAAAGAAGATAAAGGAGCAGGAACAAAAAATATCAGCTCTTTCTCAAAATTTTGATCCTTTAACTACCTCTCTTATAAGCTAGGAATGTCAGGTTATTAGCTTGACAGATGAAATAAAGGGACTTCAAAAAGAGAAAGGTAATACTATGAAGAGGATGTGTGAACTCTAGGGACTGATTGCCCCCAAGTTGAAATCTATGCATAATGTCTTATCTGAAGCCCAGAATGCACTTCAGACAAGTGATCCTCTAGATCTAGCAAAAGCAGAAGCATATGCATTTTTGTTGAGTGGGCACCTCTCTATTTTGGATGGAATGAAGAATACTTGGGCCTCTGAACTTGAGAAAATAAAAACTAGCTTTGCAGATGTTCTCAAGTTCATGTAAATAAGACTTAATGATTATTTGTACATATGAAGTAGTATGTACAAAATTTTTGGAGAAGTTTTGGCTTGCAGACCCCACCCTTTGCCATTGATGTCAAAGGGGGAGTGAAGGACAGTGAAAAATGAGGTATTCAGAAAAGGGGGAGCACCAGAATAAGTGAAGTACATGAGTGTACAGACAAAGGGGGAGTTGCACTAGACACTTAGTCATTTTTTACTAAGTGTTGCCATCAATGCCAAAGGGGGAGATTGTTGGCAAGAGACACTACTTTGCATTGATAGGTGTTGTAATTGATGGCAACTAGGATCATCCCAATCATCCACTTAACACAATTTGTTCATACCAGGAGTCTGATTCAGAATTTGTCTAAGTCTAGATAGTCAGGAACAAAGCAATAACAAGGTCTAGTATTTTGGTCCAGATCTCTTCGGTGATAAGTCATGATTAGCTGCGGATCTAGGGGAGTCATATGCATTGTAAAGATAGTCTAAATCTAGATCTTTGTCCTCCGGTGATGAAGGATTCAAAAGATATTAGCCTCTGAGTACCGGGTTCCAATTTGTCAGAATAAACAGAAGGAGAACAGGCTAACCTTGCAGAAGGTCTTGATTCCGGATATATGGAAGTTGTTTGTTGGACAAATAGTGATGATCAATGATAGTGGTCGACATGAGTAATGATTTTCAAGAGCAAGTTTTGGTCCACACCTTAAGTTATGCTTAGATCCAACCGATAGAGCAGAGCACTTATAAAAGTTCTAAGTGTTGTTAAAGCCAACTGATAGAATGATTGTAGATCATGTTGTGGATATATATAGCCAATGAAATTGGATGATTCAATGAATGTGAAGTATGCAAATAAGGCATATGTGAGAAGAGTAGAAATCCAAAGTGCAAATGCAGGCAAAATAGTAAGAAGAGCAAAGAAAAAATGAAATGTGTAAAATTAGTTTTTGTACTTGACCAGAACTAAAATTCTTGCATATGTAGATGCTATTAATTAGTTCAAATCTCTGTCATTCTCTTGTAATATCTCCATAGGCAGTGAGCCTCCATTTGAGTAGTGAGGTCTGGGCAGTGAACCCGAATGCATGTGCATTCCATTTGTAAAAATAATTTTAACAGGGTATTAATATTTGTGGGTTAACCCCCACCGTGGTTTTTCCCTTAACTGGGTTTCCACATCAAAATCTTGGTGTCAAATGTGTTATTTATGTTCTCTATTCATATGTTATTGATTGATGCTGAAATGTTAAATTGATCATAAGTGGTAAAGAGGAAGATTAAAATTAAAAGGATTAAAAATGTGTGACAACTGATTCACCCCCCCCTCTCAGTTGTTTGGACCTAAACCAACACAAATGACCATAGACAAGGCCAACTAATAAAGTCTACATAAACATTGAATCAATCTCATAGATAAAGACAGTCCACATACGAGTCATATCACTATAGACAAGGGGTAGCAAATCCATAAAACTACATAACTTGAAGATCCAAAACACATGTAATATGTAAACTCATCATCACATTAGTCACATGCAAACTGAGATATCAAAGAAGGTAACCTGTAGACTCCAAAACTCAAACACCAAATCAATGCTAGATTCAATTTTCCAAACAAGTCCACAACACAAGTAACCATAGTCAATGAACTATCAAGCATCCAAGAGATAAGAACAATCCCCTAAGACTACACCACAACACCACCTATAATCATGAATCAAACATCATATCCCATACCTGTCAATCACATACATGATCATAACGTGTCAATGCAAGAGTGTACATGCATATACATGACACCATAATCATCATTGATGTACCTATACTCAACTCTCACTGAAACAAGACTCCAAGTCTCACACATGTAACAATCATGTCCTCAAACTAGAAGACAACCTGTGTACCTGTCTCCATCAAAGCTCAAACTCTAAAAAACATGTAAACCTGTAACTGGAAGCACAAATATGAAAACCTACTATACCATGTTGATGGTCACATAGCAACATCCACTCCCACAAGTTTGTGTCCAAAAAATTTATTTGAATGCACTCATAATCGCACCCTGAATATCTGGCTCCCACAAGTGATCAAACAAGTATCAAACTATCTCTGCACTCCAAATTAAAAATCTACGCAATCCAATCTGTATTACACAGCAATAGCTCTCCAATGCCTATCCGAAATCAAAAATCTAATTATGTATGCAAAAGTTATGAGCATAAAACTGTCTCGAAGCAATGCCTGGCTTCAAGGCGCCAAATTATGATACAAACAGAAAAATCTGACAACCAAACCTACATCACTGCGTAGTGCTCGAAGAAGCCTTTCTGACACCTCTAAGAAGTCAAAAATCTGATACCGTGGGTGAAAGTTACGCCTCTAGAAAAAAAAATGCCCTCCGAGGGCTAAAAGGGGACCCCTAGTGGGACCCGGTACCCTGTTGATGTCATCGTTGACTGTGCACAGATGACTAGGCGGTAGTGCTAATGTGGTGTCAGGCTGGCATGGCATGTCTGCTGGTGGACTCCAAAGGGAAATAAATTTGTTTTAAAAAGTTTCGAGTTCCCTCCAAATGTACTCATGGCATATTTTAAAAAAAAGGGTTTTAATTTTAATAAAAGTCCACCGTTAAAAATTTTTGAAGGCACTGTCATATAATATTTTTCACTGGAAAAAAATCTTTAACTGCCACTCAAATTTTTCTGATCACCATTTTATTTCCCCCATTGCATGCTTTTAATCAAAATTAAAAAATTTCTCAACTATAGAAAAATGACTGTGCAAAAATAATTAATTTTTTTTTCAACTGTACCTGCAAATCCGTATAGTCGTACAGCCGAACTGGGCAGGGGTAAAAAAATCCCTGAAGCTCCGGTAACCAAAATGAAAGGAAGCAAGGTGTGCGGAAATCGCTTCCTACACTAATCTAATGAGGAGAGATGGGTGCAAATTCATTTTAACCTTTACAATTACGTAATGTTTAATACAACAACAGAGATATTGTAGCAATGCACATACACATAGAATGTAGACAGGAGAGAGAGAGAGAGAGAGAGAGAGAGAGAGAGAGAGAGAGAGAGAGAGAGATATAACATGGGGAAAACCCTTTCGGGTAAAAAACCCCACATTTCAAAACCTGCACAATGTATTATCAAAACAACAATGTTTACAACACACTTGCAATGCAAGTCTTCTTAGGAGTCTTCGACACTCATATCTGGAGACAAACTAGAAGCATAACAACACCTGTTAATCACCTCTTACATCTCCTCTCCAACAACCTGTATATAAAGAGTAGTACGAATGGAGGTAGCTTCTAGAGCAAGTCACACAAGTAACTCGTCCAAATCCATGTGGCCCAATTTCCAAGGTCATAAAACATGTGTATGACACTTGTAAGTGATTCTCTTTCATCCCTTACAACCCCCCAACTTGGGCACCCCAAATTTACCCAAGTAAGGTATGACAGATGCTCTTACAATGTCATAAAATCCGTCATATATGACAACTCTTACAGTTGTAAGAGAATTTGTCATAACTGTCTATTAATAGCAGATTCTCTTACAACCTTGTCATAGTCAAACTTGGGTGCCTACTTCCCCATGCAAGATGCTTTCGGACACTTGTCTTCACTTGTCATATAATCTTCCAGTTTTGGCCCTTACATGTCATAGATTTTGTCATAGCTCTTACGCGTCATAAACCTCTTACAACACCCGAAAGATGCCGACACATTGCAAAACTCTTCTACCACAAGGTGGAACGCCTATCTCCTCATATGAGGACAAAAATACATGTGGTCACCTTCCATGTAGGATGACACATCACCGTGCCAACTCCCACAAAGTGACGAAATAGGATTTGCATCCAAATTACAATAATAGGCAAAAAATAAATACAATTAAATAATAAATGCTAGAAACTTACAAAGGTTGAGACACCTTAATTCCCAACATTCTCCCACTTGTCGAACACCTTTCAAGAGCCAATGGAAATAATAGGGTTTAACTGCTATAGGCCGAGAAGCCCATAGACTCCGAACACCATCTAAACTTCTCTGTGCCCACTAGTTTCGTTAATGCATATGCAACATTGCACTCTGACACAACAAATAGTAAACTATTTTTCACCAACACCAATATATGAACACAATATCTTAAGCCAAATGGCTTCCTTGCAAGCATGAGTAGCTTTCAAATACTCAGCTCAACTAAACTCCACTATGCTCACTAGTTTTACCGAAGCACCTGTAATATCTTCCAAGTGATCACCAACATGACAAAAAGATTAGAATGCCAAAAATATGATGAAACACTAAATGCCACATAGACACACCAATGTATCCAACTTCAAACTGGTTAATAGAACATGACTTTGAAGTCCAAACATCTTCAAAACAAGATCGAACACGCAAAAAATAGTTAGAACAATAACCACAGCCAGTTGTTTACATCCAACTAAATAACCACAATTAATAGAACTTTTACACATGACATATTCAGCCCATACTATAATTCTCATCCCTGTATAATCCACTGTCCTGCACAAAGTTACCGTCTCCCATGATAACAAACATACCAATAACCATTGATGTGCAAAAAATCTTAAGACCTTTGATACTGCAGTCTAATGAAAAACTATCTACCAAATATATACATACATCCTAGGAATCAAACTGCATGAGCAATGCCAACTGAAGTAACTTAAAGTCTACCAATCAGCTCTTACATAAAAGTGTGGCTTATAATCAAAACATATAATACAAAGAACAATCACAATGATCTGCAAATTGCAACCAACTGCTGCAAAACAGAGCATACTTCCACAAATGGTTTTCTGCTCACTTTCTCACCTCTGATCTCCTCCACTTCTCCCAAGTCTTCCACATCTCAAATGATATACATTAAAAAGAACACATACTGTTGTTAAAAAAATAATAAAGTACAACAACAGTAGATGACCACAAAACCCAGTGATCAAACTAGATGAATAAGAACCTCTAGGAAGAAATATGAGACCATAAAGTGCTAAGTTGTGCCAAGTATGATCTCCTTTACAAAACCCCAACTGAAAAGCCTTAACAACACCCAACCATTCAATCTCATAAGATCAAATAAACATCATCATGGATGTAAGCCTCTCTAATCAAGGTAGATCAAACTCATAATCATTCAATGACAAGGAATAAGCCCAATCACATCTCCTAAATTGCTCATAAATGAACATGAAACTAAACCATATGAATCAAGAAGATAACCATGCTAACATCCCTCAAATGAGACCTCCACAACCAATAATTGTAGCTCAAGATTCATATCCATGAGAAATCAAAGCATAAAACAAAATGAATCTGAAATAACACGGGCAATACTTATCAAATCATTTTCTGTCGAGTGAATTGAGAGTGGGGAATGAGAATGATCCATTGAGATACATTGAGTCTCGTATACTCTCTCCAAGAACAATCTCCTCTCAAGTTCAAATATGAACTCATGTCCATAACAAGAGAACCATACAAGATCACTATCAATGCTCCTACTACACATCTGCATAACCAAGAAGCCCATCATGACATCATGATCTAACCATCTCCTCCAAGGAGATCACATGCATCAATGCACACATCCTGTCTCAAGAGAACCTATATCATGTCAATACTTCAACGCGTGATCAAGAGTACATCAAGACACAATACCAACATCTCTAAACAAAGGATAAACATGCCAAACTAATAAGTCATAAACTGACACCTCAACCAAAGACTCCAAGAGTCCACCATGGTAAACAAGGATGCCAAAACCTCCAACAACATGAAGATAACCATCTACTAACAATAGAACTCAAGATGTCAAAGTACTCTCACTGAAACATGAATCATAATCCAAGAGCCTCTCCAAGACACCCACAACCACTAAAGGAGATCATCCATCACTAATGATGAATCCATATCGTTTCCAAAGCTCCCACTGAATAGTGGCACCGAGCTATACATAGCAACAAAGTAACCATCTCCTAAATGAAGATCATCCATCACAAATGATGAATCCATATCACTACCAAAGCTCCCATTGAAACGTTGCACCGAGCTATACATGGCAACAAAGTAACCATCTTCTAAATGAAGATCATCCAAGGCCCCAACACAATCAAGGAATCCTGCTGTAATATCAACAACTCCCAAAAGGTAAAGTAAAACCATGATCTCCAAACTAAGAAGATAAAAAACATCACTGTCAAAAGCTCACATAAAACCATGTATCCAAGCTATCCATGACATCATGATAAACATGATATAAGTCCCAATAACTAACTATCTAGGTGATCTAATAATCCATCCTCTCATCTCAATGCAACATACTAATGTACAAATTGTTGGCAAGAGACACTGCTTTGCATTGATAGGTGTTGTCATTGATGGCAACTAGGATCATCCCAATCATCCGCTTAACACAATTTGTTCATACCGGAAGTCAGATTCAAAATTTCTCTAAGTCTGGATAGTCAGGAACAAAGCAGTAACAAGGTCCGGTATTTTGGTCCAGATCTCTCTAGTGATAAGTCATGATTAGTTGCGGATCTAGGGGAGTCATATGCATTGTAAAGAGAGTCTAAATCCAAATTTTTGTCCTCTGGTGATGAAGGATTCAAAAGATATTAGCCTCTAAGTACCGGGTTCTAGTTTGTCAGAACAAATAGAAGGAGAATAGGCCGACCTTGTAGAAGGTCTTGATTCCAGATATATGGAAGTTGTTTTTTGGACAATTAGTGATGATCAGTGATAGTGGCCTACATGAGTAATGATTTTCAAGGGCAAGTTTTGGTCCGCACCTTAAGTTATGCTTAGATCCAGTCGATAGAGCAGAGCACTTATAAAAGTTCTAAGTGTTGTTAAAGTCGACTGATAGAATGATTGTAGATCATGTTGCGGATATATATAGCCAATGGAATTGGATGATTCAATGAATGTGAAGTATGTGAATAAGGCGTATGTGAGAAGAGCAGAAATCTAAAGTGTGAATGAAGGCATAATAGTAAGAAGAGCAAAGCAAAAATGAAATGTGTATGATCAGTTTTTGTACTTGACCGGAACTGAAATTCTTGCATAAGTAGATGCTATTAATCAGTTCAAATCTTTGTCATTCTCTTGTAATATCTCCATACGCAGTGAGCCTCCATTTGAGCAGTGAGCTTTGGGTAGTGAGCTCGAATGCATGTGCATTCCATTTGTAAAAATACTTTTAACAAGGTATTAATATTTGTGGGGTAACCCCCACCGTGGTTTTTCCCTTAACCAGGTTTCCATGACAAAATCTTGGTGTCAAATGTGTTATTTATGTTCTCTATTCATATGTTATTGATTGATACTGAAATGTTAAATTGATCATAAGTGGTAAAGGAAGATTAAAATTAAAATGATTGAAAATGTGTGACAATTGATTCACCCCCCCCCCCCCTCTCAGTTGTCTGGACCTAAACCAACAATTGATATCAGAGACAAGTTCCTTAAAAGAAGATTAACAACTTGAGGAAAGATCTTAGAAGAAGTTTTTCAATGGGTTCACTTAAGGATCAACTACAGTTGGCTCTAAAAGATCTTGATCAGTCCAAAGCAGAAATTTATAATTTGAAAGATGAAATCAAGGATACTGATGACACCATTGAAATATTAAAAGATAAATTAAAGAAATCTTTGGGAAGGAATAAGGAGCTACTTCTGCAATTATCTAACTTATATAAAGAAAATAGCATGAATGAATCCTTGGAAAAAAAAACAAAGGAGTGTGATAAGCTGTTAGAAGAAGTTGTTCTAAAAGTTGAGATGGAATCTAGGGTAATGAGGTTTACCAAAGAAATTGAGCAAAGGAAGAAGATTGAAGAAGATTTAAATCAAACTCTAAAAGAAAGAACTGATGAATGTTATAGATTGGACAGTATTGCAGGTCATCTAAAATCAGATCTACAAGAAAGCAAAGACAATGAAAGAGACCTTGAAAGACAAATTGTCATTCTTAGACATGATCTAGAAGTTGCAAATGAATACAATGAGAAGTTTAAGATAAGCTCGGCTAAACTTGAAGCAATACTTGAGGGTCAGAAAAGAGCTAAAGACAAGCATGGTCTTGGATATGAAAAAGGTGAAAGCTCCGGATCTAGACAAAGAAACTTTCAACCAAGGAATGAGAGAAACAGATCTAGAAGACCTCTGATAAGACAGCCTAATGCTCAAAGGTATCCATCTTTCAATGGAAATTATTTCAAGTGCAATAAATTTGGTCATAAAGCCACTCAATGTAGAAGTAGAATAAATCAAAATAATCCACCCTTCTCCGGACAATGCTTCAATTGTAAGAGGTATGGTCATAAATCCAATGAATGTAGAAGTATGATAATGAATGACTCATCAAATAGAGGAAATAGAAAATCTTTCAATGGCAAATGTTTTGCATGCAATAGATTTGGACATATGGCAAATCAGTGCAGATCAAGAGGAAATCAATCAAATGGGCCAAGAAGTGTTGTGTGCTTCCATTGCAACCGATCCGGTCATTTTGGAAGATTCTACAGAAGTAGGACCAATGAAGGAAGAGGTCTAGTAAACAGAAAACCAGATGAGCAGAGACAAGACAAGCTCAAAAGAAAAATTGAAGAGAATGAGATCCAGAATGAAACAAGTGAGACATGGGTGAAGAAATCAATTGTGAACCATAGTGATGGGTCCACATCGGAATTCGGTGCAAATAATTCTTTGGGCAATTAAATTAGGAGCTCTAGCTCAGGGGGAGCTACACTAAAAATCAAGAATCCCCCAGCCAGTAGTTGAGTGCCTGGTTCTGGCATAATGAGAAAAGGTACCTTGAATTGACTCAGAACATTTGGAAGGATTTTTGGAAGAAAGGAAGTGATTATGGCAAATTTTGGAGTAATACATGAAACACTATTCAAAAACAGAGCAACCGAATGTGCTAGGGCAGAGCATTTATTACAAAGGCAAATTAGGTGATGCAAAGCTTAAAAGGGTAATTCATTCCTCATTTGAAACACTTTGCATCTGAAGAAAACAAGAAGAAAGAAGTGGACGAGCTTAGAGCTAAGAATTCTTAAGATTTAGAAGCGAGAAAAGGATTTCCAAGCAAAAACCCTAATCTGCGTAACAAGGTATTTTCTATTTTCTGTGAAATCTCTTGAATTCTCAATTTCTGCATATGGCTACTCCTCTAGTTGTTGATGTAACTAAAAGGCCCCGACCAATATTTAAGAAGCATCCACACAAATCAGTTGAAGTTGAACCGTTGGGCACATTCTCTGAGGTTCCACATGGTGTACTGCATGTAGAGGATATTAGGGCATCCATCCACTGTAACATGGATGAATTTGGAAACCTAAAATTCTTGGATTTGCTTAACAACCACTTAACAGATGATAGCCACAAATTGAAACCGGAATACAAGGCCCTAGAAAGCAAACATTTTCAACAAGTCATTAGGTTTCTGACATTTGATGAAAATGAATGGGTTCGATATATTTTAAGCCAAATACATGATGAGTTCATATGGCTATTGAAACCATTCAAGATCACAAAGGATGTTATCAAGATTGTGATCGGATTAAACTCAACTGGTGGATTGCCCTTACTGAAAGCCGTGAAAAACCAGACAGTGACTGATGGTACCGGTGCCAAGTTTGATAGAAGGGCGATGGCTATTAATGATATTATAGAACCAAATGTCAAATTCACCTCCATGGTGATTGGGTACAAAATTTACCACTCCAGCAGAGAAAACTCTATCTCCAGAACTGCAATATATGCATCCTATCAAATGTTAAAAGAAAATGTTGATTATGATCTTTGTGAATTATTATGAAATCAATTGATTGAGAACTTGAGCAAGATAAAGAAATATAAGAAAAATTCCTTCAAATATGGTTCCTTGATTATATGCTTGTTCTTCTATTTCATGAATGAAATACTTGGAATTCAAGGTGTGCATTGGACAACTGACAGGCTAGTAGCATGGCAAATAAGAGATCACCTTATCATCCTTGGTGACTCTCAAGCCCAAAAGACTGCCATCTGGGGCTACTTCACTAGAGTTTAATGCAAGCAAGGGAGAGAATCCCTAAAACAATTGTGGACAAGTATGAAAATGACATATGTTTTATGGTTGACACAGACCAGTGCTTGATGGAAGCTATAGAACCAAGGACAGTTTGGATAATGTCTATGGGTTATGAGGTGGATGAAAGAGTTTTGGATATGTATGCTCAGCATCTTTTAAACACAC
Source organism: Cunninghamia lanceolata (assembly GCA_027924645.1). Taxonomy (NCBI): domain Eukaryota; kingdom Viridiplantae; phylum Streptophyta; class Pinopsida; order Cupressales; family Cupressaceae; genus Cunninghamia; species Cunninghamia lanceolata. The sequence continues at coordinate 1,389,079 of BSBN01001132.1, forward strand.
CTAAAGATACCTCTGTGGAAAGGTTTGGAACATACAAGGAACTAAGTCTAAAATTGCATGTGGAGCTCAGACAGCCTGAGACCAAAAGAAAAGTACAGAGACAAGTTGAAAGGTATGCTAAGAGCATTGGCCTAACCAAGGAGGCAGTAAAGTAGAACAGAGAAAGAATTGAAAAGATGGAGAAAATCAATAAGCAAAATACAGAAGAAAAAGCATAAAATGAGCTAGCGGTCGCTCTAGAAATCCCACTAAGCTCCTCAAGGAAGACAAGGAGTTCTGCAACTCTTGTTGAACAACTCAAGTCCACTTCCACCAAGAAGTATGAAGCTACTCCATCTGATGATGGAGGGAAAAGAAAGAAAACCAAGGCCACAAGAGCACAAAAGATAATGAAGAGATATAAACAGATGAAGAAGTGAAAGAAATAAGATCCAAGAAAGCCAGAACTTCAAAGACTTTTGAAGAACAACCTTCTGGAAGCATTAAGGCTAGTAAAAAGTTAGTCACTGGTAAGGTTGCTATGATTATTGATGAAATTGTAAAAACAATCACTATTCATGGAAATTTAAAACTTGTCAGAGTTTACTATGATAATTTTGATCAAGCAAATAAGAAAATCTTGGAAGATGCCATTATCACATATTTGAATAAATTCAATATAGCCCTACTGGAAATCTTACAAGAACTCCCTAAAAGCTTAAGGAAAGTACTGGAAATGAGGAAAGAAGAAGCTAAGGATAAAGACATGGAACTCAGAGAGTATGTTCTCTCCACTTTGTGCCCTGTGATGACTAGAAGAGCAGCAGATAAAATCCTCAAAGAAGTCAAAGACAAATTCAGAAGCAAAGTCTGGATGAACAAAGTTATGCTTGGTGAAACTGAGGAAATTGCAAAAGAAATAGAGGAAATTCTAAGAAAGGTCATAGACAAGGATAAGTATTTTATTATTTCAGAGAAACAAGTTGAAGAAGACAATTCTCTAGTTTTAGAACTAGAAGCTTCAGATGAAGAGATTAACAAGAAAATTGATGACCAAGGTGCTAATTTAGATCCTCTGGAGTCAATCTATGAAGAGACAAATGTTGAATTTGACTCATCAAATCTAAATATTGGAGAAGTTCAAGAAGAGGAACAAGTCAATCAGGAGGACATAGAAATGGTAGACAGAATAGTTGATGTAGGGGTAACCCCTCCACCTGATCACTCTGGAAAGGAAGAGGATGTTGCTACCATACAAAGCCCTCTGGATCAGATAGCAGGTGGTGAGCAAACAGGAAAGAGTCCCTCTGAAGAAAACATAGAGAAGAGTAAAATAGAGGAAGAGGAAGAAAAAGGAAAGAAGGACAAGGCTAGAGAAAAGATGTTAAAGTCCCACATGGAGGATAATGAGCTATTGGGGCTTGCAATCAGAATTTTGGAGAAATTAATGCCAACCTATCAAAAGAATCAAAATGATTCCCCCTCCGAACATCTAAAAAATCTTGTAAGTTCAGTAAACTCTCACTTTGAGTCTTTTGAAAAGTCTGTGGAGGTAAAAGTTCAGAAAGAATTTCTGAATAAGAAATTCAGTCAAGTTAAGAATCTGATAAGGAGTGATAGGTTGATACTAGGCATTAGCATAAAGAGCATTCAAAATGCCCTAAGTGATGGAGGAGATATATATAAGTTTTGCCTATCATGATCTAAAGTCAATGAGGATATTGAAAAGAAGATAAAGGAGCAGGAACAAAAAATATCAGCTCTATCTCAAAATTTTGATCCTTTAACTGCCTCTCCTATAAGCCAGGAATGTCAGGTTATTAGCTTGACAGATGAAATAAAGGGACTTGAAAAAGAGAAAGGTAATACTATGAAGAGGATGTGTGAACTCCAGGGACTGATTGCCCCCAAGTTGGAATCTATGCATAATGTCTTATCTGAAGCCCAGAATGCACTTCAGACAAGTGATCCTCTAGATCTAGTAAAAGCAGAAGCATATGCATTTTTGTTGAGTGGGCACATCTCTATTTTGGATGGAATGAAGAATACTTGGGCCTCTGAACTTGAGAAAATAAAAACTAGCTTTGCAGACGTTCTCAAGTTCATGTAAATAAGACTTAATGATTATTTGTACATATGAAGCAGTATGTACAAAATTTTTGGAGAAGTTTTGGCTTGCAGACCCCACCCTTTTCCATTGATGTCAAATGGGGAGTGAAGGGCAGTGAAAAATGAGGTATTCAGAAAAGGGGGAGCACCAGAATCAGTGAAGTACATGAGTGTACAGACAAAGGGGGAGTTGCACTAGACACTTAGTCATTTTTTACTAAGTGTTGCCATCAAGGGGGAGATTGTTGGCAAGAAACACTGCTTTACATTGATAGGTGTTGTCATTGATGGCAACTAGGATCATCCCAATCATCCACTTAACACAATTTGTTCATACCGGGAGTCAGATTCAGAATTTGTCTAAGTCTAGACAGTCAGGAACAAAGCAATAACAAGGTCTAGTATTTTGGTCTAGATCTCTCCGGTGATAAGTCATGATTAGCTGCAGATCTAGGGGAGTCATATGCATTGTAAAGATAGTCTAAATCTAGATTTTTGTCCTCCGGTGATGAAGGATTCAAAAGATATTAGCCTCTGAGTACCGGGTTCCAGTTTGTCAGAACAAACAGAAGGAGAACAGGCTAACCTTGCAGAAGGTCTTGATTTCGGATATATGGAAGTTGTTTGTTGGACAAATAGTGATGATCAATGATAGTGGCCGACATGAGTAATGATTTTCAAGAGCAAGTTTTGGTTCGCACCTTAAGTTATGCTTAGATCCAACCGACAGAGCAGAGCACTTATAAAAGTTCTAAGTGTTGTTAAAGCCGACTGATAGAATAATTGTAGATCATGTTGTGGATATATATAGCTAATGAAATTGGATGATTCAATGAATGTGAAGTATGCAAATAAGGCATATGTGAGAAGAGCAGAAATCTAAAGTACAAATGCAGGCAAAATAGTAAGAAGAGCAAAGCAAAAATGAAATGTGTAAGATCAGTTTTTGTACTTGACCGGAACTGAAATTCTTGCATATGTAGATGCTATTAATCAGTTCAATCTCTATCATTCTCTTGTAATATCTCCATAGGTAGTGAGCCTCCATTTGAGTAGTGAGGTCTGGGAAGTGAACCCGAATGCATGTGCATTCAATTTGTAAAAATACTTTTAACAGGATATTAATATTTGTGGGTTAACCCCCACCGTGGTTTTTCCCTTAACCGGGTTTCCACGTCAAAATCTTGGTGTTAAATGTGTTATTTATGTTCTCTGTTCATATGTTATTGATTGATGCTAAAATGTTAAATTGATCATAAGTGGTAAAGAGGAAGATTAAAATTAAAAGGATTAAAAATGTGTGACAACTGATTCACTCCCCCCCCTCTCAGTTGTCCGGACCTAAACCACCACAAATGACCACAGACAAGGCCAACTAATAAAGTCTGCATGAACATTGAATCAATCTTGTAGATAAAGACAGTCCACATACGAGTCATATCACTATAGACAAGGGGTAGCAAATCCACAAAACTACATAACTTGAAGATCCAAAACACATGTAATATGTAAACTCATCATCGCATAAGTAACATGCAAACTGAGATATCAAAGAAGGTAACCTGTAGACTCCAAAACTCAAACACCAAATCAATGCTAAATTCAATTTTCCAAACAAGTCCACAACACAAGTAACCATAGTGAATGAACTATCAAGCATCTAGGAGATAAGAACAATCCCCTAAAACTACACCACAACACCACCTATAATCATGAATCAAACATCATATCCCATACCTGTCAATCACATACACGATCATGACGTGTCAATGCAAGAGTGTACATGCATATACATGACACCATAATCATCATTGATGTACCTGTACTCAACTCTCACTGAAACAAGACTCCAAGTCTCACACATGTAATAATCATGTCCTCAAACTAGAAGACAACCTATGTACCTATCTCCATCAAAGCTCAAACTCTAAAAAAACATGTAAACCTGTAACTGGAAGCACAAATATGAAAACCTACTATACCATGTTGATGGTCACATAGCAACATCTACTCCCACAAGTTTGTGCCCAAAAAATTTATCTGAATGCACTCATAATCACACCCTGAATATCTGGCTCCCACAAGTGATCAAACAAGTATCAAACTATCTATGCACTCCAAATTAAAAATCTACGCAATCCAATCTGTATTACACAGCAATAGCTCTCCAATGCCTATCCGAAATCGAAAATCTAATTCTGTATGCAAAAGTTATGAGCATAAAACTATCTCGAAGCAATGCCTGGCTTCAAGGCACCAAATTATGATACAAACAAAAAAATCTAACAACCAAACCTACATTAGCGTAGTGCTCGAAGAAGCCTTTCTGACACCTCTAAGAAGTCAAAAATCCGATACCATGGGTGAAAGTTACGCCTCTAGAAAAAAAATGCCCTCCGAGGGCTAAAAGGGGACCCCTGGTGGGACCCGGTACCCTGTTGACGTCATCGTTGACTGTGCACAGATGACTAGGCGGTAGTGCTAATGTGGTGTCAGGCTGGCATGGCATGTCTACTGGTGGACTCCAAAGGGAAATAAATTTGTTTTAAAAAGTTTCAAGTTCCCTCCAATTGTACTCGTGGCATATTTAAAAAAAAAGGGTTTTAATTTTAATAAAAGTCCACTGTTAAAAATTTTTGAAGGCACTGTCATATAATATTTTTCACTGGAAAAAAATCTTTAACTGCCACTCAAATTTTTCTGATCACCATTTTATTTCCCCCACTACATGCTTTTAATCAAAATTAAAAATTTTCTCAACTATAGAAAAATGACTGTGCAAAAAAATTTAAAATTTTTTTCAACCATACCTGCAAATCCGTACGGTCGTACAGCCGAACTAGGCAGGGGTAAAAAAAAAATCCCTGAAGCTCCGGTAACCAAAATGAAAGGAAGCAAGGTGTGCAGAAATCGCTTCCTACACTAATCTAATGAGGAGAGATGGGTGCAAATTCATTTTAACCTTTACAATTACAGAATGTTTAATACAACAACAGAGATATTGTAACAATGCACATACACATAGAATGTAGAGAGAGAGAAGATATAATGTGGGGAAAACCCTTTCGGGTAAAAAACCCCACATTTCAAAACCTGCATAATCTATTATCAAAACAACAATGTTTACAACACACTTGCAATGAAAGTCTTCTTAGGAGTCTTCGACACTCGTATCTGGAGACAAACTGGAAGCATAACAACACCTGTTAATCACCTCTTACATCTCCTCTCCAACAACCTGTATATAAAGAGTAGTACGAATGGAGGTAGCTTCTAGAGCAAGTCACACAAGTAACTCATCCAAATCCATGTGGCCTAATTTCCAAGGTCATAAAACATGTGTATGACACTTGTAAGTGATTCTCTTTCATCCCTTACAACCCCCCAACTTGGGCACCCCAAATTTACCCAAGTAAGGTATGACAGATGCTCTTACAATGTCATAAAATCCGTCATATATGACAACTCTTACAGTTGTAAGAGAATTTGTCATAACTATCTATTAATAGCAGATTCTCTTACAACCTTGTCATAGTCAAACTTGGGTGCCTACTTCCCCATGCAAGATGCTTTTGGACACTTGTCTTCACTTGTCATATACTCTTCCATTTCTGGCCCTTGCATGTCATAGATTTTGTCATAGCTCTTACGCGTCATAAACCTCTTACAACACCCGAAAGATGTCGACACATGGCAAAACTCTTCTACCACAAGGTGGAATTCCTATCTCATCATATGAGGACAAAAATACATGTGGTCACCTTCCATGTAGGATGACACATCACCGTGCCAACTCCCACAAAGTGACGAAATAGGATTTGCATCCAAATTACAATAATAGGCAAAAAATAAATACAATTAAATAATAAATGCTAGAAACTTGCAAAGGTTGAGACACCTTAATTCCCAACATTCTCCCACTTTTCAAACACCTTTCAAGAGCCAATGGAAATAATAGGGTTTAACTGCTATAGGCCGAGAAGCCCATAGACTCTGAACACCATCTAAACTTCTCTGTGCCCACTGGTTTCGTTAATGCATATGCAACATCGCACTCTGACTGTCACAACAAATAGTAAACTGTTTTGCACCAACACCAATATATGAACACAATATCTTAAGCCAAATGGCTTCCTTGCAAGCATGAGTAGCTTTCAAATACTCAGCTCAACTAAACTCCACTATGCTCACTAGTTTTACCGAAGCACCTGTAATATCTTCCAAGTGATCACCAACATGACAAAAAGATTAGAATGCCAAAAATATGATGAAACACTAAATGCCACATAGACACACCAATGTATCCAACTTCAAACTGGTTAACAGAACATGACTTTGAAGTCCAAACATCTTCAAAACAAGATCGAGCACGTAAGCTCCAAAACAGTTAGAACAACAACCACAGCTAGTTGTTTACATCCAACTAAATAGCCACCATTAATAGAACTTTTACACATGACATATTCAGCCCATACTGCAATTCTCATCCCTGTATAATCCACTGTCCTGCACAAAGTTACCGTCTCCCATGATAACAAACATACCAATAACCATTGATGTGAAAAAAATCTTAAGACCTTTGATACTGCAGTCTAATGAAAAACTATCTACCAAATATATACATACATCCTAGGAATCAAACTGCATGAGCAATGCCAACTGAAGTAACTTAAAGTCTACCAATCAGCTCTTACATAAAAGTGTGGCTTATAATCAAAACATATAATACAAAGAACAATCAAAATGATCTGCAAACTGCAACCAACTGCTGCAAAACAGAGCATACTTCCACAAATGGTTTTCTGCTCACTTTCTCACCTCTGATCTCCTCCACTTCTCCCAAGTCCTCCACATCTCAAATGATATACATTAAAAAGAACACATATTGTTGTTAAAAAAATAATAAAGTACAACAACAGTAGATGACCACAAAACCCAGTGATCAAACTAGATGAATAAGAACATCTAGGAAGAAATATGAGACCATAAAGAGAAACTGCAAACCATATCATGTCCTTCCAACACCGCCAAGTGCTAAGTTGTGCCAAGTATGATCTCCTTTACAAAACCCCAACTGAAAAGCCTTAACAACACCCAACCATTCAATCTCATAAGATCAAATAAACATCATCATGGATGTAAGCCTCTCTAATCAAGGTAGATCAAACTCATAATCATTCAATGACAAGGAATAAGCCCAATCACATCTCCTAAACTGCTCATAAATGAACATGAAACTAAACCATATGAATCAAGAAGATAACCATGCTAACATCCCTCAAATGAGACCTCCACAACCAATAACTGTAGCTCAAGATTCATATCCATGAGAAATCAAAGCATAAAATAAAATGAATCTGAAATAACACAGGCAATACTTATCAGATCATTTTCTGCCGAGTGAACTGAGAGTGGGGAATGAGAATGATCCATTGAGATACACCGAGTCTCGTATACTCTCTCCAAGAACAATCTCCTCTCAAGTTCAAATACGAACTCAAGTCCATAACAAGTGAAGGCTCTTTGGTCTTTCTGCTGAAAAATTTTACCATTCCAACACATGATCCCTTCAATGAGAGATCTCAAGCCTCACCTCAAGTCTCTCTAGTATCCATGAGCCTGCAAAATCATGAAGCTTCAAGCAAATGATTAATACTCAAAACCAAAGAGAACAAACAAGATCACTATCAAAACTCCCACTACACATCTGCATGATCAAGAAGCTCATCATGACATCATGATCTAACCATCTCCTCATAAGATCACATACAACAAAGCATATAATGATGTATACATCCTATCTCAAGAGAACATGTATCATGCCAAAACTTTAAGCTAGCATCAAGAGTAAACCATGACACAATAACATCTCTAAACAAAGGATAAACATGTCATACTGACAAATCATAAACCTGACACCTCAATCAAGATGTCAACATATCCAAACATATGAAGATAACCATTTCCTGACAGCAAAATTGAAAATGTCAAAGAACTCTCAAAACCAAGAGCTCCTCCATGACACCAATATCCACTGCAGAAGATCATCCATCACTTATGATGAATCCAACATCATTGTCGAAGGTCCCACTGAAACTATGATACCGAGCTTATCAAGGCATCATGATAACCATCCTCTCAATGAAGATCATCCATGGCTCTAACACAATCAAATAATTGTCCTGTGCAATATCAGCAACACAAAAGAATAAAGTAGAACCAAGATCTCCAAGTCAAAAAGATAAAACCATCACTGTTAAAAGCTTACACTAAACTATGTAACCAAGCTATCCATGACATCGAGATAAACATGCTATAAGTCCCAATAACTGACTATCCATGCACTCAAATTATCCATCCTCTTATCCCAAAGCAACATACCAAATACACAAATGACCACAGACAAGGCCAACTAACAAAGTCTGCATAAACACTGAATCAATCTTGTGGATATAGATAGTCCACATCCGAGTCATCCCACTGCAATCAAATAGGTGATCAGCCCACAAAACTGCATAACTCGTAGATCCCAAACATGAAACATGCAAATTCATCATCACATTAGTAACTTGCAAACTGAGATACCAAAGAAGGCAATCTGTAGACTTCAAGACTCAACCATCAAATCAATTCTAGATACAATTTGCCAACAAGTCCACAAACGAGTGATCGTAGTCAAGGAACTAATCAAGCATATGCTGTAGAAATGATGAGTGATAAAAAAACATACCAACATCTCCACACTGAGAAAGATACAAACCTCGTCACATTGTGCACGAAGCATACATACAAATCTGCAACTATCTTACATCTAGAAACACTCTCAAGGAATCATAATTTGAAAAATAGTTTGTTTGTAGATTTACAAAACCACAAGTTTTGATTAACCATGTAAAACCTGTAAAACCACCATGTCACTGACATGCATGCAAATCCATATCCACTTATCATCTGAAAACACACAGGTCTGAAAATCACCAATATAGTTAAACCAGAATAATGGATTAACATAGATAAACCAAAATAATGGAATAACATAGATAAGCATAACCATAGATTTTTGAAACGGAACATATACAAAACCCTCAGATCAAATCAATATGAAACTGAGACATGCGAGTACAACCAACTAAATGAAATAGAGGTCTAGGAACTTCAGACCCACTTGTAGGCCAACTCCACAACCATCACCATGTACAAGCATACAGAGAAGCTAGGTTGTTCCAGAAGCTTTCAGATCATTCAATGATCAGCTCCACAACCTACATGCATTCAAGGTTAACAAGACAATGCCTTCCAATGCCAAGGACTAAAACCAAGCACCCAACATAAGCACATCAAACCATAGTCATAACAACCCAAGTTTCTCCATGTGATTGGGGAGTCAAGAACAAACACCCAACATGAATACTTTGCTGCAAACGACCATAGGATGATAGAACATAACCACCATGCATGAGGGTTATTACATACTGTCAAATAGGAGCTCCAGATCAATATCATACTAAATGTAACCACATGATCAACTCCATAACACTCCATCTCAAGTTTCTGTAACTCAAAATTTGTGCCGTTAAACATCCCCATCTCTATTCTTCTGGATGTGCCTGCCATCTCATTCCTGCAATAAGATTTTAGAATACTCTGCATGAACTCCCACTCAACTTAAGATTAGTACACAAAACCCCTATCCAACAACTAGGAGCAAAGAGAATAGCTCTGATACCAACTGAAAGAAAGCGAGGTGTGCAGAAATCGCTTCCTACACTAATCTAATGAGGAGAGATGGGTGCAAATTCATTTTAACCTTTACAATTACAGAATGTTTAATACAACAACAAAGATATTGCAGCAATGCACATACACATAGAATGTAGAGAGAGAGAGAGAGAGAGAGAGAGAGAGAGAAGATATAACGTGGGGAAAACCCTTTCGGGTAAAAAACCCCACACTCCAAAACCTGCACAATGTATTATCAAAACAACAATGTTTACAACACACTTGCAATGCAAGTCTTCTCAGGAGTCTTCGACACTCGTATCTGGAGACAAACTGGTAGTATAACAACACCTGTTAATCACCTCTTACATCTCCTCTCCAACAACCTGTATATAAAGAGAAGTAGTACGAATGGAGGTAGCTTCTAGACCAAGTCACACAAGGAACTCATCCAAATCCATGTGGCCCAATTTCTAAGGTCATAAATCATGCGTATGACACTTATAAGTGATTCTCTTTCATCCCTTACAACCCCCCAACTTGGGCACCCCAAATTTACCCAATTAAGGTATGATAGATGCTCTTACAATGTCATAAAATCTGTCATATATGACAACTCTTACAGTTGTAAGAGAATCTGTCATAACTGTCTATTAATAGTAGATTCTCTTACAACTTTGTCATAGTCAAACTTGGGTGCCTACTTCCCCATGCAAGATGCTTTCAAACACTTGTCTTCACTTGTCATATAATCTTCCATTTCTGGCCCTTACATGTCATAGACTATGTCATAGCTCTTACACGTCATAAACCTCTTACAACACCCGAAAGATGCCGACACATGGCAAAACTCTTCTACCACAAGGTGGAACGCCTATCTCCTCATATGAGGACAAAAATACATGTGGTCACCTTCCATGTAGGATGACACATCACCGTGCCAACTCTCACAAAGTGACGAAATAGGATTTGCATCCAAATTACAATAACAGGCAAAAAATAAATACAATTAAATAATAAATACTAGAAACTTGCAAAGGTTGAGACACCTTAATTCCCAACACAAAATAGGTCAAATTTTATATGAATCTTCACCTCTCGAGCCTCTTGGACTCAATGGCGAGGCATGTTTTGTCCCAGAAGGTCATCCACAAAAAATTCCTACTCAAAACCCTCATATTAAAGCACACAACCAGGAAACCCTTTGCCAAGATTTTTTCACCTTCAAATCTGCAATAACCACAACAAATTTGAAACACCTACAACCCCAAATCTGCAACACAACAACCTGCACAAATCCTCATATCCTATATTGTCCAAAATCTTTTCTGCATTGTCATAGATTTAGCTTTGCACCAGATCTACACAAACAAGGGATATACCAAACCATGGATCTGTGAAAACACTCAAAACCACAAATGTATAGATACATCACGTGCAAGCACATACAAACAATATGCAAGTATATGCAAGCCATGAAAAAGCCTTAAAACTCTGATACCACTTGTTATGAATTTACAGGTAGATCAAACCAATTTCACATAACCCAATGGAGATAATGATGCATACAATCTTACAGATTTACCATAATGCAAATATCAATAGACAATCAACAAGATAACACAAGATATACCCTGAGAAATCCCTCTTTGAGGGAAAAAACCCAGCCTCCAAAAGCATCCATACTCAATGTATTATTCAGCAATAAGAAATTACAATACACTCATATAGTCTCCATGAACACCTCTGAAACATCAAGCTCCTCTACTGCAACCTCCATATATCCAAGCATGAATCCACACATCTCATGCCATGCTTTACAATGTGCACTCACAAGAAAAAATTCAATACAATGATAGTATCTCACACAACTTGTAAAATAAGAGCCAACCCTAACCACTAACCTTGTGCTTGCTTTTATAGACTCAAACTCACACAAATACAACTTGTGGTATTAGATAAAAACAATGTGACTCAAAACCATGAACACAAAACCATTGACCCCAATATTTATTATTTTACACAAATAATAAATATTTAACTTATGCCTCCCAATGTTAAATACAACTATTACAAATAATAACAAATAAATATTTAATGTGGCTAAAACATCAATTAAGATGCACCACAAAAGAATATTTATTTTACATAATTAAATTAATTAATATTATGCAAAGTGAACAACACCTTTTTCCCAACATAGATCGTGCCCTTGGAAAATTTGACGATCATCAATATGTATGACTTTGTTTGTGAATTATTTTAAAAATATATATAAAAAAATATTTATTACAAATGAGTAAAAATAACACTAAAATTACAATCAAAATGACTCATAAAAATAAATATGTATGATCATCTTTATTAGTCAAATGACCTTTGAAAAATAAATATTAAAAAAAAATATTTATTACTAATTAATTTAAAGCTTTTTCAATTGCATTTACTGAATTTGCCAAGGTTAACTCACCATTATTTTATTTCCTTTTCACTTAACAAACCATTTTATCCGATTCTTAAATGTCTTAAAAATATTTAAAGTGAGAAACAAAACATTCAATCATATCGCAGACGGGGAAAAGCCGTTGAGGTGGTGGGCTTGAATTTGACGGTCGACCTTGCCTGTCTATCAAGTTTTTAACGACAGTTATTTATTCGAATGTGCATATATACTAAGTAAAATTATATATATATAAGTTTTCATACTATTCAAAATCTCATATATAATTCTATATAAATTTTCTGAGTCTACTCAAAATCTCCCGTTCATACTATTCAAAATCTCATATATAATTCTATATAAATTTTCATGTGATACAATCTTTTTAAAATTTTGATTATATTTTATGACAAAAATGTCCTTCCCGCTCCCGCTCGCCGCCTATTTTGACGGGGCGCTTTCGCCCTTTACTGCACGTGTTTGTGACGGCAACCTACTTAAGCTCCGAACATGTTATTCGCATCTTCGTTCCATCCACGGATGGCAAAGGTGTACAAGGGAACATTGGCAACCGTTGGATGACGCAAAATGACAGGGTTTTAATGGAACCGTTTTTGCTTGCTCCCCACGTTACGGGAATCTACACGTTTTCCCCCTTGCCTTTTATGAATACGCAGTCTTGGTCTGCCGTTGAAAATTTTATTAGTTTGCTAATTGCCAAATTTTAATTGGCGAAGTTTTTCTGGGGCCGTGAGTTACACTAGAGCCTGGAGGCTATATATAATCCAAGTTTTTCAAACTTTGTTTTATAATCTTTTTTCTGTCTTGCTCGGAAGTGTGCGAGAAATAAGGCAGAGTCTTTAGAGAAAAGAGTGTTACGGCTATCAATATTTGGTTGAGGGGCGAAGGCATCCATGGCTACGAAGCTTTCGAGAATGGTGATGAGGAGTGTCCAGGTGCAGAAAGGCCTTGTGCCTGCTTTCAGATTTTACAGCAGCAGAGCTGTTGTTTATGGTGATTGTTTTTCGTGGAGGATGGGAAATGAATTGGATTTTCATGTGCAAGACTTTCTCGGCTCTAGTCCTTGGAAACCCTCTGTTCGACGGCAGAGCACTGTTGCGGGGAAGGCTGTGATAGAGGATCAGGAGAAGAGCAGTGCGATGAGTGAGCCTCCACAGTATGATGAGGACAATTTAAAGGCGAAAGGGTTGGTGCGTTCCAGCTATTGGGGGCTGTCCCCTGCTAAGCCCGCTCGGGAAGATGGATCGTTGTGGCCATGGAATTCCTTCAGGGTTAGTATACTTTTCTTTTTCTCATTCATTATTAGGTCTTGCTTCTTGCAATTCTGTCTGTTAGATTGGTAGACACAGAATTAAGTGTTGATTTATGAGGTTTCATCTTAGTTTCAAGTTCATCTTTATATCAATGGTTCACAAGAATGGATTTTAATGATTATGAATGGTCTATTTAGCATTCTCTACAGCTTCTTGTTATCATTATGCACTCTATTTAAACATCATCCACTTTAATGGTGAAACAGTCAATAGCAATTTTACATCTCATTCATAACAAAAAGTGGTAAATATTTGTCTTATTTTTAGTGGCCAAAATTAACTTTGACTATTGAAGTAGATGATATTTAAGAATACCAGTATTGGTATGGATGAAGAGTAAATTTGCTATGGATTGTTTAACCAATAAAGTGGATGATGTTTAAATAGAGTGTGTTGGGCCTAGGGCTTAAATTTGATAGTGACCTTGTCAACCAATTTTTTTATGACAGTTATCTATTCAATTGTGCCGTTCAAATACTATGATATATTTTAGTATAAGTAAATTATATAAAAACCAAATATATATATCATCATAATCCTATATAAATTTTGACAGTTTGTCCAAAATCTTTCCTTTCATATGATAGTCTTTTTAAAATTTAAATTGTATTTTACAACAAAAATGCTTAAATACAGCTATACAACTGTCAAATTTAAGCCCTGTTTGGGCCTGAGTTGACTCACTGTATGGGCTGAGTTTCCTATAATAGAATCACTTAACTTGCTACTTTATTTGCAAAACTGAAATGTAAAGATGCAATGAGATGAGTGTAAGTAGATCTACATGGTGATGAAAGATGGGTTCTAATGAGTCACTATTCATAAAGTTTTTACTTTTTGATCATGAATTTGTTTTGTTTTTAATTTTTTTTAGGAAGCACCACAGAAAATTGCATGTGCCAGTGCCAGCCCAAGACACAGTGCCACAGTTCTATATTCTCTGCTTTTCATTTGCTATAAAATTGAATTTCATGATTAAGTTGATTTTCAAAACTTTAGAGAACTTTTAAAAAGATGAGGGTAGACCTGACCCCCAAAATAATCTGGGCCGGTGCAAGTGCATGGCCCAGTGTTACAGTTCTACTCTCTGAATTTCCTCTGCGTTTGCTTTTTTTTTTAAATCAATTTTGTAGGGTTGATGAGCAAGTTTTTTTAATTATTTTTTATGGTTATTGTAGGTTCTATCTTGTAAGGAATATTATTGCATTTATAATGAGAGATAATTAGTTTTTCTAATGAGAGATCATTTGCAGCCTTGGGAGACATACACTCCAGACATGAGCATAGACCTGACAAAGCATCATGTTCCAAAGACATTTAATGACAAGTTTGCTTATTGGACTGTGAAGGCGATGCGGTTTCCTACAGATGTATTTTTTCAGGTGCGCAAAATAGATTAATAATTCATCTTTTACAACATGTATCTGTAGTAAACTGTGTCAATATTCGTAATTGAGCAGCAAAATGGTGCCAGAGGTTTTTATTTCTATGCATATGGAAGTGAAGACTTTTTTTTGGCCTAATTTTGTTCTTATAAGTATGCTCTGCAGTGCCTCTTCACACCGGGAGGGGTGCTCAGCATCAAGTTAACGAAGTAAAGCACCATCCTGGTGAAATGCAAGTAGCAGGTAAGTGACACTGTCAGTTCGTATTTCCGCTGAATTCCCCTGTTTCTACAGAGGAAAGGAAAATCCTATAGGAGCCTTTTTTTCTGTTTTTTTAAAACTTGTTTTTTCCTTAATTTTTCTTGACCTGGATGTAGTTAATTTTATCCCAAGATACATTATTTGCATACCAGCATGTTTACCATGCTATTGGGATGGCAATTGCTGTCCATGGCACTAAATTGGAATAACCGTGCCAGAATATGCTAATATACAGAGAAGAACTTATGCAGCCTTAAAATGAACCACTTCATATAAATGGCAATCTTCCTTTTTAAAAATATGGGAAGAGCTTGTGGGCCATTTTGATGGCTCCCTGACTTTCTTTGTTAGTACACTAATCTGATCTCACCAATGCGTAGATTCATTAATGAATCCTGTCAATAGATAAATCAGTTTCTCTGATTCACAACATAAAGAACCGCATATGGTCACTCTCTAACCCATGAGTTGCAGTTTTTAGTTTCCTGGATAGCCATGGCCATAATTTATTAGTTTTTGTGAAAGTTTTACAGAGAAATTCTTTCTCATAAAAAAGTTGTGTTGCAGAGGAGATATGATTGCCGTGTCATGATGCTTGAAACTGTGGCTGCTGTACCTGGGATGGTAGGAGGAATGCTCCTACACTGCAAGTCACTGAGGAGATTCCAACAGAGTGGAGGATGGATAAAGGCTCTTATAGAAGAAGCAGAGAATGAGAGGATGCATCTGATGACATTTATGGAGGTGTCAAATCCCAAATGGTATGAGAGGGCCTTGGTGTTTACAGTGCAAGGAGTGTTCTTCAATGCTTACTTTATCCTCTACTTGCTCTCCCCCAAGCTTGCTCACAGGATTGTGGGTTACCTTGAAGAAGAAGCCATTCACTCATATACTGAATTCCTCAAAGAACTGGACAATGGCAACATTCCAAATGTGCCGGCACCTGCCATAGCCATAGATTATTGGAGGCTTCCCAAGGATTCAACTCTCAGGGATGTGGTTATGGTAGTCAGGGCTGATGAGGCTCACCATCGCGATGTCAATCATTTTGCATCTGTAAGCAAGATGTCTTGCATTGTTATTCATTTTCAGATTAATTTTTTGTAACTGCTTTTGGGGAACCTTTTTATATCACCGATCTCTATTTTTCATGTGGGTTAAATATTTTTCTTTGATTCTGCAGGATATTCATTACAAGGGAAAAGAATTGAGAGAGGCTGCAGCTCCACTTGGATACCACTAACCGTTCCAATGGCTTCCAACAGTGCTTTCAATAAAACCATTAAGATAATGTTTAATGCAATTTCGTGTGCATATTTGATCAGGTTATGTTCGACCTGCAGAAAGTTCAACATGTTATACAATTTGAGGAGAGCTTCTTATGCATTACAAATAGAGCATTAGAATACATTCCTGTATATGCTATTATATAGGCTAGCATGATATGAGGAATGCCCTAGGAGGGTTTTGAATGTGTTTTCGTTGTTTAAGAATTGTATGCTATAATATAAAGAAATGCAATTGAAGAATTGTAAAGGCTAATGCAAAAATATTCCATGGATTCTTTCAAAAATTGATTTGACTGTATTTTGTCTTCAATAAAGTTATGAGAAGATCTCAGTTTCAAGATTTGAATTTTGCACAACCCTTATAGTTTGGGGAGACAATCCATTTCTTGTGGAATTTAAAAATAGAATATTATTCTATGTTATTGTAGGGAGACTGGATCTATTTCATCCTCTAAAAGTTAAAAGATGAATATTATTTTGGTTACCAGATAGGAAGTTTATCCTAATGCATTTGATATATATTTTTTCTTTTTAAAATTTAAATTTATGTATTTCTTCTTTATTGTTCAAGAGATTTCAATATTTTTTGAAATTAAAAGTTTTGATTTCAACATAATTAGATAATTATTTTAGGATTAAAGTGTTGGGACATGTAATTATTGGGCATAATGTAATATTGGGTGAATGATCTTTATTAAATTCTAATCTTTAGAAGTGGTTAAGTGAAGTTTTTTTTTTTTTTTTGCCGTCACGACACGCCCTCGGTACCACAGGGTTTTTGGGACATGTAATTATTGGGCATAATGTAATATTGGGTGAATGATCTTTATTAAATTCTAATCTTTAGAAGTGGTTAAGTGAAGTTTTTTTTTTTTTTTTTTTTGCTGTCACGACACGCCCTCCGGTACCACAGGGTTTTTGGGACATGTAATTATTGGGCATAATGTAATATTGGGTGAATGATCTTTATTAAATTCTAATCTTTAGAAGTGGTTAAGTGAAGTTTTTTTTTTTTTTTTTTGCCCTCACGACACGCCCTCCGGTACCACAGGGTTTACCGCAACGGAATTACTTAGCCAATCGATCCACCCAGGCCCCCGCCCCAAAATTAAGTGAAGTTCAAATTATGTTTCAACCAAAATATTCTATCATTCTCATAGTGGACACTTCTCCATCCTTAAATTTGTAGATAAATTTCTCTTCCCCTTCAAATTTAGTAAAAAAATTAGTAGATATTTTTCATTTCCTTTATAAAATTAAATTTTATATATATATTTTTATTTATGATTCAAGATGTTTGAGGACCAAATACAAAGGCATAAAACAAAAGGTAAAAACTTTTATTTATAATTCAAGATAATTGATGGAGGGTAAAAACAATCTTTTGCTTGCACTTGCACCTACAAACATTCACTATCTATCATGACAAAGCTAGACACTTGACCGCTATTTTCTAGGTATTGAATTGATTTGCATCTTTTCTTAGCTATCACATAGGGCTTTATAGTCCATTTCCCTTGATAGAGGTTTAAGCCTTTAATAGGAGTAATGTGATATTTAGAACTTTTTGTATTTGCTTGTATTTGTTTTTTAAATAGGAGTCTAGGATAGCCAATTAATAGGTGGTATGTACAAGTGATATGTAGATCAAATATTATTGTTGTCCTAGAAAAAAATTAAAATAATGTTGTTGATGCTATTTTCCTACCTTGAATATCCAGTTAGGATATATATAATGTGTCAAACACACTATAGATTCTATCTTTAGCATTGCAAAAAAAAATTTGAAGATATAATTTAAAGGTATGGGACCTCACCATGTCTCCACCATTGATCAATTCAATTGCATTTTGAGTCAATTATGATTCCATTTGCAAGCTCTACACAATTTTTTTTTGTTTTTTGTTGGTTTAAGTAAAAAACAAATAAAATTGAATTCACAAAACAAAATAAAAGATAATTTAACCGTTTAGTAACACATGGTATGAGGGTTTGCCCTTCTGTTGTCATCGTTGCTTCACGGTTGGACACCTGGCTTCGAACTACCATCACTCCCATCGTAAGGCTTCGGTTGGACACCTGGCTTCGAACTGCCATCACTCCCATTGTAAGGCTTCGTCGTGGTGGCGTGATGCTCGTTTGGAACATTTTCTTGTTTCTGACCCGGCGGCTGGGTCGGTTGAGGAGTCCCTAGTGGATTCATCTCCTTCGCATACTCCTGTGGCCTCGGGGCCCCCAGTGGGGACTCCTGCCCCTGTTCTAGGTGTGCCTGGGGGTGGTTTCGAGGCTATTGCCCCTTTGTCTTCTGTTGCGGTTCCTCTGAACCGCGATCTGATTGCTCTGTTTGCTCCTATTGTTTCTCCGATGGATTCTGCGATTGCGGCTTCAGCTGAGGACTTCCCCCTCTCGCCTTGCTCCAAGGATTTTGACTTGGAGTTTTTTTGGACGGTTGTCCAACGTAGGAAGAAATGGCTGCCCAAATCTATGGCGACTCTACGCCGTAGGGCCAAGGCAGTACGTTTTGTTGGTCCTTGTTCTGGGGTTGTGTAGTTGGTCTTTTCTTTCAACAGGCCGTTGTTGGTGTGCTGTTAGAGCGTTGTGGCTAGCCTATTTGGGGCTTGTTTTTGTCTTTTGCCCTGCCTTTTGGGCTGGTTTGTAAAAGGTTCTGGACCCTCTTCTCTAGCTGAATTAATCAAAAACACATGGTATACATAAGTATGTCTACATAGTTTGTATTTTACATTTTACTTAACTAGTTAAATGTCATCTAAATCAAAGTTTATATAACCTTTAGTGCAATTCAACAATTCAAATTTCATTGCTATCATATTACAAATTCAATATATCAAGGACAGTTTTGTTTTCATTTCAAAATTTGATATTTAAGTTTAGACAAAATTTGCATATCCTATGGAGCATTAATATAACATATCCTATGGAGCATTAATATAACATAAATCAAAGGCAATATAACTTTTACTGTAATAGTACAATTTTAATATGAGTTATGGTTTAAAATTTAACGTCAACTACTATGATATTTGTGAGACTTCATAAATAAAAAATAAACTAAAAAAAAAACAATTATTTTAATTTAAACTAAACAATTTTTTTTAGAATCAAAATATTAGAAAGTTATATACAAGCTAGTTGGATGGAAATAAAAATTTCTAAAGTTTAACTTCAAACAATGAAGGTTGTTTTACAATAAGTCCTAAACAAATTTAACTGCTATGTTAACATAAAACAAAACAACTAGCACCCCTAAGAATAGTTGCTTTTTGTTTACAACAATAAAATTTTTAATTTATAAAAGTGGCCATAAAACAGTCTAAATTTGTATAAATTTATGATTGCATTTAGAACCACAACTCCTTTTGACATATGGAGTGACATATAAATCTTGAAGGCTCCCTAACTTATGATTGAAATTTAGTTGGTGGTGTCTTCTTTGAGTCCACAAGCTTTACAATAAAATTGTGCCCTTTAAAAAATCTCCTTTTTAAAGGTAATGTGTATGATAATAAAAGGGATAATTATTATTTTTTAAATAATACCCACATAGGCTTGACAACATAGGGAGGCTTCAAACACAATCTAATAATGGTTGAGTTCCACGTCACTTTTATAATGACCAAACAAAAAATTGTAATACAGGTGTATTTATAAAGGATACATAAGAGACTAACCAAAGGTTCAAGGGCATGACAATCATCAATAACTATAATAGTAAGTAGTGTTATACAACCTACGTAACCATTTTGTAGCCAAAATCCCCTTAAATAATTGTTGTATAAGATGGTGTACAGTGTAATAAATGAAACTTAAAAAATAAGGACAACTTACATAACAAAGCTACAAAAATAGACAACATTAGCTATCTTACAATAACTGGGGCATTTGTATTAAGAATCACAATGTTTGTCACATGAACTCTTTGCATGTGGGTCACACTGTGACCACTATCAGCTACAATGGAGTTAACAAATTTTTAATCATGAATAAAAAGGATGCAACATTGTGTGTTACATGCCTACTATATGTAGGTTTGCATGCTAGAGTAAAGACTAAAATTGAATAAATTCCTGAGCTCATTAGAAACCTCAACATTTTTCTTGAGCTATAGAGTTTCTTCTTCATGTTCTTTGGTTACCCAAACGAACTCCCATGCAGGCTAGAGATTTAGGCATTTTCATAATCTCAATCGATATTGTTTTCAATTTATATTATTTGTATGATGACTCTAGATTTTCTTTTAATGTTGGTATTGATGGGCATGTTCTAGGCATAAGGGTAGATATGGCTTGTTAACGACATGAATTGATGATCTTTGAAGCCAAAAGGCTATCTCAAAGTTGTTCTATGAGAAAGAGTGTGAATCAACACCTACTTGGTGTAGGCAACCAAGCCTTCAAATGGTGGAGAACAATTTTTTTTTGTTGCTTGTAAAATACACAGAACCCATATCCTACCCAACACCTTCACCACTACTCAAAACACACATCTTAGAAAGGCCTCGTTATGGCACAAAACAAGTGCCACTATTTTCCCCATTGAGAAGAGAGCAACTTTTTTCTTGGTGTAGGGAAAGGACTCATAACAAACATGATTGCACTCAAATTTAGTGCAAGACCCAACAATATAAAGAAGATATTTCACTTCTTATTTATGATACAATCCCACTTATTTTATTTTATTTTATTTGTAGCTTTTTTTTCTTGATCTAACAAGCTATTTAAATTTTAAAGGATATTTTCATGACTGGAATTGAAATGAGATTGGTCAATGAGTTTAATTCTTAAAAACATTGGTGTGGCCAAGAAAATGTAAGAGGAAATTAGATCAGTGGTGGGCAGAGATAAGACAATAAGTGAGCAATTTAGGTCTTGTATGCTTTATGTAGCAATTTTTTCACATAAATAAGTATTCAAAAATTCAAACAAATTTCTTACATAAGTGGAGAGATTTCCCCATAGAATCAGCTAAGAATTTGTGAGGTAATATATTATAATCTTTTCTTAATAGTAAAGGAGTGTGATAATCATGAAATATGTTAATTGTATATCAGAGTTTGCATATAAAAAGGTATTCAAGAATTCAAACAAATTTCTTACACAAGAGGTGACAATTGCATAGAGCCTTTATCTAGCTAATAAAGGTTCATTAGCTGATAGGCTTTTAGTGGGAGCTTTTGCTCGCCAGAAACTGTCGGATGCCGGAAACTATCTGACGCCAGAAATTCATCGTCGATGCTAGAAATTCATCAGACGTTTTTTATTTTTGGTCAAATTTAGATCCTTTTGAAGATTCATAACTGAATGAGGAGGCGAACTGTTCGGATCCTGTGCTCCACTGATTCATAATGGAAAAGTTGCCATCATTTAAAAAGGTCCAGACAATTCCACCACAATAAGATTTTAATCAAATCTATTTATCTGCAAATGGAATGTGGATGCTCTTGCGGCTATCGTGACTTGCTTAGGTCGCTGGTGGGCCCTTTCTCTTACTCTGGTTTGTTAATGTGTCAATAACAGAAGGGGCCCACTAGCCACCTAAACAAGTCAAAAGCTTAGTGTGTGTTGTTTAATCCCAGCCCAAAGCAATATGTCAAGAAAGAAAGAGAAAGCCCCCGAAGAGAATAAGAATTTGCACGCAGGATCTTAGTGCAGGAGGAGGAACGGAAAGGGCTGGCGGTGCTCGGAGAGAGTGCTTATTGGGTATTATTTGTGTGAACACCATATGGGCAAGGGTAGATTGAAGAGTATTAACAACAACACGGGTGCAATTGCATTGAATGACAAAGGTACCAAATTTTAAGACTAGCAGCTTATACACACAGCTGCTCCTTCTCTGTAAATTTTTTAACTTCTCCTTCGTCAGTTTAATAGGTGTTGAACCTGTTTGGCATTGAGTAGAAACTGTAAGATGTTATCTGAAATAGATGTTTTTATTTTGTTCCATTTCTCTAGATGTTTCCAAGTCTCACATATGACTACATCTAAGCTTAACATAGTGCTTAAAATGTATCATTTTTTACATTCAAATATTCTAGTCCAATTCGACCCTGGTAATTTTATGTCACAGATTATTTTGAACAAAATCTCTCAATACAAAAATAGAAAATATGTCTAATAATGAAATGAAATGTAGTCTAATAATTGCAGACTATAGCTATGATTTGTGTGGGTGTGTTTGCCATTATAGTTAGATTTTGTTTTTTAATTATTCTCCCTGTAAATAAGAACACGAATGCAATTGGATGAGCAACTATAACATAAATTATATACATTCTAAATCTAGTTTAAAATGTGTTCTACGGAGGATTTCGACATAAGATTTAAGGCTTCTCAAATAATTAGAAATAAGAAGGTATTGAGGGATAATACAATTTACTCATATTATATTCATCTAAATTGTTGTAATTTGAAGACTGATATTGAGCAAGTTAAAGAATCTAAGGAGGAAACCAGACTGTTATTAGTGTTGTACAGATTTGTTAAAGTTATAATCTCACTATGCTAGGGATTGATTGAGGACAATTGTTATAATGTCTAAGGTGGGTATTGCTTACAGCAACCAAAAGCAAAAAAGTTAATATCAATAGAAAAAATGGGAGGTACTGTATATTATGGAGGATGAACAACCATCGTTAGCTTCTTATGCTTAACCATGAAGGCTACCCACATTCTATAGTTTTCATAATAACAAAATAAGCAAGTTTTGAGTTCTTGATGTGCACCAGCATATAAGGAACTACATTATTTCTTGGATATATCCCAAGAAATTCATTTTACCATGAGCCATGATTTGATTTCAAAGTTAAAGAAGTGGCCATCAATTACATAATTTGTTTATGGGGGCCTAAGTTATAGTGAATGAAGGCATACATCTCATAACAAATTACAATGATTTAGGGGCCTATGGAAAGTTCCAAATAAGTTTTATTTACCTTAAATGGACATGAACATCATTAATAGTAACTACATACTACTTTCATTATATTATGGGCAAAATGAGATAACATTGAAATCTATGGCACATCTTATATTTCTCTCTCCATTCATGAGTTTGTGAATCATTATGCTCATAACTATGCCACCGAAGTTTTTTCTTCTACAACAAAGTTGGTTGAATTGTGTAGATCTTAGGTGGTATTGGTCATAGTTATATTACTACTACGTATATAATTATAATTATATATTATTAATGTTAAGAGGTGAAAAAAAATTTAATGTTAGCATTTTTAAATTCTTTAAATTGTTTTTGAACAAGTTTCTATCACGTTTTTATCATTGAATAGAAACTTAATGAGAATTTAATGGAAGATTTGAAGAATACTTTGATGAAATATTTGATGGATCTATTATGTTGAGTGTTCTACTATAAACTCATGAAAATTGAAAAAAAAATGGGGATAAATATAAGATAACTTAGCCTTATTTCATTCAACATGTTCTTTTAAAAAAAATCTATCACCATTTTTCTAGGAGTAAGAACACTTATAATATCTATCAATGAGGTATTCCATTCTATAAAACCCCAAATTTCAATTTAATTTCATTAACTTCTTTGAATAAAACTTGATTTTCATTTTGATTACCATTGACATGTTATTAAAAATACATTCAATCAATTAATTCCTTTTAGATCATGACCATTGCAATAAGAGACTTGCAAGAGAATTCATCTTTATGATCATTACAAGAGAATCTATCTTTATGATTATTGCAATAATATCTATCTTTTACGAATTTGACACACACGTGTGCACACATGTGCATGCGCACACACACACACGCATGCACACACGCACACATACACACACACACATGCATGTGTGCATGCACGCACTCTCTCTCTCTCTCTCTCACACACACACACACACACACACTCATGCGCATGTGCATACGTGCACACACACACTCATGCACATGTGCATACGCACACACACACAGGCATGCACACATGCACACGCATGCAGAGCATGTGCATGCACACACACACACTCTCTCACTCACTCATGCACATGAGCGTGCACACATAGACACACATGCATGCATGAGCATGCACATGCACACACACACACACACACACACACACACATGCAAGCCTACACACATGCACATGCATGCACTAGCATGCACATGCACACACGCACACACATGCGCATGCACATACAATCACACTCACTTTTACACCTACACTTACACATACTTCTATTGAAAACCCTACATGTGTTTTCCAATTCTCTACACAACCATCTTTGTGATCCAAATTTATTTGCAAAATCCTACAAAACCCTACCAATGCTTTTAATTTCTCTAATCATTGTTTTTGCCCCCCCCTATGAGTTCTTTATATGAACCTAGCATGAACCTTAGCAATAATCTAATAGAAAAATAAACTGTAAGATTTATTATAGGCTCAAATTTTCTTTACTATTTCATATATATAATTCAAAATAAACTATATATATTTTAATTTTCATTTTAATCAAACTTTCCATTTTACTTAATTATATTTCACATATTAAAACAATGGGAAGGTGAAACATATGTTACATATATGAGATAACACCACCACTCTCTACATGAATGCAATAATTTTTTTTTATCTTACCATCTATAATTTCATTTATTTTTTTAAGCTGGTATCCAACTTAATGCAATAAACACATTAAAAATGTACTTGAAGTAATGCCAACAATTTTTTGGTCGATTTATTTCTCAATATTTGTACAATTTATTTCCCAATGTTTTTCATGCAAATCTACATTTCAAATTTATGATTAGAAATTGATACACCCTAGTCATATACAATTATAAATATGCTCTTTCTGAATATTCTTGCATTTCAGCTTTACTACTATCACATATCTAAGTAATAGTAATTGTTAGCATGGGATAAGATTTATTAGCCTTCATATATTAACCTAAAATTTATACACAATTATAAGAACCAAAAATTTTATAAAAAAGACTTGCAAAGGATTTACTAAAAATAGAACTAAAGTTTACAACAAAACCAAAGCACCAAAATTATCTGAGCAAGTGGCAAAGATCTGAAAGGTTTATACTTTGTGGGAAAAAAATTTCTGCAACACAATTTGCATATATTTATCCTTCACAAGGAACCATTTTTTTACCTTAGAAAAAATAATTATGTATTATATATTTATCCTTCACAAGGAACCATTTTTTTACCTTAGAAAAAATAATTGTGTATAATGTGTAATATGTAGAGGCATATATTTTAAAATGCAAATAATTGTGTATAATGTGTAATGTGTAGAGACACATATTTTTAAATGCAAATAGATGGCCTCCAACCCACTGGGAGGACCTTCACTAGATTGACACATAAAACTAATTCATCTCATATGTGGTGATATTTATAATTTCCACTTACAAAGGTGAAGAGTTATACTTAGTACAATAAAAATATGAATTGTTTTTATTATTATAATAATCATTTTTTTACATTAAATTCATACTATACTTATTTTAATTCCTTTAAGTAAATTCCAATTTCATAATCTAATTACTCAATTGATTTGATATATGATTTTCCTTTTAAAATAATTTCCAAAATGATTATCAATTTAATTTAATTTTTAGTAAATTCTAAATAAATAATAAATAAAAAAATTATTATTATATTATTAATTAATGCTTTATAAATATTAAATTCACATTGCATTTAATTTTTAATTTCTTTTAAAGAAATTCTAATTTCATAATCTAATTAAAATATTGATTTAACATATTAGGTATTTTTTTTAAAATATTCTTCAAAATGATTTTCATTTTATTTTTTTATTTTTGATTCATAATATAGATCTATATTAAAATATATGTGAAAAAATACAGAGAGCCTATCCATGGCTAGCATATATGACATTACGGTAGCCCAATACAGACTGGGAGACAGTAACTATGACCACGGTACGCAGGGTCACCACTATAACTATCTAGAAGAAATTTAACCTCCTAATAACTAGAATAGCCTTGCTTCTGCTATACAAAAAGAAGCGAAGGGACCAACATCAACTAGATAACATATTCAGACAGCTTCCTATTGAAGCGTTGCACCCAGTCGAGACCATCCACCGCCACCATGCCAATGGATTTTTTGATGTAGTCCACTGCTATCTCCGCCTGCTCTTTCAACAGCACCAGCTCATAGCCTCTGGTATCTAGGATGAACGGGAATAATTTTATGACCTCGCCAGAATCTTCAAGCAAAGCCCAATCTCTTGGGTGGGGGATACCAATGCCAGGTCTAGCAACCTGCAGAGAAAACTCCAAATCCCCTAGATGCTCATGATTAAAAATATCTTTCATTATCACCTTTGCCTCAGCTTTGTCCGACCCTATTTCGAGCAGCATAGCAAGCACCCGGGAGGAGATATCTGTGTCCACCCTATACCTCTCATTGTTATGCAAGAAAGCTTTCCCTAGGAGCATTTTAACAGCCCCCACCGTCAATTCATCCGAACGCCGAAGCATTCTCTGCAACCTAAGGTCAGTAACTACCCCGATGAAGGCCATCTATCTTTTTTTACTGGTAAGTCTAACTGGGGTGTCCATTCCCCCACAACGAATGGCTTCTACAGAGATTATAACAACAAAATGCGAAGGCATTTGGTGGTTTGCAAGGGGAGACAACAGGTAGAGATTGCTACCTCCTCAAACTGTTTATCAAAAGCCTGCCGAAGCTTCTCGATTTCCAACTGAACTACCAGCCAATGCTTACCAAAATGAATGCGACATCCCTTCCACTTGTGTCATCTTTACTGCCCCTACGAATCATCATTACCCCTTACCCTGTCTCGGCCTTGCCACCCATCATGAGGTGGCAAGGCTCCCTCCCAGCCACCCACAGATTTTCATTTTATTTTTAATAATGCAAATAATATTTTTATTGTTATAATTAATTTTTTTTAATAATAAATTCACATTATATTTAGTTTTTAACTCCTTTAAGAAAATTCTAATTTCATAATCTAATTAATATATTGATTTAACATATAAGATTTTGCTTTTAGAATATTCTTCAAAATGATTTTCATTTTATTTTTAATAATGCAAATAATTTTTTAATTTACATTAAATTAGTCTATAAATCTTAAAAAATAAATTATTAATTTGTTTTGGATTATATGGAATAATATTTAATATTTAATTAAAGTTGCATTTGTCATTATTGTCCTAATCATCCTTTATATCTACAAATTGTGTAAAGGAAATAAAATATTATCTAAATTTTATATCTTAAAAGTTTTAAATTTTTAATCTTTCCTTGTTTTAACCTAAACCAAGTCAACATAATTTTGTTTAAATTGTAAATAGCAAAGTACATGTATCTTAAATAAATCTATCTAAAAAAATGCCCAGAAATATCAATTTGAACTTATTTTATTTTAATTAGAATTATTTTATTTATATATACATCTTGTTGTAAAAACAATAATTTAGTTATAAAATTTTATTTATATTTGTTATTTAATTATTTAAGGTATATATCTTCACTCAACCCCTGTCCATCAATTTTTCAACTATAATTAACAAATAAAAAATTATCTCAAATTAACAATCAAATATAACTAAAAAAACTCAAATTAACAAATTAAAATATTTTCAAACTTTGATTTTTTTATTGATACTACACTGCTACATTTTAATTTTTTATAAATTAATTAAGAATAAAACTTAAAACTTCATATATACGGGGTGCTTTAAATGTAAATTACTTCTAACATGATTATCCAAAGTTCTTGTCCATGACAATATAATTTTACATGTCACTTATTTTGGATTTATATTATGCTTATTATTAAATATTAATATTTTGACATGTAAATCGCTGTCAAATTTAAGATTTTTAAAAGGTAAGAGTTTTTGTTAACACACTCAAGCCATTACACTCAACCCTTTGCTACCATTGTAGAATGCCTCTCGGCATTGGAGCTTTAAATGTAAATTACTTTAACATGATTATCCAAAATTCTTGTGGATGACAACATATTTTTACATGTCACTTATTTTGGATTTATATTATGCTTATTATTAAATATTAATATTTTGACATGTAAATCGCTGTCAGATCTAAGATAAAAGGTAAGAATTTTTGTTAACACCCTCAGGACATTACACTCCACCTTACTGCCATTGTAGAATGCTAATTACAAGAGGATGACTTTTACACATATTTAACCAAAGAACTCACGGCAACGACGAAGTTTAAGGCAGAAGCAGGCTGCCAAAGAACTGATACAATTCCGACAATCAGACACTTCTCCAGGAGCGATGCTCCCACTAAAGAAGCCTATGGGCTAATTAGTAATTTATAAGGCATTTCTGGCAAACCATAAAATTAAAGGGCATTTATGCCAAAGCTATAAAATTAAAGAGCCTATAGATTATGATTAAGATTTTTATGGACTTCACATCTGAATTGTAATGCCTAATTTTTTAGACATCAACTCGTGTCAAACTCAGAGTTGCAACAAGGTTCCTCATCTCTTGCACCAATGTATGCTGCTATGGCAGATGTCCTTCAAATCCCTTGGGTTAAGGTTGATCAACGTTCCTATTTGATCGTCCATAATTCTTCTGTGATCTCCTTCCATTTTCATCATAAAGAGCTGATTATCAGAGTTTTCCAACAAATCTTTTATTTATAGCTGATGTTAAATTTTATAGGTTTATATGCTTTATCCGGGTCTGTTGGATATAATTATTGCTTTAGACAATAAGTTGAAGAGAGTGGACCCAAAATCAACCAGAGAGTCATGCTACAAACTCTTGGAAGAAACATGAGCAGAGCCATAATTGGTGTGGCGAACATTGACAGATCAAGGACCATTTGGATAGTGGGCCTTGTTACAAGGCATGGGGTCCTCTGCACATTACCCATGCAACACCCACTTGAGATTAAAGCTGTCAAGAAATCTATTCCATAGACCTTTTAACAAAATTACGATGGAGAATTAGATGAGAACAAACTTCCTCATGAGTCATACATAGAGTGCAAAGGCTAAGACCCAAAAAGCCTCTTTTTTTTTTTAAGATGGTCCCAAGTAAGAAGCCGAGAGTGGTAGGATAGCCAAAAATTTATTTTTTTGCTTTGGGCCAAGCTTTAAAATGCCAATCTCATCTAGCTGAAAGAAGAGGGATCAACAAGAGGAAGGAGCTTAATGTAATCCTTCTTGACAAAGTGGATCCTTGTCCCTTCTTGATGCCAATGAAAAATATCATCATAGTAGGCAGGATAATTTTTAATCTATTGGCTATTATTTTGGAGATGATATTGCACAAGGTAATAGGTCTAAAATATTCAATTGTGTTCATATCTTTCTTCTTGGGAACAAGGGTAAGGAAAGAGGAATTTAAGGTTTTCCTTAAGATTCTTGTATAATTTCTAAGAATTCATCTCCCAAAAGATCATAGAATATTTGGAAATAGAGAGTTGGAAAACTATCTAGTCCAAGGGCTTTATCCGTAGCCATAGTGAAAAGATAAACCCAAACTTCCTCTTTAGAGATAGCCTACATGAGCCTCTCATTCTGTAATTGACTAATTATGGAGAGGATCTGGCCAATAAAGAGATCTTGTTTATCACCCTGGTCCACATTTTCTTCAAAGAGTATCTTCTCCCAAAAAGAGACCAATGAATTCTTGAGAGTTTGAGGGTCCTCTATGTGCCTACCATCTTTCATCTAGAGCTTGGAAATATGGTTCCTTTCTCATTATTTTACAAGCCAAATGATAAAACTTAGTATTGTTGTCTCCCTCTTAGAGCCATCTGATTCTAGATTTCTATTTCTAGATCTCTTATCATCTATAAATATCATCAAGATTAGAAGAGATTTCTTTTTCTTCTTTAAATAGAGACTCTAGATTGTTATTATGCAGGAGTAGAGATTGAATCTTAGTCATTCTATACTCTAAAGTAGCCTTTTCCTTAAACAAGATTCTGAAATCTTATCTGATTCTATTCCTTGAGTTTGAGCTTGAGAGATTTCAACTTTTTACCAAAGATACACATTCTTCTTCTATAGTGATCATTATAACTCTTAGAAGAAAACACTTGGTCAAAATCTGTATGAGTCAATCACATTTGCCCCAATTTGAAAGGGGTTCATCAAGGGAAATTATTAAGATCAATGGTCAATAAAATTAGCCAATAATTAGAACCTCCTTTTGTCAAGACTTTAGAATTGAAAATGAAGTTATTGTCCAACCAAGAGGTAGAAGCCAAGAATCTATCAATCCTAACCAATATTTGATCTCTTCCTTTTCTTTGAGATAATCTTTAAGGGGAGTAGAAACACCATCATTATCATGAGGTGAGGGATATCCACGCTACTTTTATGAGAAATCTAGTCTAGCATCAAAATACCTATAACAATCCACTTAGATTCTTCATCCACTCTTAGCATATCTTTAACTTGGCCCTAGTAGTGGACCTTTTCAAGGATGGACTATAAACCATAAATGTTAATGAGAGAAAAAATACATTAGAGGCAAGAATAGTAACTAAACCAACAATCCATCTATTGAAATGCACAAGACAACTAAAGGCGGGGGGGGGGGGGGTGAATCAGTTGTCTCAAAACTTTAACCACTTATCAACACATTAAATGTTCAATCACTGTTATTAAGATTTAACCATGAAAGCATGAAACATGAAGCTCAACACAATAACATATGAGACATATGAGACACCAGATTTTTACGTGGAAAACCCTATAAGGGAAAAACCACGATGGGTGTTAGCCCATAGAAATAAATATGTTATAACAATATTACTGAAAAATAGAGGCTTGCTGCCAAGATCGGCTCACTACCAAGGGGGGGCTCACTGCCAAGGGTGGTGAACTGATTTGATAGCATCTACTCCATGCCTGAGTTCAATTCCATTGAAGCACAGTATAATTCCTCTGCTCTGCTAGATTCTTATACCTTTTCACTTATCTTCACATTTTCACACATGGACATCTTTTTTGCAACTTTAGTACATGTTTTTATACAATTCATCAACCTTGGAATGTACATCAAGGTCGGCATTACATTCATCAACCATTGGAACAATCTCTAAGGTCGGCATTACAAACATACATAGAAATAGGTCTGGACCTAAACAAAATTAGCTAAGGAAAAGATGTATGCGATTCACGTTATGCCTTAGGTGGGACTCAATTGCAATCTTCCACACCACAACACGCTTCCACAATCTTCAATGCATCTCTGCAAGTAGTGAAAACAACCAGGTCAACCAAGACTGGTGTTAACACTAGGTCTTCTAAAAATAGTCTTCATCCACGATCCAAATTTCTCTTTGCGGACCAATCCAAAGGTAGAAACATGATCAGGAGACATCCACAAGCACATTGTAATCATCAGGAACTTCCACATCACCTCTGATCACTTTATTCATAAGATTCTTCAAATCGGAGCATATTAACATAACTGTCAGCCACTGTCATAAGAAAAAGATCGCTTGCGGACCACCAAATCATGAACCATTAGAGTTGAAGGTACTTATCATCATTACAAACTATATTCTAGAACCACAGACTGAAATACTTAAATGCAAAGGAATGCAGAGCATAATACATTCTCCCAATCACCACCAAATATACAGAAAAAGCAGTTTTTACCCTGGTGAACATAACTCACTCAAATATTCATACAGGAGGCTCAAAATTGGAACATAGCATCTTACGACATGTCTCTAACTAAATTCCAATCTGTAGACAAGGATATTCATTCTACAAGAAATCCAGGGCAATCTACTGGACTGTTCTACTGTGAACAAAGATACTCTTCAATACACTATTTTCACTAGAGGGGCAAATTTTCTCAAAAGAACTTGAAAATTCAATATCATGAATACTTATTCATTATCTTCAACACTTATATAAGTCAATGCAAAGCATCTAACTCATTAGAAGCAAGCATCAAAACAAGAGCACAGTTGACACCAATGACAACACAGATATGTTGACATCAATGACAACAACAGTTAGGCACATACTTGCAACAATCTCCCCCTTTGTCATTGATGGCAACATATGATGTGAAAAACTATAAAGACCATCAAGACAAGATACTCCCCCTTTCTTTTTACACATTTGCACTCTTTCTCCCCCTAAGTTTTCACATGATTTCTCTCCCCCTTTGACATCAATGGCAAAGGGCACATACTTGCACTCTGTTGCTCTGATCAAATTGCCCTTTCATCAATACTGTAAGACTTACTTCTCTTTGTTAGGAAACATATCAGGAACACTTATTACTCCCTTGAGAGGTAGCTTTCAAAACATCAATCTAGATCAAAGGATGAGGCTTTGGACACCACTGGACTAATGTATACCTATGCATCTTAGTTCAGAGCAGGAAGGGTAATAACCCCTAACTTTTCTCTAAGATACTCAAAGGTATCCTTAGGCAAAAGCTTAGTAAAAATATCTACAATGTGATCCTTTGTGGACACATATTCTATCTTTACTTCATTCTCTGTCACCTTTTCTCTCAAAAAGTGATACCTTATTGATATATGCTTTGTTCTTGAGTGCATCACTGGATTCTTTGAAATGTTTATGGCACTTGTATTGTCACAAAAGATTGCAATTGAATCTTCATACACAACTCTTATGTCCTTCAAAGTCTTCTTTATCCATAATACTTGAGTGCAACATGTTGCTGCAATATACTCTACTTCTGCAGTGGACAAGGAGATTGAATCTTGCTTCTTGCTCAGCCATGAAACCAATCTATTACCAAAGAAGAAAGCACCTCCACTTGTACTTTTCCTGTCATCAACATCTCCGGCCCAATTTGCATATGTATAAGCACTGAGAGTGAAAGCATTATCCTTTGGATACCATAAGCCATGATCTGATGTGCCTTTCAAATACCTCAAGATTCTCTTGACTGCCAAATCACATGTGACTCTCTAGGATCTTGAAATCTTGCCACAAGACATACTGCATGCATTATATCAAGTCTAGTTTGAGTTAGATAAAGTAATCCTCCAATCATAGATCTATACTTTTTTTTATCAGTCTTAGGTGATCCATCAGTTTTGCTCAACTTGCAGCAAGTCACCATGGGAGTACATACTAGTTTGGAGTCCTCCATCCCAAACTTCTTCAACAACTCTTTTACATACTTAGACTGAGAAATGAAGATTCTTTTATCTGATTGAGTAATTTGCAGACCTAGAAAGAAATTCATTTCACCTAAATTCATTTCACCTAACATAGACATCTCAAATTCATTTTGCATTTCTCCTGCAAACTTCAAGCACATACCTTCATTTCCTCCAAAGATAATATCATCAACAAAGACTTCAATAATCAAGATTTGATTATCATTGATTTTGAAATAGAGATTGTTATTAGCAGTACCTTTATTGAACCCTAATTGCAACAAATACTTGTCTAACCT
The DNA here is from genome assembly GCA_027924645.1 of Cunninghamia lanceolata. Lineage (NCBI taxonomy): Eukaryota > Viridiplantae > Streptophyta > Pinopsida > Cupressales > Cupressaceae > Cunninghamia > Cunninghamia lanceolata. The sequence continues at coordinate 1,423,051 of BSBN01001132.1, forward strand.
TGCATACCAATCTCTGGGGGCTTGCTTCAGTCCATAGAAGGCCTTCTTCAATCTGTACACCATGTTATCTTGGTTTGATAACTAAAATCCTTTTGATTGTTCAATGTAGACCTTTTCTTCTAACTCACCATTTAAGAATGCAGACTTGACATCCATCTGATACACTTTGAAATCTTTGAATGCTGCAAATGCCAAAAATATTATTATTGCTTCAATCCTTGCCACAGGAGCAAAGGTCTCCTCAAAATCTATCCCTTCAACCTGAGAATATCCTTTGCATACCAATCTTGTCTTGTTCCTTGTTACTTTTCCATTCTCATTCATCTTGTTTCTTAAAACCCATTTGGTGCCAATCACATTCTTGTTAGTGGGTCTAAGAACTAGTTCCCAAGTTTGATTTTTCTCTATTTGCATCAGTTCTTCTTCCATAGCCTTTACCCAATTTTCATCATTGCAAGCTTCACTAACATTTTTAGGTTCAACTTTTGAAAGAAAACAATAATTCAGTTGTTCTTCTACAACTCTTTTCTTTGTCAGTACCCCTTTGTTTTTGTCACCTATAATCCAATCTTCAGAATGATTAATCCTTATATACTTGGGAGTCTTAACAACATTTTATGGAGCTTCTTCTTCATCTTGACTATATTTTTCTTTATTCACTATAGCCACAGGTTCATCTAATTCATAGCCACTTAGATATGGCATTCTTTCATTTTCTTCATCAACCTTCACATTAGCAGTTTCAATGATCTTTTTCAGTCTCTTGTTGTAGCACCGGTAGGCCTTACTCTTAGTAGAGTAACTAAGGAAGATTCCTTCATCACACCTAACATCAAACTTGCCTAGTTCTTCTTCTCTTCTGATATAACATTTGCTACCAAAAACTTTGAAATACTTCACTGTAGGAACTCTTCCATGTACTATAATTCATAAGGAGTTTTAGAGTTGTTACCTTTAACTTGAACTCTGTTTAGGATATACACCACAATATGTATGGCTTCTCTCTAGTACACTTTTGGTAGGTCAACTTCCCTTAACATAGTCCTAGTAGCCTCTTGAACTATCATGTTCTTTCTTTCAACAACTCCATTCTGTTGAGGAGTCCTAGGTGCATACAACTGTCTCTTTATCCCTTGTTCTTCATAGAAAATATTGAATTAATTTGATGTGAACTCACCTCTTCTATTAGACCTTAAGCATTTGATCCTCAACTCTAACTCATTCTTAACCATTGCCTTGAAAGCTTTGAACTTGTCTAGGGCTTTAGATTTTTTTTTTAGAAAAGTGACCCAAGTAATTCTAGAATAATCATCAATAAGCAACATAAAATACATGTCACCTTGCAAACTTCTTGTTCTTGTGGGACCACACTATTGGAGTACGGGAAACATTGAGAGGGGGGGGGTGAATCAGTGTTTCAATAATCAATTTCAACTTCTTAATGATCAAAACACTTAAACTCTTTGCAAACTACAAATGTTCAGTTTCGAGAATATAACTATATGTGATACCCAACCTTTGGATTCTTAAACAATATGTAAACTCAAATGCTGCAATATCAATAAAAGAAACAACAAGACTAGAAATGCATCGACAAAAGAATCATAACACAATAGTTTTCATTAGTGGAAAACCCTCATGGGGTAGAAAAACCACTCGATAAATGCCTCACTGGCTTAATCAGAAAAATCACCAATTACAAAGCCTCACTGACTACAAAATGTCTCACTGGCAACATAAACCTCACTGGCAACATAATCCTCACTAGCAACATAAACCTCACTGGCAACATAAGCCTCATTGGCTACAGATCAAACTTGTCTCACTGACATGATCTTATACAACAGATTCTCAAAGATCAAATGAAAGATATACAATACAGAGGGTTTCTTTGTTTCTCTACAATCTAGATCTTGATAGTCTCATTTATTTGAGACTCAAGAATCAAAAATCAATGTGCACACACAACTCAATTGATCAAGAAAGATTTTGCAATGATACACTATTGCTATGATAATGATATTGCAAGAATGTATAACTTCATCAATACTACTACAAAGTTTTTTCAGTTCCATATTTTTATATTGTCTTACATCCTTTCATTTCTTTCATCAAACAGTTTATACTTGTAACAGAATCAGTTCAACTGTCTCTGGGAGTTTCCTTTTGAATCAATAACTGTTAAGGTCAAGTGGTTGAATAGACCCATTTAGGAAAAACTTGAGTATGTAAAACCTTTCACAATGCCCTTGAATATATTACAAATAATCAAACTTTAGTCAAAGTGATTCATATAATCTTCAAATTGTTTAATGTAACCAGAGAAAATAAGAAATGCCTTTCCAAACTATCGTTAACAATACTTAACCACATCAGATGCAAGATAAACAAATTTGATTCCAAACACTTTCCATAAAATCCTAGCATCATGGCATTTGGGTAAAACCTTCTTAAACCCTAACTACAACCTTCGTTGTTTACAAAGAAGTTTCATAAAATTGTTGTCGTTCTTAACTCTTAATTATTTTTCAATAGAATAGGTAAGTGAAGTGTAAGCGAACAAACCATAGTTTGAAGTCAAAGACTTCACTATACTCTTAAGACTAAAGCTGCCGACAAGACAAGGGTTTTGTTGTGCCTTTGAGCTTCAAAAAACAATAATAACTACCAAGCTCCCATTTTGACTTTGCTATAGCGTATTGTAAACTCGAGCTTTGTCATATCCAAAAGATCCTCCTCATGATAGCCGAATTTCACTGTTCAAACCCTAAGTGACAAAGCCATCATTTTACAAAGTGCAACATTATAAAATGATCGACAAAAACACTCTTTTTGCCCGATATACCAAGGTCACCGAGAGCACAAGTTTACCCTAAAAGAAACTGGTGACCATCAAATAAAATCATAACCTTTTGACTTGATGAGAATGTTGACAACCTGTTGATCAGGTTAATTATCTTAAGTGACCCCGAAAGCCTTTGTTCATTATTGATTTTCAAACCAAATCAATAATATTTAACCTTTCATAAATCAAATGAAGATAACCAAATGTTGCCCTTTTTAACATTGAAGTTAGATGAAACAACCCTTCATATCAATGATGACCTTGATAACTAAGTAGGATCCTTGAAATTTTATTCCTTTGAACATGCCTTTGTTTGCATATTGGATCAAGTGAAATAATCAAGTGCCTTTTTATCAATAATAGCAAGGATGTCACATGTCAAAACACCAACTGTATGTATACCTAACATGTTGTCCCCATATGTTGTCTCAAACATCGATATCAGTGTCACTCAAAACACATAAAATAAATGTTGCCCTTATAACCAAGCCAAAGGTCTTTAATGAATACCACACATGTATGCAAAACATGTATCACCTGAATATGTATGTCACCTGTAGAAATGTGGCAAACCAAACTAACCATGTCTTTCTTATGTAGAATACCTGAATACTTGCCAATACTGGAAGTGCCATAAGTAACCCTTGATATCAATACCAAAATCAATATCAAAGAGGGCAACACACACAAATATGTATGTACTAGCTCCAACAATCCAATACAGAATTGTTCTTTGTTTTTGAAACTTGTTCTTGTTTGTTTCCCAAATTGACACTCCTTGCAAATGGTGTTGATAGGCTTCACAAGTTTAGGCAGATCTCTTATAGCCTGTGTAGAACTTAACTTCACCAAATTGTCAAAATTGATATAAAACATCCTTCTATGTCACAGCCATCTCTCATCAATCTGAGCCAACAAAAAGTAATCAATAGTTCCTCTCAAATGATAGACATTACCTCTAGTCTTCTTTCCAGTAGCAATCATTGTTTCGGAGTTCTCCATGATCTTGCATCCATTGTCCTTGAATCTCAGATCATAGCCTTTGTCACACATCTGACCAACACTCAAAAGTTGTGCTTTAAACCCTTCACATACAGAACATCATCAGTATTGTGCTTTCCATCAAAAGAAATAGATCCTTTTCCACAAATCTTACCATTTGTATCATCTCCAAACCAAACTGATCCTCCATCATACTTTTCCAAACTTACAAACTTAATTTTATCATCAGTCATGTGATGTGAGCATCCACTGTCAATAATCCATTCATCCTTATCTTTCTCAACCTAAACAACCAAAGCAATTTCTTCCACTGGTTTTTCTTCCTTCACACAGCTAGCAGGATTAGTAGACACAGGTTCTTCTTTAATTACAATAAACAAGCATTCATTTGCACTAGTACTAGCATCATCAGATTCATCATCTATCACACCTTCATCATCAAGATCTCTAACATAGTAGCATTTCTTTGAAACCCTAGGTCTATTCTCAAATCTTTTTCTATTCCTTTCAATTCTCTTAGGACACCTAGAAGCATAGTGACAAAGCTTACCACATGAAAAGCATTTGAAAGGTAATTTGCCTTTGAACTTACCAGAACCTCTTTGCAAGCATCAGATTCATCATCTGTCACACCTTCATCATCAAGATCTCTAACATAGTAGCATTTCTTTGAAACCCTAGGTCTATTCTCAAATTTTTTCTATTCCTTTCAATTCTCTTAGGACACCTAGAAGCATAGTGACAAAGCTTACCACATGAAAAACATTTGAAAGGTAATTTTCCTTTGAACTTACCGGAACCTCTTTATAGTCTATCAACAAAGTTTGCTTCAATTTCACCAAGCTCATCATCAGGTTCCACCTTGTACTTCTTAGCTCTAGAGATCTTCTCTAAAGTGTTGGCTTTGAAAGCAGTCTCAATCTTTGGTAGAGCATCACCAAACTCTCTCATTTCAAAAGTTGTAAGCTTTCCAAGCAACTGATCCTTAGTGACTCTTTGCACAATCATTACTTCTTCAATTGTAGCTACCTTGTGACTGTAGGACTTAGGTAATGACCTAAGAATTTTCATCACAACTTCCTTCTCATCAATAGTTCCTCCCATACATTTTAATCCATTGACAATTTCATCAACCTTTTGCATGTAGGTTGTTATGTTTTCATCTTCGCTCATCTTTAAACCGTCATATTTTGCTTTCAGGCCTTGCAATTTGGCACTCTTTACAAACTCATCTCCTTCATAAATATTTTTCAACTTTTCCTAGAATTCATGAGCAGTTTCCATATCCATGACCTTTACCAACTCAGTGTCAGACAAGGCACTTAACAGAGCATCTCTAGCTTTTATATTTAACTCATATTCTTGTTGGCACGAGACACTGCTATGTTGAATAATTAAGTGTTGTCATTGATGGAAACAAGAAAATGAAAAAGGTTGGGACAGAGATCATGGTCCAGTGAAGAAGACTTAGTCATATTGGCTAAGTGTTGGCAATGTATAGAAGTAGAGACAAGATAACAGTGTTTGGATTGGCATTGGTCCACAGTTGAAGATCAAGGTTTGCGGCTCTGGTATAATGTTCCTAACACTCAGATGATCTTATATCCAAGGTTTCATCTTTTGATTAGTTCTAGAAGTATATCTTCAAATGGCCTAAGATCGGTAGAACAGAATACAGTACTATTCAGAGTAGTACACTCAGTTGTTTTGGTCTGCATTCCTCTGGTGATGCATATCTTGATATGTGGTTTTGAGTTGTTGTAAAAACTTGTATGAAGTGTCTAAATCCAGAGTTGTAGAGTTTGAAGTCCACCAGAAAGATAGTTACAAGCTGTTGAGTATCGCTACACTGTTTGACAGAGTTTGAGTGTGACAGAGTCTGAGTTCTGATTGTCCGCATTTTTCTACTAAAGGATATTTTGCTTTGTGGTTCTAAAGCTATGATTTGTGATGCCTGAGGATTCTTTGACATGATTTTGAGCAAGTCCTATGGTCTGCAGTAAAAGATGTAGTCTAATAGATGAACTGAATCAGTGGCAGTCTGGGTTAGAGGCCAACATGATAAGTTGGAATTGTATGTGGTAAGTTCTATTATTTAGGACTTAATCTTAAGTGGTTAAATAGTTGAGGCCAACATATGTGAATGCAATTCAAGTATTGTTTGAGTTCGCTGGGAGTTTTGGTAAATGAATTTGGCCAACAAGCTACTTAAAGTATGAGTGCATGCTTCACTTCATTAGGCCGACCTAATATGAAGATTTCAAGTGTTGCGGATATATAAAAGGGATCGAATTCAGTGTTTGGGGTGTGTGAGGTGAATGTGATACATTTTTATGTGCGACATACAAAGGAAGGCAATTTTGTGGAGGTAATAAACAGTAGAAGAGAGATCTTATTCCCATGTAAAAGAAGAGCAGGGAAACAGAGTAGTCAGACATAAAAAGTTTTGAGACAGTATTTATGTACTTCATTGGAACTGCAACCAAGCATGTGTAGATGCAATCCAAGCAATTCAAATTGGCAGTGAGCCATTCTTCTTTCTTCTTTCTTTCTCTAGGCAGTGAGCTTGTGTTGGTAGTGAGCATTTCTTTGGGCAGTGAGCCTTCTTGTAATCCGGTATTGTGCTATAATAATATATTGTGAGCTAACACTCACCGTGGTTTTTCCCTTTTTGGGCTTTCCACGTAAAAATCCTGGTGTTCATGTGTTATGTCTTTATGGTTGTTATTCCTATGTTTATTTTGCTTTCATATTATTAATTTTGGAGATTGGATTAATAAACTTGTTAAGAAGTGGCTTTGTGGAATACTGATTCACCCCCCTCTCAGTATTCCTTGCTATCAACAATTGGTATCAGAGAAAGGTTCCTTGGAAGAGGCCTAACAACTTAAGGAAGATTTGGGTAGTATAATCATGGCAGCAAGAATATTTGGAAATTATGAAAGCAACAAGGAATTAGAAGCAGCTCTTATTGATCTTGAAAAGTCTGAAGCTGAAGTCAAGGATCTAAAGGATAACATGCAAGAAGTTGATGAATGCATTTCAAATTTAAAAGATGATGCAGAGCAGGGTGGAGGTTATCAATCCAATCACAATCAACCAACCTTTATTATCTTGAAACCCTAACTTGATGGTTTATTCACAAACTCTCATATTCCCCTAGTAGTACTTGAAACAGGGTTTTTCCACCATAACTTTCCAAAAAGATCTTGAAACAAAAATAGAAGGGTAGTTTTAGATACTCTTTATGCCCTTTGACAACATATCCAATGTTTAGGTGGGGTTGTTTTGGAACACAGAGGTCAAATCTTGATTGTCCTACTCTTGACTAGGCTTAAGGTGGTGCAACAAATAGGGTTTTTCGGCCATAATTTTCAAACCACCACTGATCTCCAAGATAGAAAACTTGATTCAAATACCCATTTGGCCCTTATTTAACATATCTCAAAATTAGGGTAGGTTATTTTGTATGGAAACCCTCAAATTTGGACTATTTTCCCTCAAATTAGGCCTACTAGGGTTTCAAACCTGTTTTAGTAAAATGGACATAACTTGCTCAAAACACAATGAAATTGAGTGCAACAAAAAGTAGTAGAAAGTAGATTCAATTATCTTTCTATCCATATTACATTTAGGTCATACAAATGTTTTACTAATCTGTACCAAGCTCTGGAACAACAATTTAATGTTTAGAAAATGCAAAAAATAAAGCTTCTTTATTGATTTTTGTGTAAAACTTCAACCCCCAACCTTGGCTCGAATTCCCAAGTCTTATTCAAACTTTTTATAACCCAAAACAAGCATTGCTAACTGCCTTTTCAGTTTTCCAACCATTCAACTTCTCATTTTCAACCTATGACTCTTCACATTCCTTGATTTTTGTAGTTTTGCAATAAAGACAACATTTGCAAAATTGAACAATTAGGTCCCACAAACTACCTAGAAACCTAACAAGGACTCAAAAACACATGACACATGGTCAAAATGACCTTATTACATCAAAGACAAAACAAAAATAAAAAATGACAAAATTGCTTCATATAGGCATGAAATCAACTAGGTGCTCCTGCACCATACTCCTAAGGGAAAGAAAAGCTCAAGTCCACTTGAGTGCAAATCTGCTATTTCTTCCTGGTCTTCCAATTCATCCATACTATTGTCTTGATGTCTTCTGGACTTTATCTTTGTGTCTTCAACTTGCTTGCACTTGGTTGTCTTCGCAGCTCCTTATCTTCCTTCATCCTTGTAAGGTATTCTTGTTTTAGTATCCTCCTCTAAATCTAATCTCTTTCAAGAGCATGCTTCTCAATGAGTTTGATCTCCTTGTCTAACAAACCTACACATACATAGTCCAATGAAAGATTAGAAATAAAATATTGAGACCTTGAGGTCTCCTCCTTGTCTCCTTGCACCATACACTCCACTTCAACCTTGTCCTCTAACATCCTTAAATGATAACTGATCCTTCTCATTGGAGGTAATAAATTAGTAGGTTCATCAACAACAATGTCTATCTACCCTTCAACATGTCCTGTATGTCCCAAGGAAACTCATCAATGTGTACTGTTGTTATGACTGTCCTAGGTCTGATTATTGTGTCAAAATCTACTTTCTCCTCCTCATCAACAGATGGCTTAGGTTCTTCCATCATCAACAAAGACTCTCCAAGGTTTGGTGTTGTTGTCCTCTCTTGTCTTCTTCTCCTCTGAATGATCTTCTTGACGGGCCGCTTTACCTTCTTTCTTATTGGTAAATGCCAACCATTCTCCTAGTTTTCTCTCTCAAGCAACTATTGCATCTCAAGGCATGCCTCCATTCTTTTTTCTACATCTTCCAAGGCATGCCTCAACTCTATTATCTCTTGCTGGACATTTATCTGTTCTTCCTTTTCATTTTTCTTCTTTATGTCACTTTTCTCTTTTCTCATCACTTGTTTCTTACTTAATACCTCCTTACTCTGCAAGTCTCCATGGACTAATCTTCTCAACATTTCCATTCTTCTTTCTCAAGCAAGTCTCTTTGACCTTGCTTCTTCTTGTCTTTGTGATACCTCACCTCAGACATCTTTCTTTTCCCTAGCCTAGTCTCTTGGCATCCAGGTTCTTCCTTCAACCTGCAAAAAGACAATACACAAACTCCAAAAACTTATCTTGCCTAGATCTTCAAGCTCTAATACCATTTGATGCAGATCAGGGTGCAGGTTATCAATCCAATCACAATCAACCAACATTTGTTATCTTGAAACCCTAACGTGATGGTTTATTCACAAACTCTCCTATTCCCCTAGTAGTACTTAAAACAGGGGTTTTCCACCATAACTTTCCAAGAAGATCTTGAAACAAAAATAGAAGGGTAGTTTCAGATACTCTTTATGCCCTTTGACAACATATCTAATTTTTAGGTGGGGTTGTTTTGGAATACAGAGGTCAAATCTTGACTGTCCTACTCTTGACTAGGCTTAAGGTGGTGCAACAAATAGGGTTTTTCAGCCATAATTTTCAAACCAGAACTGATCCAAGAAAGAAAACTTGATTCAAATACCTATTTGGCCCTTATTTAACATATCTTAAAATTAGGGTAGGTTATTTTGTACTAAAACTCTCAAATTTGGACTATTTTCCCTCAAATTAGGCCTATTAGGGTTTCAGACCTATTTAAGTAAAATGGACATAACTTGCTCAACACACAATGAAATTGAGTGCAACAAAAAGCAGTAGAAAGTAGATTCAATTATTTTTCCAGCCATACCACATGCAAGTCATACAAATGTCATACTGATATGTACCAAGCTCTGAAATAGTAATTTAATGTTTAGAAAATGTAGAAAATAAAACTTCTTTATTGATTTTTGTGTAAAACTTCAACCCCCAACCTTGGCTTGACTTCCCAAGGCTTATTCAAACTATTTATAACCCAAAACAAGCATTGCTAACTACCTTTTCATTTTTCCAACCATTCAAATTCTCATTTTCAACCTATGACTCTTCACATTCCTTGATTTTTGCATTTTTGCAATAAAGACAACATTTGCAAAATTGAACAATTAGATCCCACAAACTACCTAGAAACTAACAAGGACTCAAACACACATGACACATGGTCAAAACGACCTTATTACATCAAAGACACAAAACAAAAATAAAAAATGACAAAATTGTTTCATATAGGCATGAAATCAACTAGGTGCTCCTGCACCAAAAGAACAAGTCAAGAAATTCAAAGAAAATACAAAGAAGTAAGTAATCAATTGATATTAGCAAATGAAACCTTGAATTATTTGAAAGTGGAAGTTATATAAAAAGTAAAAGCAAAGGAAGACCTGAATCTATTGGTAAAAAGTAAGTCAGAAGATTATGTCAAACTTGAAAAAGAAATTGTGTCTAAAAGCAGATCTGGAAAAAGCCAAGAGCTATGAAGAAAAGTTCAAGATGAGCTTTGCAAAACTTGATGAGATGATTGCTAGTCAAAAGAATGCTGGTGATAAACAAGGCTTGGGATTTGAGAAAAGAGAAAGTTCAAAATCTGTCCAAGCAAACACTAAGTTAAAGCAAAATAGAGGGAACCAGTTCAGAAATCAAGATGAGCTCTACAAAACTTGATGAGATGATTGCTAGTCAAAAGAATGTCAGTGATAAACAAGGCCTAGGATTTGAGAGAGGAGAAAGTTCAAAATCTAGCCAAGCAAACACTGAGTTAAAGAAAAACAGAGGGAACCAGTTTAGAAATCAAAGAAGAAGACCTAGAAGACCTCTGGTCAGGTAACCAAATGCTCAAAGGTACCCATCTTTCAATGGCTATTGTTTTAATTGCAAAAAGTTGGGTCATAAAGCTACTTAGTGTAGGAGTAGAATAAATTAAAATGTTCCATCATTCTCTAGTCAATGTTTCAATTGCAAGAAAATTGGTCATAGATCAAATGAATGCAAAAATCGGTAAGAAATGGCTTTTAAAATACTCAATCATTCAATGGAAGATCTTTTGCATGCAACAGATTTGGACACATGGCTAATCAATGCAGAACAAGGATAAATTCATTCAGAGGAAGGAATCAAGGACAAGGAAACATTGTGTGCTACAACTGTAACAAATTTGGACATGTTGCAAGAGTTTGTAGAAGCAAGAATGTGAAGAGAAATTACTGTGCTGAAGAAAGGAAAATAGAGAAGAGGAATGATAAGGGAAGGGAAAAAGTTGATCTAGTTGAAACTTAGAAAGAAATGGACAAGATCTAGATCAAGAAAGAAGTAATTGAAGTTAAGGATAGATCTGCACCAGCATCCGGTGCAGATACTTCCTCTGGGAAGTGAATTGAGAGCTCTGGCTCAGAGGGAGTGGTGTTGAAAATTCAAAACCCCTAGCCAGATAGATAGTGCTACAGTTTGGCATGAAGATGTGTGGTGGAATGTGATATGGAAGATCTTATGGAAGAAATTTGGAAGAAAATACGTTAGTGCGTCACATTGAGAAGCAATCTTGATCGACTGTATCTATTAGAGAAAATTCAGGCAGCTTTTGAGAATGAGCATTTATGACGACTAGGTCAAGTGTGGAGGATAAAAAGAAACTCATTTGCCCTTCAACTCACTTTGCATTCGAGCCACTAGATATCTGAGAGAGATTGAAGCAAGATTTCAAATGACAATAGAAATTCAAAGAACTTAGAGTGATTTAGGTGAAGAAAACCCTTATTCGGCACAACAAGGTAATTACCGTTGGAACTTTATTTGTGAAATCTTTGCAATGGCAACCCCACAAGTTATTGATATCACTGAGTGACCATGACCTAAATTCAAGAAACACCCATTTAAATCTATTGAAGTCGATCAGATGGGTGCATTTTCATAAGTTCTACACGGAGTTTTGCATGTAGAAGATGTTAGGGCTTATATTCATGTTGCCCTGGAAGAGCATGAAAAAAGCAAACTCAGATTTATTTCTAGATCACTTGTGCGGTGAGGATTGTGATTTGAAAAATGAATACAAGGCATTAGAAACAAAGAAATTCATTCAGTATATTGACTTCCTGACATTCACAGAGGATGAGTGGATCTGGTATGTGTTAAGCAGGGTTTGTGATAAATTCATGTGGCTTGAGAGACCTTTTAAAATCACAAAAGATGTTGTAAGGGTAGTAACTGGGTTAAGCTCCATCAGATCGGTACCAGTGTTGAAAGCCATGAAGAATGATAAAGTAATGGTGGCCACTGGAGCAAAGTTTTACAAAAGGTCACTAACAATCAATGATATTGAAGACCATGCAGTAAGATTTATTTCCATGATTATTGGGTATAATGTTTATTTCTCAAACTAGGAAAATTCAGTCTTTGGTACAACAATCTACACAGCATTTGAGATGGTTAAGGAAGATGCAGAGTATGATCTTTGTGAACTACTCTGACAACAACTGATGGAAAATTTAAGGAAGACCAAAGAGCAAAAATATCCATTCAAATATGTTATGATGATTATCTGTTTATTCTTTTACTTCATGCAAGAGTTTCTAGGTATGAAGAATCTATTCTGGACAAATGATAAACTTGTTGCAGTTCAAATTAGAAATCATCTTAATAGCATAGGTGGTATTGATGCTCAGAACACAGCCCTATGGGGCTATTTCAAAAGCTTCCAAAGGTCAATGTAAGCTAGGGAAAGAATCCCCAAAGTAGTTGTTGAAAAATACAAGGATACTATTTACTTTATTGTGAGAAAAGATTAGTGCTTGATGAAGGTTGTTGAGCCTAGAACCATATGGGTTATGCCTATGGGTTATGAGGTAGATGGAGTGATATTAGAGAATTATGCTCAACATGTATTAAGTAAACCCAGAGATCCCAATGAAGAAAGATTTGGGACTTATGACAAATTATATGCTAAAATTCATGTTGAAGTGAGAAAGCCTAAGATCTCTAAGAAAATGCAGAAAGTGGCAGAAGATATTGCCTTGAAACATGGGTTCACAAAAGAATAAGTGACAAAGGCAAGGGAAAAAGCTCAAGCTAAAAAGGAAGCAAAAGAAAAGAGGAAAAGTGAATTTGTTGAACTCCAGAAGAACCCAAGGATAAATCACAAAAACCAGAGGTATCAAGAAGGAGAACCAGAGCATCTACCTCTGAAGAAGCTGCACATATTCCCTCTGGTTCTACACCATCTGTAAGTGTGGAAACTTCTGCTACCAGCCACAAAAGAAAGAAAAGTAAGGCTAAAATAATGCATGTAAGCATTGCAGTTGATGAAGAAGAAACACAATCAGATGAAGAGGTAAAGAGGATGAAAACTAAGGCTACAAAAGCCTCCAGAACCAACAAAAAGAAACCCTTTGGTAAAGGTAAGACTTAGAAAAGGTAGAAGCAAGATGTCTCTTAGACAAAAGAAGCAACTATAAATCTTGAAGATGTGCTCAAAGCCATAATAGTGGATGGCAATCTAAAACCAATTACACAATTATATAATGAATATAATGATCCTGATAAGAGGATCATTGAGACTGCTATTGTAGAATATCTAATCATCTACAACTAGGCCCTAATTGAAATAATTGATGATCTCCCACATAGCCTGGCAAACATAATGCCTGCAAGAAAGGAAGCAGTTATGGCAAAGGATGTTGAGCTTAGAGAACATTTATTAATGAAACTATATCCAAAAATCACTCCAAAGGAAAAAGTGAAAATCTCCAAAGCAATTCACAACAAATTCAAGTCAAAAAGGAGAATGATTGCTCTCATGGGAAGAGATATTGAAAAGGTGGTAAAGGAAACTAAAGAAATCACTCTAGACACATTAAGGGAATTTAATCTCCCTACCATTTATGACAATAAAGAAACTGATGCTAGAGATGATACATTTCTTCCAGAAGTGAACCTTGAATAGGAAATAAATGAAGTTGACAAAGTGACTAAGGAGAAAGAAGTATCTACTCATGACACTGAAACAAGATCCTCTCTAGAAGATCAAGCTAAGGATAAAATTGACAAGGAGAAGACTGAGGAAGAATAGATCAAGGAAATTCCTCCACTAGAACAAAAGGAGGATACCAATAAGGACATGGATCTAGATGATCTAGAGAAGAACCTGAAAGAATAAGTCTCTTATACACAAAGAGACACTGCAGAATCAATTAAGGAACTTCTAGAGAAAGAGAAACAAGTTCTAAATGAGCCTGAGTTTCTACATGGTCCAATAAACTTGGATACAATGTCCCCTATACAAAAACTTAAATTGGCTTCAATTGTACAGGCAAAAGCTAGAGAGGAAATGTTAAAGTCTCACATTAAGGACAACGAGCTCATTGGAGAAGCATCTAGCATTTTGGAGAAGCTGATGCCAACATACCAGAAGGACACATCCATGTCATCAACAAATCAACTAAAGGAACTCATAAACTCTGTAAGTAAACATTCTGAATCTCTTGAGAAATATGCAAAAATAAAAGTAAGACAAGAGTTTAATGAGAAAAGATTGGATAAGTTAAAGAAAATGATAGCTAATGACAAAACCCAGCTAGATAATAGGATAAAAAGCATTCAGAGAGCCATTAAAGAAGCTGGTGACATATACAAATTTTGGTTATCTTGGTAGGAAGCCACTAAGAAAATAGAAGTGAAGATCAAGGATTTAGAGTTGAAATTGATAAATATTTCTAAGTCATTTGATCCGGTGACTGAATCAGTTAGCAGTAAGGAAAGTCAATTCATCAACCTTTATGATGACTTGAACAATCTAATAAGAGAGAGGGATCAAATCAAAAATAGAATGTCTCAGCTAAGATGAATAATCAGTCCTAAGTTAGACACCATGTTTAATCTAGCAGTAGAAGCACAAGTAGCTTCACAATCTAACACATCCTCTGATCTTCACAAGGCAGAGACCATAATTTTCCTACTTAGTGGTCATATTCAAATTTTAGACAATGCTAAGAAAGGTTGGGATGGTGAGCTTGCCCAAATACATGTAAAATAAAGTTGAGGATTGTACTTGTATATATGTGACTTGCAATTTTGACAAATTTTTGGCTTTGAAACCTACACATTTGCCATTGATGTCAAAGGGGGAGAAGAAGATCAGTGAAAATGGGGAAAACATCTTAGGGGGAGAAGAAATATAGAGTGTATATAGAAAAGGGGAGCAGTCAAGGCAGTCAAGCATTTTTCACTAAGTGTTGCCATCAATGCCAAAGGGGGAGATTGTTGGCAAGAGACATTGCTATGTTGAATAATTGAGTGTTGTCATTGATGGCAACAAGAAAAGGAACAAGGTTGGGACAAAGATTGTGGTCCGGTGAATAATACTTAGTCATATTGGCTAAGTGTTGGCAATGTATAGAAGCAGAGACAAGATAACAGTGTTTGGATTGGCATTGGTCCGCAGTTGAAGACCAAGGTTTGTGGCTCTGGTATAATGTTCCTAACTCTCAAATGATCTTATATCCAAGGTTTCAGCTTTTGATTAGTTCTGGAAGTATATCTTCAAATGGCCTAAGATCGGTAGAACAGAATACAGTGGTATTTAGAGCAGTACACTCAGTTGTTTTGGTCCGCATTCCTCCGGTGTTGCATATCTTAATATGAAGTTTTGAGATGTTATAAACACTTGTATGAAGTGTCTAAATCAAGATTTACAGAGTCTGAAGTCCACCGGAAAGATAGTTATAAGTTGTTGAGTATCGCTACACTGTTTGACAGAGTTTGACTGTGACAGAGTCTGAGTTCTAATTGTCCGCATTTTGCCGCTAAAGGATATTTTTATTTGTAGTTCTAAAGGTATGATTTGTGATTCCTAAGGAGTCTTTGACATGATTTTGAGAAAGTCTTGTGGTCCGTAGTAAAAGATGTAGTCTGACAGATGAATTGAATCAGTGGTAGTCTGGGTTAGAGGCTGACATGATAAGTTGGAATTGTATGCGGTAAGTTCTATTGTTTAGGACTTAATCTTAAGTGGTTAAATAGTTGAGGCCAACATATGTGAATGCAATTCAAGTATTGTTTGAGTCCGCTGGGATTTGTGGTAAATGAATTTGGCCGACAAGCTACTTAAAGTATGAGTACATGCTTCACTTCATTAGGCTGACCTGATATGAAGATTTCAAGTGTTGCAGATATATATAAGGGATCAAATTTAGTGTTTGGGGTGTGTGAGATGAATGTGATACATTTTTATGTGCGACATATAGAGGAAGGTGATTTTGTGGAGGTAATAAAGAGCAGAAGAAGAGAGATCTTATTCCCATGTAAAAGCAGAGCAGGGAAACAGAGCAGTCAAACATGAAGAGTTTTGAGATAGTAGTTATGTACTTCATTAGAACTACAACCAAGCATGTTTAGATGCAATCCAAGCAGTTCAACTTGGCAGTGAACCATTATTCTTTCTTCTTTCTTTCTCTAGGCAGTGCGCCTATTTTGGCAGTGAGCCTTTCTTGCAGTGAGCCTTTCTTGCAGTGAGCATTTCTTTGGGTAGTGAGCCCTAAGGCAGTAAGCCTTCTTGTAATCCGGTATTGTGCTATAATAATATATTGTGGGCTAACACTCATCGTGCTTTTTCCCTTTTTGGGTTTTCCATGTAAAAATTCTGGTGTTCATGTGTTATGTCTTTATGGTTGCTATTCCTATGTTTATTCTACTTTCATATTATTAATTTTGGAGATTGGATTAATAAACTTGTTAAGAAGTGGTTTTGTTGAATACTGATTCACCCCCCTCTTAGTATTCCTTGCTATCAACAATTCTTTGATTTCGTCTTCAGTTGTTAAACCATTCTAAGGCATGGTATACTTTGTCTCTGCTGCTTTCTATACTCTATAACCAAGACAAAGGAGATGGCTTTTCATTCTCACCTTCCATAAAGCATAATTTGTCCCATTAAACTGCGGAGCTTCCTTCTTGTAAGACATCCTAGATCAACCTCAAGCTATTAGGCTTACTTCCGAGGAACCTTGCTCTGATACCTATTGTTGAAATGCACAAGATAATTGAGAGGGGGGTAAATTAGTTGTCTCAAAACTTTAACCACTTATCAACACATCAAATGTGCAATCACTATTATTAAGATTTAACCATGAAAGCATGAAACATGAAGCTCAACACAATAACACATTCAACACATGAAATACCAAATTTTTACGTGGAAAACCCTATAAGGGAAAAACCACGGTGAGTGTTAGCCCACAAAAATAAATATGTTATAACAATACTAAAAAATAGAGGTTCATTGCCCAAAAATGCTCACTGCTAATATTAGGGCTCACTGCCAAGATCGGCTCACTGCCAAGGGTGGTGAACTAATTTGATAGCATCTACTCCATGCCTGAGTTCAATTCCATTGAAGCATAGTATAATTCCTTTACTCTTCTCTTCTTACACCTTTTCACTTATCTTCACATTCTCGCACATGGACATCTTTTTCGCAACTTCAATACATGTTTTTATACAATTCATCAACCTTGGAATGTACATCAAGGTCGACATTACATTCATCAACCATTGGAACAATCTCCAAGGTTGGAATTACAAACATACATAGAAATAGGTCTGGACCTAAACAAAATTAGCTAGCGAAAAGATGTATGTGAATCATGTTATGCCTTAGTTGGGACTCAATTGTAATCTTCCATGCCACAACATGCTTCCACAATCTTCAATGCATCTCGGCAAGTAGTGAAAACAACCAGGTCGGCCAAGACCAGTGTTCACACTAAGTCTTCTAAGAGCAGTCTTCATCCACGATCTAAATTTCTCTTTGGAGACCAATCCAAAGGTAGGAACATGATTAGGAGACATCCACAAGCACATTATAATCATCGGGAAATCTGCACCACCTCTGATCACTTTATTCATAAGATTCTTCAACCGGAGCATATTAACATAATCATCAGCCATTGTCATAAGAAAAAGATCGCTTGGGGATCACCAAATCATGAACCATTAGAGTTGAAGGTATTTATCATCATTACAAACTATATTCTAGAACCGCAGACTAAAATACTTAAATGCGGAGGAATGCGGAGCATAATACATTCTCCTAGTCACCACCAAATATACAAAAAAAATAGTTTTTACTCTAGCGAACATAACTCACTCAAATCTTCATACAAGAGGCTCAAACTTGGAACATAGCATCTTAATACATGTCTCTAACTAAATTCCAATCTGTAGACAAGGATATTCATTCTACAAGAAATGCAGAGCAATCTACTGGACTGATCTGTTGTGAACAAAGATACTCTTCAATACATTGTTTTCATTGGATGGGCAAATTTTCTCAAAAGCACTTGGAAATTCAATATTGGAATACTTATTCATTATCTTCAACACTTATATAAGCCAATGCAAAGCATCTAACTCATTAGAAGCAAGCATCAAAACAAGAGCACAGTTGACACCAATGACAACACATATATGTTGACATCAATGACAACACCGATTAGGTACATACTTGCAACACCATCAACCTGTAGAAATCATTTCTTGCATATTGGTTTCTTATGTGTTCCAAAAAATGGCTATACCACTAGCTAAACCTTTGGTATATTTACACATAATCCCCCATTTTCCTTGAAAGAGGGACATATTATGGAAATCATTATCTAAATTGATGTTAATTTCTTGAATCAAGATGATATTCATATTAGATTTCTCCAAGAATCTTTGGTGAATCATTTTCTTAGAGTGGAAGTTCAATCCCCTAATGTTCCAAGATATAATTAGGATCAGGTAACTTTTGATCCTTTGGTGCTCCCCAAGTTGTTCTCCAGTTAAGATTGGTTCCCAATAACAACATCAACCATAACAACTAATTGTAAGCCAACATATTTGTTAGGTCTTCCCACTTTAGATTGTCCAAAATCTCCCTTTTTTAGGTTCTTGTAGTGAGTAGCCTTGCCTAAAGCTTTTGGTTCTAAACTAGATCGTTCCTAAAAATCCAAGGGGTTATAGAGTTTCTCTTAATCCTTACTTTTGAAAGTGTAGTTAAGGGGGATAAGCCTATTATCCCTAGTCTCTAGGCTTAAAGAATCCATTTTAGCTTCTAGTTCATCAACCAAATTTTCTAAGTCTCCTTTGAATTTAGATACAATCTTGAAATTGTGTTTTCTTAACTATCTCCATTCCATCTTGTGAAACCTTTCTTGATTAACAACCTTTTCCTTTCATCATCTAAATTCTTATTCCTAATCTTATGCTTCTTTTTAGTTTTGATAAAACCTTCAAGATATTTATTAGACTCTTCTTGAATCCTTTGTATTTGTACTTTCTCTCAAAGATTTGGACATTCTTTCATAAGGTGATCATATTCATGGCATCCATGACATCTGAATGAGAAACTTTTGTAATCCAACGATTGGATCTACTCCACCTCTCCAACTTTTAGAGTAATTATTTTTGGAAGAGGAGCATCAAGATCAAGCTCAACACATATTCTCACATAAACCAAATGATGCTTTCCATGAAAAGGCTTGGAAGTGTCAATAGTTGGCCCCAATGATTTGGCAATCATTCAAAAATGTATGGGGAATAAAACTCTTGAGTGAGAGCATACATGGAGATTCCAATTGGTGCCATAGTAAGCATTTCCTCTTAGGGTTTGAAACCCACGTGCTAATGCTTCATGAGGAGTTTTGCATTTTAGAAAAAATTAGGGACTTGTACCAAAGACAACATCTTTGTCAAATTTGTCAATAAATATAGAAATAAAATATCCTTTAGCACAAGCACATAGCTCATGGTCTCCATTTGTTTTCCAATTCTTTTAGGCCCAAAGATATGGATCTTTGAGAGGTAATTGCATGCCAAGGAAACTATAGATTAAGAGCCTTCCATGTAGGGTACACACATTCTTTCATAATTCTTGAACATCAATGTTAATGACTAGAGAATCCTCTAAAGTTGGTAAGCAATTATTCAAATTACTACTAGACTGATCAATCTTACACTTGCCACTAGCTACTAGCATCACATCAATTTCATTATCATGAACTAAAGAACTAGATTCTATAATTACATTTCTAAAAGAATGAGGGGAAATGAATCCCCATGCTTGGACTCGATGAGGGTGAACCAAAAGAGGGGAAGAGTGAGTAAAGAGAGAGTTGAAGAAAGAAAATAAAAGTAAAAAATTTAATGTCACACCCTAAATTTTGACTATGATTTACTTTTTACTTGTATGTAATTAGTGGTTAATTATGCACGAATTAATGATTTGGCATTATGTGAAAATGTTAGGATAAATCAATGATATCATAAGTTTATGTTTATATGATTAGAATTTAGACATGTGATTATAAGATGTCATGATTATTTATTCATAAGGTTTATGGATTGACTAGTGATGCACTAATCCCAGTTTGGTGATTGTAAGTTGTAACCAGGAAACAGGTTTTTCACCCTCTGAGAAAGAGAGGGAGAGCATCATTGGAGAGAAGAGAATAGACATATGGATAAGAATAGATTATTTGTCATCTAAGTCTCATGTTTTTACAGTTTAGTGAACCTTCGCTGAGTATGGTAAGTTATGTTGACCAATTGGTCTAAGTTTGGTTCTGACTCGACAAATCTTCGATCATCAACTAGTTTCATTATGCTCAGGCTACTTTGTTGAAAACTAAGTTAGGATAGTTTGTGACCATCAACAAGGAAATGGTCGATAGTAGTTAAACTATTTTATTATCGTCAATTCCCGATTGGAATTCCATTATGATAGTTTATCTATTTTGACGTTTATGTAATTTTGAGAGGGGGAGAATACCTCGACCCCATTCTCATATCTTGTCAAGTGTTAGAAACAATGTAAGTATACATTGTATACACTAGTATTATGTTATTATATGTATATGTATATATATATATATATATTTAATATGATCTATAAGTTTAAACTCATAGTATGTAGATGTGAGATTTTTAGGGTATGTGGTTAAATTGCAAATTCAATGCAAACCACTACTTGATTCTATAGTCACTCAACTCCAAGTTACTCCACAATGGATAGGGAGAGAAAGGAGGATTTTCAAACAAATTTGGAGTGGTCTTTATGACCATTAACTCCATCATTGTTTATGCATGCCACTTAGAGTAAAAGCAGGCATAAATGCGGGATGGATAACCGTGGTGATGGAGAGAGGTAAAGCCTTTTAAAAGGCTATGTTAATGGGTAGCGAAGGAGTGTGGTGGAATAGTCTTAGTAGTAGGAGAGAGCCACTCTAAGTGTAGAAGGAGCGATACAAATCACAAAGCTTGGTTATCTTTAAGACCTGCGGGATAGAGCAGTGGAGATAGGAAGGAGACTCTCTTTAGAGAGCACAGTGGGAGAAAGTAGAAACAACACCCATAGGAGAAGGTAGGAATTTGGTTTTCATGCATTGATTATATATATAAATAATTTAGTTGCAAGCTTTAAACTAGATATAATCTGTGGAATAATGTGTTATTTGTATACATCATGATAGATGCCTTTGTATTAGTAGAACACAAGTTCAAATTTGTATACATTGTGATAGATAACTATATAATGCAAGCTGAGAATGATATTCATATCGCGAAGGATAACTCTGTAGTATTAGAGTGCAAGATTTAAACTATATACCACCATGATATATATCTTTGTATGCATATCATTGTGATGACCATAGTGCAAATCACAATCTACTTTTGATTACACTGCATTCATATATCTCTTGTGAGCATTATTCTGGATGTTGATAGTGACGTATGCTTTGAGTTGTTACATTGCCTGACTAACTTGAACTATAATTTGTACACTTTGAAATGGCTAGGATGTGGCCAATAGACATGTAATCATATCTTGTAATGGTTGTAAAAGGGGCAGGTTGATATTATTTTATCCCTGTATGATTGCAGAAGCCTAGATTAAACCTTTTGAATTGTCATAAACCATTTTTTTACTGTGAAATGTATCGAATCTCTACAAGTTCATGTACGTTAATACACTTTGAGAGACATTATTCTTGCAAGTCTAAACTTGTGAATATACTATACAAGAGATCGATACTTCTGCAAGCTTACACTTGTGTAAATATTTATACTATAGTAGATAACTTTCTAACGCCATCGTGACATAGGCTTATGGAAGAATGTTTTGAATAACATTGTGGCTGACTTTTTTTTAGAACTCTGATTTAAACCTAGGAGTTGAGAAGAGTAAGATTGTAGAAAGTATAGACAGAGATAGATTTGCTTTTCGCAATGTTATATATATATATAAGTTTTATTGCTTATAATCGAAAGATATGGTGATAGATGTATACACCTAAAAGTGGCTCATGTCGAATTAAGTAAATATTTTAATATTTATTTTAATTCTTATTCTTCTATCAATTAAATAAATATTCTAATTTATGTGATTGGTTCATTATCCAAAAATTAAATAAAAATGAATTTAATTAAATACCCTAATTCTTCTAATGTCTCATATAATTAAATAATCCTATATTATTTAATTAATCCTAAATTCCTCTATCCCAAAGTCCTAATTTCATAAATCCACATCACCTTTCCACCTCACCATGTTGCACACATAATTAAATATTTTAATATTTAATTAGCTAGTATCCCCTCACCCACATGTCCTATTTCTCCTCCAATCAAATTAGTTAACTCATCAATCAAATCAATTAACTAATTAGTCAATTGAGTTCACTAGTCAATAACCTTTCCACCTCACCATGTTGTACACATAATTAAATATTTTAATATTTAATTAGCTAATATCCCCTCACCGACATGTCCTATTTATCCTCCAGTCAAATTAGTTAACTCACCAATCAAAATAGTTAACTAATTAGTCAATTGAGTTCACTCTTCAATCTATTTTGTTAACTCCTCAATCTATTCGGTTAACTGCTCAATCTATTCTATTAACTCCCATAAACTCATGAAAGGAGCTTTGACACTTGTCCTCTTCTGATTGGTGCGCTTTCCCTCAAGCTTTCTCAACCATACACCTCACAGGTAATTCCTCTAGTCATGGATTTATTGACACTTGGATTTGACCTCTCTTGAGCCTATAAAAGGAACCCTCATTCCCTCATTTTGATATCTCAAGCTTTTGCAATCTTACTCTGTAGAAATCCTACCAATGTGCCTTTGGCAAGGTATCCTCATTTGCATTTGCATAATCCCATTACCATCACAATCATCCACCCATGTCTCTATTATCAATCATCCATCACCATTAGAATTGCATTTTTAGTTTAGTCTTCATTGCACATTCCAATCACAGCCATTCTCCTATTGTCATCTTCAACAGCAAGGAAGTACACACTTCTGAGAGCTCAAATCATACACAAGATCAATACGAGATAGGAAACAATGGAAGCAACAAGGTAAATCGATCTGCGTCGAAGGTAATATCTTTGTTTATTGTATTTGCATCAATTTCATTGAGTTATTGGATATTTAGTTGTTAATGCTATTGTTCACATTTTCCTCTAACATTTCTAGCACCCACCATGGGGCCTAGCCCCATTTTTAACCTCCATTTGAGTTTTTTGTGAAGTCATTGTTGTGACAGGGCATTCCGGTGCATTCACATTCCAGTCCTACACATCTGTGGAAGATTTTACCAGACCTGCGCATATACAACTTCTTTCCGCACATATACAACTTCTTTCCGCACATATACAACTTCTTTTCACACATATACAACTTCTTTCTGCACATATACAACTTCTTTCTGTGCATATACAACTTCTTTCCGTGCATATACAACTTCTTTCTGCGCATATACAAATTCTTCCTGCACATTCACTTTTCTGTGCATTCACTGAGCAGTCTGGCACATTCATGATTTCTTTCTCTGTATTCACTTTTCTACACTACTAAGCAGTGCTACACATTTACTTCTTATTCCTGCGCATTCACATTCTAATAGAAAGTTATATGGTTTTGTAATGGCTTTTTCATACTAATTTTTTATTACAGGTGTAGGAGCTTGGTTTAGTCATTTAGTTGCATCATAACTTCATCTAGATTTAATTAGGGGGAAGTAATTTGACATCTTCATGCAAATTTTCACCTAGATCTAATTAGGAGAAAGTAAATGGTATTGTTGCATCACAACATGCACATAGTCCCAACCTAGGTGGATAAAATTAAACAAATCTTTCAAGTCAATCTTACGTTTACAAATCTCTCATCTAGCTTAAATAGGGGAAAGTAATTTATTTGATCCTTCAACAACAATTTCACATAGATTTGTTTAGGAGGGTAAAATATACTATCTTTTCCAAGTTTTTGCTATCTTGTCAATGGATTGTGCTTGGTAGAGTAAAACACACTTAGTTGTTTTGGTTTTTAACTCTAGGAGGATAAAGAACCACTGTACTATGTGCTTGAAAATGATGATAGGACTATGCTCTCCCCTTTCTTGGGTGACCAAAATGCCAAAATCATCATTTTATTTGTGTAACCTTTAGTAGAGGCCTGCCCATGGAATTCCTTCCTTCCAAGAGGGACGACCTCAAGCAATAACGGGCTAAAGCCAAGACACTTCCAAGTTGCTATAAATAAATTGTATTTGTGACAAAAGTTACAAACAACGGGTGTTGTTGTGTTACACCGACAAATGTTTCCCCCAAAACCCTGTAGAGCGTAACCTCTGCAGGCTGGGAAACCTCCTTATCGGAACGAATTGCTGCACGTGTAACCACCCGAACGGATGTCCATACTAAAAAGCCAATTGTTTTAGAAAGCCAAAAACCCCTATTTGTTGATGTAGGAGGAAGTCCTCTGAAGCTATCCAATGTCATACACTCATCTAGTGTGGAGACAGAAAGTTCAACTCTTCGGAGGAACTGTAACTTGGTATGCGTGAGAAGTGAGTGTTGTGGAGGGGAGCCGGTGCTACCAAGTTACTAATTGTCCACCTTTTGTAAATGGCTAGAGTAAAATCCAAGTTGGAACTCAACAAATATTGCCCTTCCCATCCTTAGAATCGTACTTGTTTGTTTTTATATTTTATCAAAAATTGTATTAAAAAAAAGTAAATTGAATCATGACAACTTCTTGTTTACTGTGTTTTCTGGCAATAACTCGAGTCAAAAACAATACCACAAACTTTAGAGCATCCTAGGAAAAACTTGCACAAATGAGGCAAAACTGACAAACTAAAACAAAAAGAAAAAATTTTGTAGTCCTGCGCATCTGTAAAAGAGAGCATTTCCCAATAGTTCGAGAGAAAAGAAAAATCATTTCCTGGTACCCATTACTGCTTAGATTCAACTCCACCCACATCAAATCTTTATATGGTTGAAACTAGATCACAATTCAAGAGAAGAAAAAGAAATGGGTTCACTACATGGTAGCCACTATACTTCTAGTGATGAGGAAGAGGACATTACCCAAGAATAAATTATTAGTGCTCAACAAGACACTAAATTTCAAAAACTAATGGACAAAGTCATCACAATGGATCCCAAAAATTTCTTCCTTATGCTAGCACAACAAGGAGCAAAGTTACCTTCCAATTTTGACATAGAAAATTTGAGAGAAACAAGGCAAACAAATGAAACTGAAGCTCCCCAAAATAAGAAAGCTAAGGATGTGACAAATCCATTAGAAGCACTCATGCAACAAATCTGAGCTTTACAACAACAAGTTGGGGATTTACAAACCGGATCTTCTGCAAAACCATATTCATTAAAGGACATATCCCCTTATCCATTTGATAAAAGCTTGTTTATGACACCTTTCCCCTCTAGACACCAAGATCACACATCCTTAACCCATCTTAATGATACTATTGACAAGGGAAATACCACCTTAAGTTTAGAATCATATACCCCTCCATCTACTAGTCCTCCATCACCATCCCATAAAATGCCTATCCCAAAGCCTATTAGTCCTACACCAACACCTCCATTAAACTTCTCAAGCTCTAATCCATCAACCAAAGAATCCTTGAATGATTTTCTCCAAAGATTCTTTACAAAATCTAAAAGCGAAAGAAAAACTATGGAGAAATCCAAACCCACCCATCCATTACCTCATTCATCTACCCATACACCTACGAAGGATGTGATCCAAGGGCTACTAGCAGGGAGTCAACCATGTCCCCAAATTCTGGTCCTTGACCTTACCAAAGACTCTTCCAATGCCATGTCAAATCCTACAACCCCTTCATATAGTCCGCAAGCCCTTGATCTTATTGAAGAACCTCCTATCATGAACCCAAGTCAAGACCCATCATACCTTCATGTTGTTGACCAAGAGCCCTTTCAAGAATCATCTCCTTTCATTCAAGTAAATCAAGGGGTATATCAAGAGTTTAATTCTAAGCATGTGGAAACATCAACCCCTTGTCTAAGTCAAGATCAAAGCATTTCCATTCAACCCATCCATAACATATATCTTTTTCATGATCAAGATGGCCTCTATAATGAAGAACCCATCCATGAGCAACTTGATCCTACACCTATACATGAGAAAGGAATCCAAATCCAACCCATCCATATCACACTTAACCCTATCTATGAACAAGATCCTATCTATGATCAAGCAAACCATGATGATCCTCTTAGCCAACTTCATGCATTCCGTGGCCACGAGCTTCTTGCCCCATCTATCCAGAACCCCATAACCATCCATGAGCAAGAAACCTCCATTTCTCCTATCCATCGTCCACCTAGTACTATCCAGGATCTAACAATGCACACTTTCCTTGATGAGACACTTGCCTCCCAAGTGCACATAGATGATCAAACCAATAACTTGGATCTTAGTGAGCATAATGATAATCAAAATCCTAATGATCCTCCCTCACCCATTATCGACCATGTTGCAAACCCATTATCCTATCCCCTTGGTCTCACTACCTTCATCCATAATGTTCTTCCTTAGGAGGGCAACAACCATTATCTACCACATCACCTTCCCCATTAAATAATGAGATCACATCTAGTGTCCAAATCACCCATATCCCATTGTCCACCACATACTCCAAAAAATGAACTATCAAGGTAAAGGCTTAGGCCTTCATGAACAAGGTATTTTGGAGCCTATCCATGTTGAAATCCCTCCACCCTCTTATGGCCTTGGTTATACTCCCCAAGAAAAGCAATATCAAGATGTTGATACTTCCTTCGTGCCTCTTAAATCCACTCCTCGCCATCACAAACCTTATCATATACCCAAGACATATGTCGCCATTCCACCTCCATCATCCTACAAATGTCAAAAGCATGTGACCATACACCTTCCACCATCCACTTTACCTCCACTCCTTCCAAATCCTACTATCCCTCCAGCCACTTTGCTTCCACTTCTCCCAATGCCAAATTCATCCATCTACACATTCCCTCATATTTTGAATCATGACCGACAAATGCACATCTTGTCTAAACATGAAGCTTCCACTCATTCCACCAAACCTATGGGATTCAAAAATAAACATTGGGATGCATCCTTTCATAAAGTCAAAAATCCTAAGGGTCCTAATACCTTAGGAAATCAATCCAAAGAATCAAAGAAAATCCCATCCCAAAAGCTGCATACACCCACACACCTCAAATCAAAACTAAAAAAGGTGTGGGTCCCCAAGAAAGTAATTACCTCAGAAGCTACACAAAAGCTGCATATACCCAAGCCCATACCTTCACAACTAAAGTCTACAAGAAAAATGGTTTGGGTACCTAAGCAAAAAGACATCCAGTTAAATGAGGTATCCACCTCTTAAGAATCCCAACCATCCACTTTCACCTCTTCCATCCAAAAATCCCATTCCATCCAAAAGTCTCAAATCCTTCCATCCCACATGACAAGCAAAAATTAGAAAAATACTAAGTCTATGTGGGTCCCTAAATGCCTAAATCACTCATCCACTAAGAAAAAATCTCCATTGCTTCCTACACCACCTTCCCATCATAAGCTTCAATGTTTATCACGATATGTGCAACCGTTGGTCATGGTTCCCTTCCATCCCATGACACTTCCACATACCTCCATCTCCCTTCCTTCCACTATTATCCTACATATCTTCCCCATCCTATTCCTATGGTCCATGCTTTTGCATAAGCCTTACCTCCATCCTTGCATAAGTCTTACATAATCCACTTTCATTTCCTACATAATCCACATCATAATCCACTATCGTTCCTTTCACAATTCACTATCTACCTACTCCATATCCCTTTCATGCAATCCCCTACCAACATCTATGAGCATAATGACATTTGATATGGTCCATTTGATGACATTCATCCCTAGTAGGACTACCACCTTTCATGGAACTAGACACTTGAGTCCCTCTCATCCGTATTCCACCTATCCTATCCAAATATTCAAAAAAAAAATGAAAAAAA
Organism: Cunninghamia lanceolata; assembly: GCA_027924645.1. NCBI lineage: Eukaryota > Viridiplantae > Streptophyta > Pinopsida > Cupressales > Cupressaceae > Cunninghamia > Cunninghamia lanceolata. The sequence continues at coordinate 1,451,202 of BSBN01001132.1, forward strand.
TAAATAAAAAAAGTAAATAAAAATCCCTTCGTCTAATGGTGAAAACCACCCTTGGTGGCACCTTGGATAAGTATCATGATGAAAACCTTGCAAACAGGCATCATGTGTAGGTTGATCTTCTATGTCATTTACGCTTGGGAGCACATTGTCTCATTGACCCTATCATTTTCCATCCTATCTTACCATACCCTCCTATCATCCTTATCCTACATATACCTATCATATTGATTCCATCCATCCTCCATTCCTCTTTCGATCTTGATAAAGATATGGGGGAAAAATGTCGAAACATGCTTTGGAAAAACTCTTGATGTACCTTATCTTTTTCTAACCAATCCAATCCTATTACACTCTTGTCATAAGCGTTGTCATGTCAAATCCTAAGTTATTCCTATGCGGCATAGTCCTTGGAGATCACATCCTTGTTTTCTTATGCTTCCCATCCATTCCATCCCTTGTCAACCATCCTTTTATTCATCCAACCCCGCACTAGTTTCCCATCACCTAGATCCTAGGTCCACAAAGTCCACACCCTGAACTACATTACATATGCGTCGTCACGTAGGCAAGGCCATTTATCAATGAGCCCCCAAGGCACTAGGTCAGTCCCTTAGGGCACGTTTCTTCATTTCTATTGTCAGTTCATCCATAATAAATTGATCCTTTACTTAACTGGGAGCAAATCCTTGACATAGTTAGTGAATTGGATTTTTGAATGCTACAAATCAAAGGATAACAAACTGGATCATGGTTTTATCACTAGACAACAAGCAGCGCAACATGCAAGCTTTAAACATCATCTTGACAAAAAGATGTCAAACAAAACTAGACAAATCCCAGCATGCCTAAAACATCAAACGTGACTCTATCAAGTTATGGAAAGAAAAATATATCTATGGTAAGAAGGTTTTTAATGGTTGTTTAAGTCTTATATCATGATTTTTGTTATTATGTCTTTTTATGCTGCTCAATGATGTCAAAAACTAGAGGAGCTATGATGGGGGCATAATCATTTTCTTTGTTTGCTGCTTGTGGGTTTATCTTTAGTAATGTGAAACCTTGTCTAAAGACATGATCAACAAAATGATCATTGAGGACATCAGGGGTCCAAACATGAAACAGGTGTAATCCTTGTCTGTTGATACACAAGCAATACTCAGGTCATCTAGGTTCAATTTTGACTAGATGCTTGTATTAACTTGCTAAATCAAAAATCTATGTAAGTAATACTCAGCTCATCACAGTTTAATTATACCTAGATACTTGTATTCTCTTACAACATTTTGAAAGCTCAATGATGAAACAAAGTACTTCAAAAACTTGTACAAGAAGATGACAAAATCCACTATCCTGCATACCAAATTACATTTCATTTCATTTATAAGAATTTCATACATATCATTTTCCAAGTGGCTTAAGATCCAAGTCCTTTCTTTATCTACATCTCTTAATCTACTCACCCTTTTCTCTCTTTTCATTTTGAGAGCGCACCAATTGTCCTCCTGGAGGGGCATCATCATCATCATTCATCTTGTTTGCTAACTTACCATTATCTTTCCTTGTCACCCTCTCTCTTGCGTGATTGGGGCATCACCAATCACCAATCCAATCATTCATCTGAACATCAAATCAATCCAATCAATCCAAGAAATGATCCAAATGCAAGTCCATCCTTAATCCATACCAATCGAGTAAATCAATCTTGTCAAATTATCCAATCGCAATCAGTGGTCTTGATCCTAATCTTGTCGTGAACCAAATCAATCAATCATCATCATCAATGGGATATATCTTTCTCACTTCTTTATGTTGATCTAGGGATATATCATTCCCCGCAATGAAAACACTATCATTAATCATTATCAATTAATCATTGGTTTATAGCTTGACAAGGGCAGTACCTTGTTTGTTCTTGTATCATTTGTGCATACTTGCTTGCTTTCTTGCATGTGTTATCATTTTATCTTGCATAACATGTCATTAAACTCTTTCATCCATCCCTTATCTTGCATCCTCCATTTTCTTAGCCATCCTTTATCATTCTTGTTCATCGTGAGATTGTTCGTCATCTTTTTGCCAAAAACCATCCAACCCGACCAATCTCTCAAGGGGGCATCCTATCGTCATAAAACCTAAACCAGGGGCAAACGGGGTCATGTATCATAACCCTAAATTTTTTATTCTTTGAAGTAACATTATAAAACACATTGCATCAAAGAGGGGCAAAATGTATACACCTAAAAGTGGCTCGTGTCGAATTAAGTAAATAATGTAATCCTTATTCTTCTATCAATTAAATAAATATTCTAACTTATGTGATTGGTTCATTATCCAAAAATTAAATAAAAATCAATTTGATTAAATACCCTAATTCTTCTAATGTCTCATATAATTAAATAATCCTAAATTATTTAATTAATCCTAAATTCCTATATCCCAAAGTCCTAATTTCATAAATCCACGTCACCATGTTGCACACATAATTAAATATTTTAATATTTAATTAGCTAGTATCCCCTCACCCACATGTCATATTTCTCCTCCAATCAAATTAGTTAACTCATCAATTAAATCAGTTAACTAATTAGTCAATTGCGTTCACTAGTCAATCACCTTTCCACCTCACCATGTTGCACACATAATTAAATATTTTAATATTTAATTAGCTAATATCCCCTCACCCACATGTCCTATTTATCCTCCACTCAAATTAGTTAACTCACCAATAAAAACAATTAACTAATTAGTCAATTGAGTTCACTCTTCAATCTATTTTGTTAACTCCTCAATCTATTCTATTAACTCCCATAAACTCATGAAAGGAGCTTGGACACTTGTCCTCTTCTGATTGGTGCACTTTCCCTCAATCTTTCTCAACCGTACACCTCACAGGTAATTCCTCAAGTCATGGATCTATTAATAATTGGATTTGGCCTCTCTTGAGCCTATAAAAGGAACCCTCATTCCCTCATTTTGATATCTCAAGCTTTTGTAATCTTACTCTGCAGAAATCCTACCAACATACCTTTGGCAAAGTATCCTCATTTGCATTTGCATAATCCCATTACCATTCACAATCATCCAACCATGTCTCTATTATCAATCATCCATCACCATTAGAATTGCATTGTTAATTTAGTCTTCATTGCACATTCCAATCACAGCCATTCTCCTATTGTCATCTTCAACAGCAAGGAAGTACACACTTCTGAGAGCTCAAATCATACACAAGATCAATACAAAATAGGAAACAATGGAAGCAACAAGGTAAATCGATCTGCGAAGGTAATATATTTGTTTATTGTATTTGCATCAATTTCATTGAGTTATTGGATATTTAGTTGTTAATGCTATTGTTCACATTTTCCTCTAACAATAGATATTCACTTTTAAAGAATATGACATTGATATGAACATCATTGAAAACACATAGGTATAGAGATATAATGTCACTATTGCATTAGACAAGTAATGATAAGCATTATCATTATATGCAAAGGATGTTATATATATGAGATCATAACCTATCCTTTATTGAAAGTCGGTGGACTTAAGAAGGCCAAAGGTCGAAAATATTATAGTATTATTGTAGACTCAAACCTATCTAGTTTGAAAGATTGACTTAGTCAAACTATTAGTTTTGATAATGATAGTATTCATTAAGATCTTGTATGAAGAGGATATACCTCATGTGCTATGTTTTTACATGACATAAGAAATGTGAATTCGAACAATACCCAAGTGGTCAAGAGTAGACTAGAGGTTATCATTTCCATGTTATATTATTATAAATTTTGGAAAACAAGAGTATTTGATATTATAATGCATTGGTTAGAGAGGATAAAACCTTAAAATCAACCCAAAAGGATTTAGGAAACTTTGAAACTTTTAAATTGATTATAACATTGAATTAGTCTATTGTTTATTAGAGTCGACAGTGAATGGTCGAGAAACTATGAACCACTTAAAAAAAATAAATGATTTCATGATAGAGTTAAAAACTCATTATATTGCATAAGAGTGCTCAATCTTTGGGTCATTGAGTAGAATGACATGAAGTCATAGACCCTAGTATTTACAAGTATGCAAAGAGGGACTCTCTGAAAGGTTAAAGTCACCTAAACCCATATATTACATTTATCCTAGATTAATGATTAATTCTAAGTTAGATTGACTAGGATTTGAGTTTAGACAAGATAAATCATGTGTAGAGATACTAGTCAAGCAAGTCAAATGGTAGGATGTAGTAATTTCCAAATCAAGTTAGAGGTGTGTGAACACACGACTACATTTATTGCAAATGTCTATTTATAGAGAAACTTTGGCCAAAGTGATGCATTTGTCTCTACATGCATTAGGTTCACCATGTCTAAATTGTGTAACCTGTCAGAATGATCATACTTAGCTAGAAGATTGTCTAGAGTTGTATGGTTGATTGAGTTATGTAGGGCATAACACTAGGAATCAGATGGCAACTAGTTGGTTCCTTATGTCTATACTCTTCGTGAAGGGTAAGGCCACTTCCAGAAAGGGAGGTGAGAGGGGGACCATCGGTCTGTGGTTGAAGGAAAAGCACTCAGATGATGCTCTCCCTCTGTAGCAGAAGACTTGTCGAGACTTGTGAGATAGATATCAAATACCAGATTCCAGATATAGTATACTTCATGTTATGACTTATGATTGTCAAACTTATGTAAACTTATTCATGTTGCCAAGTGCAAATTATTTGAAAATGTAAAATGAAATATTTTCACTATGATTTTATCTTTGAATATATTGTATTTTCAAGGTTGAAAAATATTCAGAAAAGATATGCATTTAATTCTATGTGATTTTGAAAATGTTTTTAAAAAAATTATCAATCATGGTTAAACATGTTCATTTACTTTCTTAGTAAATTTTATGAGTAATTCCTAGTTGTATGAGTTGGTATGTTACATATGGTATCAAAGCTACCGGGTTCAACACATGGACCTAAAAGCTCACTACAAGAAAACTTGTCAACATTCAGGAAATTGGCTAATGTTTGAAATTGGTTTTATGCCAAAATGGTGTGGAGAAGAACCAAGAAAACTGCTAGGAAGTCTATTCCCCAGAACTTACCCAAGATAGTGGTTAAGAAAGAACCAACTGAGAAGGTAAAACTCTAAGAACATATAAACTATGTTGAGGGTGCATGGCTAGAAGACTCTGAAACTTTGGCTGATTCTCTTAAGCATATTCAACTAGAAAAGAAACAACGCAACAAAATAGGTGGAGAAGGGGATGTGCATGGTCCTACCACTATGGACCAAGTTTTTGAGAAGGCAATAAAAAAAGATCAAAAATTAAAGACAATTTATGCATATCGTGAGAGGTTTGATAAGTCACCAGCTTCTCAACCTTTCAAGAAAAGGAATGGAAAACAGGATGTGAATAAGAGAAGTGACAAGCGCTTCAGAAATAACATGAATGGACCCAGAAATGAGAAGAAAAACAATAGCAATTTCTGGAACATTGATATAAGCAAACCTGCGGAAAAGCGAGGACCTCCTAGAGGATGTTTCTCTTGTGGTGGAGATCATTATGCAAATCAATCTCCAACTAAGAACAAAGGAGTTCAACAGCGTAGTAATGCATTACCTACCCAGCAAGCATCTTTTCAACATGTTGCCCCCTTTTTCTTCAAAAAGCCTCCATGTCCATTCTTTGTTCATATTTGTCAACTTTTCCCCTTAGTTCCTTCCTCAGGAAAAAGTTTACTTTGTTACTTTTGGTAAGTCGGCAATCCTCCACCTTTTTGAACTAAAGTCAATGGGTTAACAAGTTCTTGAACCGCCCAACTTACCGACTTGTCTCAAGTTCCTGCACTTCAAGTCTTTTCTTGTGTCTTAATATTCTAGCCTTCGTCTTTGCAGTTGGGATGTTGGGGATTCTTTGAAGTTTCGAACCTCTAACTCCTATTTTAGATATTCAATTCCTACCCGACTTGCCGACTTTGAACAACACACTTTCCCAAGTATCATTTGTTGCGTTGGCATACAGTATGGAGGAATGACACTTGTCACTTTGCATTCAATTTGAAGTGTGTGAAGACACAGTGGTGTAATTTTCAGAGGGAAAGTCAAGGCACGCATTTATGAGTTATAAAGATAAATCCACCACCAGCAATTAATATCCTTCCTTGGTGAATTTATGAGAAGTGACTTTGATAAATCCTTGGGCTTGTCTAAATTGATATTGTGTTACAAGGGAATGTGTTGCAGGAGGATAAATGGCTAACTTGCTACATGCAAAATTTCAGCACGGTTCTATTTTCAAAGGTCAGCACAACTAGCAGCTCCATCTCTTTATAAAGACTCATTATTCTCTTTGAGGAATTAGAAGTTTCCATTACCATGTATCTGCACAAGGAATTTCCTGCTGGTGTCTTACCGTATCCTCTTCTCTCTGCATATATCTCTGAGTCTCTGGTTGTCTGGTTTCTTGAGTATGTAAAGATGAAGTTCAAATTCCAAGGAAGCTCGGTGGCCTTTATCGTGGAGAATGGTCTTTGTGACATGAGAGATACAAATTTGGGCCACATTGATTTAGATGATTTTTGGAGGAGAATGCAATATGAGAAAAGGACTCCCTTGGTGGAGAAAATTATCAGCAGCAGCTTGGATAAGGCTGGTGGTTTCCTACTTGTTGTGCATTGCCCCAAATTGATGGTTGTGTGCACCAATGGTTATTTTCCAGACTCTTAGGAGATAAAGACATCTAGTGGCATTGTAGTGGCAAGGATTGACTCTGAGTCTATTGCTTCGGCCCTGAGTTTGGAAGAATATGAAGACAATGCTGATATTTCTGTATCCTCGGCTTGGAATTATTATAATGAGAAGAAGGACTGGTGTCACCTCCATTACTAAGCATTGGTTAGAGATTGAAAGGACTGGTAAGTCCTAACTACCTGCTAATTTAAGAAGTCATTTCAAGGAAGAAATTTCAGACATGATAACCTTGCTTAACAAAGTAGTTGGGAGCCCCGAGTCGAATATTTATGAGTTCTGGATGTACAAGTTCATTTTATTGATTTGTGGAGATCACTGTATTGATTGGTGGAAGATTATCAATGAATGTTTACATGAACAATTGATGAACTTTACACAGAAAGTGAGCTTTCACATGTGTTCCCAGCTAATCTACATCCTAGCTCGAAGAGAGGCTGCTTGGCCTAGTTTGAGGACTCAAGGGAGTTATGTGGCAAGTGCACCTGTGTATTATATTTTTCCCCAATTGCAAAGGAAAGAATGTATGAAAGACTTTAGATGCATTAATGATGCTTTTTCTATGATGTTAGCTAAGAGAATTGATGGCTCAATTGAGAAAAGGTTTTCAGTAGAAGCATCTTCATTAGTCATGAAGTTTGGAAGCTTTTACATTCAGTTTGACCGATTCTCTTATCTAAGAATAGGGGGTTTTGAAAATACCCCGTTAAAATTACCACAGTACCCTTCTAACTATTTGGTGTTGTTGGAAGTATGCCGCCAGATGGCAACAATGAATGTTAAGTACCAGGCTATGAAAAAGAAAGGGTATTCTTTCCTTGTGTCCCTATCATTTTATTCTTGCAAAAATAATGATGGTGCCCAAAATGTTGATAAGTTGTTGTCTGAGTTTAGTCTGCATAGTTTGTCTCCCCGTGTATCTCTTGATAGAAAGAATTTCATTAAAGAAAACATGCATGGAGGTGGTTCCTATTCACACCATCCCCAACTCAAAGATTTTTGGGAGGATTGTGTAGATGAGAGAGAAGTTCAAAGGAGGAAATGGATGAGGTTGACTATGGATCAAGACAGAGCCTTCAAGTTGAATATCTAGGTCCCTGATATTACTGATGATTTTTCAGACATGCTAGGCGAAGGTTATGATGCAGTGTCTAGAGAATCCATGCCCCCTATAAAATGGTCAGAAAAGGAGGTCACTAACATTATGTTTCTTTCTTTACATGTGCTAAGGAAAATAGAGAAGTGGTTACAAGGGAAGGTAAAGGAGTGTGCCGATTCCACGACACCATGGGACTCAGCCTCTCAGAATCAAGCCAGATCTCAGACTGCCAATTCATATAGGAGAACATCTAGTGTGGACTCGACTCTTCAGAGAGTCAGCTCACAATCGAATGGTGATGATGAAAGGCCACCTAAAGACGTTGGAAGGATAAAACCACTTGTGAGTAGGACATCCAAGTGACAAAGAGAAATACCAGATTGGCTGCTTTGTCATCTAAAGCAGACCATGTGCCCCCACCCAATATTCATGTGAGTGATTCTAATTCCTTCATCTTCTCACAAATTGGAGAAGATAATTTATTACATTCATTGCTTAGTCTGCCAAATTCCCCACAACAAAAGGAGTTGCCAGAACAAAATTCTCACCCTGTACCTGTAGTGGCTACTTCCAATGCCACCAATGTACCAGCTTCATCCCCAAACTGGTTAAAGAAGGTAGTTCAAAAGAAGAAGAGATATACTCTTCCTATTGATGAAGGTGTTGACATTATTGCCAGTTTGTTGCAAATGGTTCCAAAACATAAACGTACAAAAAGGATGTCAAGAATAGTGGTTGATGTTGTTTTAGGAAACCAGTTTCTTGAAATTGTAGATCCACTAGTAGAAAAGAATGAAGATGAGGTAACTGTTATCACTAGGAATTGCACCCGTATGCAAGGCTGGAAAAGCTCTACAATTCCATGTAACATGGGACTAATGTCAAGTTGTGGGTGCCTTATAATGAAATTAGACCTCCCGATTGTGGGTTGGTTCCCTTAAAATGTTCTATTGGAATGTATGATTTTCTATTTTGGAAAAGGGTATGAATGAAACTATAAGGAAATAAAAACTGTGAAATTTGGTGATGCACCTAATATGGGTAAAAATGTGCAATCTGGTTCACAATACAACTCAGAAATCTTACTCACACAATCCAATCTTGGCATAAATATCACAAAAGTATTTATAAGGAAGGCTTGAAAATAGGCTTTCTATGAAGGAAAAGGATTTCTCACAACACAAAAAGGTTATTTTCATTAACACAACCTAAGACTTGCAATAACACTATGCTTAATACTGCAAGCAAAAGTGAGACAATAATTTTAAAGGTTTAATGATTAAACACAATAAAACTTCATCAAATCACTTTGAACAATTAGCATTAAATGGAAAGGTAAATACTTAATTCCAAAGAATAAAGGAAATATTGCAAAAGAGACAAAAATGGAACTTGTAACCTGCTGATCTCTCTATAAAACTGTAAAAATTGAGCTACAAAACCTTCTTCTCTCAAAGTGTATAAGAACAAAAAGGAAAGAACTAGCAAAAACAAGTTTTACTTTACAATATATAGCTTTGCTCTCACTAAGAGGCATGCAAAAAATGGAACTATAGCTAACTGCCTCTAAAAATAATCTCCAAAGTGATCCACGAGCAACCTCAAAAATCCTCGAAAGTAGGGGCTCAAACTGTCACAAATTGAGCAAAATAGCTCCAATTTGGACCTCTCCATATGCTTTGACCAAAAAGTTGACCAAGAGTCCTAAACATACTCCCTAAATCATGCAAAAACCTCCTAGGTGGCTTAGTTAACTCAACTCATCAATTTGCATGATTTTGCTTTTGCAAAATTGATTGTGAGTAAATAATAAAGTAATTAAAATAATTACTCTATTATTGGTTACAACTTGTACTTATTTGATTTTACAATTTGTGAAAAATAATAAAGTAATTTGGAAAATATTAATTTACTATATTTACAATAGATTTATTTGTAAAATCATGCATGAAAAATATAACTCCTTATCACTCCAAATACATATGCCTAATTTGAATAATTTTAGCAAAAAATAGGACTTAGAGATAAATACAATCTCTTTATAGCTCCTTGTGAGAAAAATACACCCACTTGCATGCCAATATGCCTTTAAGGGAAAAAATATACCCTTATCTCTCCAAATACATTATCAAGAATGCATAAAAACAAGGCATTAAATATAAATCCTTATAACTCCATATTTGTATCAAAAGAAAACAAATACCCCTCTCTGCCTTATAACTCCAATCACCTTGCAAAAAAAAAACTCACTGCCTCACATATACATCATGCAAAAGTCCTAACTTGCTACTCTGCCATATGCATTAACATGCCAAATACATTATACTCTCTTCATAGCTCCTTCATGCAAAAAATTATCTCTGCCACCTTGTCAACTCCTTGTCTGCCACCTTGTAATCCCATTTTGGTCTCTTATACATCTATTTTCTTTGACTTTAAATGATGATTCTACAAGGCATAAATATTACCAACTTTGACCATATTCGGCCATTGCATGCAATCAGTTTTTTTATGAGGAATCATGATAAGGCATATCAACCATGTGTTGTTTTGAACATCATTTGACTGTGGTATTTGGCCTCCATGGAAAGAAAAGTTTGCTTGAATATCATAAGGTATAAGCCTTACCCTTATTACTATCGACCACCTTTTGACATGCAAGATACTCCTCCTATCAGCCACTCCTTATGATAATCACTAGGGATTACATTATGTTGTTGTTGACCTCGATCAACATTTTGGATATAGTAATAATGTATTTGATGAAGTCAAAAACAAAGAAGAGAAAAAGAAGCTTCAAACAAAACATGAAGGAACCCTAAACTTATCATTCTTCATTTTGTTTTCTTCGCTGGCCTCTGCAACTTCTTGATATCTAGGGTTTTGACTTGTAAAACTTGGTCTCCTCCTTGGCTCTCTGTGTTGAACTCCATCGTTTCTTGCATTAAGGAGTGGCAGGAAGAAGGTGAGTGTTGCATCTTTTATCTTTTTAACTGGCATTTCCTTCATTATTTATGTGGCTTCCTTCCACTTTAATGGTTGCAACCATTTTTGCTCTGTATGCTCCTTCTATGGCATTTATTTGACATTTTATTGTTCTCTGTGTGTTGAATATCTTCAAAAAATGTAAGAAATGTGAAAGAAAAGAAAAGGAAACTCCTAAGAAAGGCCGCGACCATGATAGTTTTTCTCTCCTTATTCAAAGGTAAGCCCTTGCTCTCTAGACTGTAGATACCTTTCTTTTATTGCATATCTTCAAGAAGAGACAAGGGTCTCAATCTTTCTTTATCTGGGTACTTGAATGTTCCTTTCTTTCTTGTATGGCCATGGCTGTTGATACTTTCTATAGCATATCTTTAACTTCCTGTCATGAAATTTGAAGGTTTTTCTACATACAGAATGATTGTTTCTTCAAAAAATGCATACGAATGCATTTCCTATGCATGAACACACCTATAAACACTTGCTCTGAGCTTTCTTTTGGCTATCCTCTGTAAAAATGAGGAAGGGTTTCATCCTGCAACAAGGGTCTTTGACTGAAAAAATGCATATCATTTGCCATTTCAGGCACAGCTATACCAGAGATATACTGTAGCATCATTTTCTTTCAAAAATGGCCAAAAAGATGTTAGGGTTTTATGAAAATCCACATGAGTGTTTGTTACTTCTTTTCTTTTAGGCACGGCTTAAGATGTTAAGATACTTTTCTTCACCTTTTCACTATAAAGCAAGAATACACTAGGGTTTGTTGGAAAATCCATATGGGTATTTGTAAAAAACCCCTTTCATGTTACGGCCAGGCTTATAAAACATTTGTGTAACTCTTCTTCCTTCACTGTGCTCATGAGATGAAACTGAGGCTTTGATGAAAAATGAGGGTTTCTTGAAAAATGCATACAAATTCCTCCTTCTGGTCACGGCTATGGCAAAGACTTCATTGTATTAAATCATTTGACTGTATATAAGAAAGTTGCTAAGGTTAAAAAACACCCTTCAACAGTTCATATATGTTTGAACTTTATTGTAACACCGTGGCATCTTTCTTTCATTCTAGGCATGAACTTTTTATTTCTACATATAAAACAAGGTTTTTGTTCAGAAACTGGCATTAGGGTTTCAAGACTTTCATCTTTGATTTTCAATCTACATGATTTTGTAGCTTGATTTCTTACATCTGAATGCTCCCAAGTGGTAACAAATCTCATTCTCTATAACTCTAAGCAATATACATATTAGAGTTTGTACAAGTATTGATGGCATCCATTTTGCATTTTATGTAGCATACTTTTTACCTTCTTGAGCACTCAAAAACTCTATGGCATGTATTCTTCATTCCTATCCTCTTTTGTTCTTCAACCTGGTAAATGCTTATCATAATTATATCAACCAGAAATGATGAAAACCTGTATTTCTTTCAGTAGTCATAGTGTAGAGTATACATGGCATATAATGAGTCTTTACTGTTTCACTTCTTGTAGATGCATTTACCCTCAAACTTGAAAAGATGCACTTGCTTGTTATACTTTTGTGCATTCAAAACTCCTGTAGAAAGTTTAGTATATTATTATCTTCTCTTTTGTAACATGGTATATACCTGTACTTGATATAGTTTCTTCAACTTGGTAAATGCTTGTCATGACCTCCTGCCATTTGTATGCTATGACTGTCACTTTTAAATTGCTAGGTTGTCCTTCATTATAGCATATACCTGTACATGTCTGAAATTGGTATTCACCTGATCTCATTGCTTTTTGTCAATTATTTTTATCAGATGCTATTAATGGTGAACCTGTATGATCTTATCCTTTCAGAGGCATAACTGTATCACTTGATTTGGTTGTACTTGATCATTATGAATGCCTGTAGCATGATATTTTGCTTACTGTATCATCAGATGAAACCTTTGTCTGTCTCCTTCAAGCATTACTCTGTAATCTTCTACTCCATCATCAGATTGCAATATGAACACTCATATAATTGATGATTAAAAAGACATGCATTAGTTTTGTCATTTGTACTCTCCTTTGAACATCATATGCATAACAGTGAAGGCCCCTGTAGCTAATAATTCTATTTGATATGCAATTGAGATCTGATTGGCATAAATGTTCTTTAGCCCTTAACTACTTTGATCATAAGTCTGCTATTCATCACTTCTTCATATCTCTGTCATTTCTTAAGTCTGATTTTGTGAAACGTGACATAAAACATGACAGCAACAAAGTACTCTGATAATGATATGAAAGTGATAAATACCTTCTATGGCTGCAATTCTATTTTTTGCACTCTGGCAACTTGACTCAGGCATTCTAAATTAATCTGATTTGTTTCAATCAACTATAATGAATGTCATGATGACATAGCTTTTCTGCAAGTTGATTAAATTATACATAGTGTAGCTTGGAATGATGCATCCTGTCTTTTTCTGATACTCTTTTTCAAAAGAATAAAAAGGAAACATGCTGGGCTCAAACCCTTGTGGAAGCCACATTTAATCCACATGTTTATTTGTCTTCAAATCAGCAACATTACTTTTCCTATATCTGCATAGTGATCAAACAAGTTAGCATAAAAAATATACCTGATTGTATTGATTTATCCTCTTCATGATTTTTTTGATTTGTAGCACTTATCTACTCTGATCTTTCATATGCAATGCATGATGTGATAAGTAGATATATCTGCTTGATAAAAGCATATGATAACCTTAAACATCTGGAGCGCTAACAAGGTTGTCCCCAAAATTTTTGCAAGTTCAATTGATGATAGGAGCTGAAGATGAAGATTGAAGACCGGCATCAACAAAACAACCTTCTTGCTCAAGCAATGATGGATGTTTATTTTTATCATGTGTTCATTTCATTTCTTTTATCATTCAGATGTATAGCTTGCATATCTACAATTGCTCAATCTAGTTACTCCCACGGCTTGTGTGGGACACATTTGAACACTTCTTTTAAACATAATCAGTTAATTTATCTTATGCACTTGTTGTATGTGTATTTCTTTTTCAATCAATGCATAGGATAAGGTAACAGATATTGAATGTATGTTCAAAACATGACATGAAATAACAATTCAATACAAATATCTTTCTTTCTTTATTTCAAATCTGATTAACTGAATAACCAATCTAACTTCTAACTCCTGAAAGATAACACACTATTAAAACAACTGTATTTCTTGAATAATTGATACCTTAGTAACCTTACTCTCTTGTCATGATGACTCATCAATCTTGATTAGACTGATGGGTTATCCTGTCAACTAAAGTCCATTTCTATTCAGTCAAGATATAAACTGTTCAATAAATGTTTAACTCCAAAGTTTTCTTTTATTCCTTTTGAACAGCTGCACTTAGGTCAAACTAATTTTAGTGTGAACAAAAAATTAGTAACAGTAACAGAATCTGACTTCAGGGTAAGTTGAGTGGATCTGGGGCCATCAACCACTGAAGGTGACTTGTACCATGTCCAGTATTCAGTTGACAACATCTCTAAAAGGGTGAAAGGATTACATGATGAAAATTCAAAACTACTGGCACATGTAAGTTCTCTATCCTCTTTTGCCAATTCAATTGTGATGCAGAGGCATCCACACTATAACCTTACAATACAGCATGGATGTCTGCAGCCCATCATCATCATCATCATCATCACCATCATCATCATATTTTGCTTTACACTGTCAGCATCATCATCATATTTCACCTGCCGACCGATATCCTCCTGATGACAAGCCCTCGCCCGTTCGCATGTCAACAGCATCACCTTATTCGATAATCGACAGCATCATCATGTTCGACCAGCGCGAACATCCTCCTGACGTCCACTGTTCACTTCAGCGACAACTTCGACCTTCACTATCTTCAGCATCATGTTATTCAACATCATGATAATCAACAGGATAAAGAACATCCGGTTCCTTCCATTTATCCTGATGATGACCAACCTTAACTTCTCGCACCGTCCCTTTGATGCTTACGTCACCCGATATCCTGATGACCTATATCCTGATGATGATGACGTCACCCGCAGCTTCCTCAATATCCTGTTGTTTTGAAATATCCTGATGACATATATCCTGATGATGATGACGTCATATCCTGCTGTTGGCCAAACTTAGCTTTTTCGGCCCGCGATCAACCCGATCTTCAACCTAATGCCGATATGCTCCTCCTCGGCTCCTCCTGATGATGATCACCCCGATGCACTTGCACTTCATGCAATCGAAAGCATCATGCGCATCTCCACTTATCCGGATGACGATGTCCGAAGCGACTGCAGGATATAAGCAGAAATATCCTGATGATGCCGTTTTAACAACTTTTCAACCTTAGCGAAATTTCACTTCACCGATCCTCCAGGGACGACCCGATCCACTTCCAGGGTGATCTTCCACACTTTATCAGCTCGACCAAGCACCTGCCCATGCTAGGGTCTTCAACACCTTTCAGCCGCGATCCGGCACACCTGCATGCAAACAAACAAACTAACATCTACCCTACTGTACATCACCATTCCACCGATCAGACAAATCAACCGGTGGAATGGATCAGCGAATCCATGAAAACCACCCAGATGCAGTAAATCGATTAAACAATAGAGACCAAACAGAAGTTGAACAGAACAGGATCTCTTATTCGATTTCAAAAGATGCTATTACAATATTCAGTCTCTCCTCTCGCAAAGTCTGATCGATGATCTATAGTCAACCGATCCTCATGCTTAAATAGATTTTCCTGCGAGTACTACTGACCCGACTCCAAGCGGCTGGGAACTCTCCAGGCGGCTGGGAGGTCCAACCGAACATACATCATGACAACTATCCTGACAAACTGGCTAAAAATAGCAAAGCGTGGTCAGCATGATCTTATCATGATCAGCATGACCTTATTACATGCATTGGTCTTATCAGACCTTCTTGGAAACATAAACAAGACCTAAAACAACTAACTGCCTCATGAAGGCCAGCTGTCAGGTAGGTGCTCCTGCACCATACTCCCCAACAGAAAAGAACTCATGTCCCATGAGTTTAGTATGTGGAAGTCCTCCACCTCTACACTTTGCCTTAGCAATATGCTGATCTGTTCCAGCTTTGTCTTCTGCTGGCTCTTGGCTGCTCCAAGACTTCTGAACTATAACTTGCTTTCTGGCAAGTAAATCCTCATGCCTGTTAATGTAGGCCTTTTTCTCACATACCCTGTGTTTGGCAGGTTGTCTGACCAGAACCTCTGTCTGAACTGCCTCTTGAACTTCTACAATGTTCAATCCTATCTTTCCTTCAACCTTTATAGGACAAGCAATAGTCCCAATTATGACAACATCCTTGTCATTCCTCTCAACTGATTGCTGTGTGCAAACCTGATTCTGCACCTGCTGCTGACCTCTGTCAGTCATAACTAAAACTTTCTTCAACCTGTTGTCCTGAACAACTTCTTTTCCTGCAGTGTTTTCATCTGCCTTTATGCCTGCTCCTCTAGGCATCTGCACATACTCCTTCTTTCCCATCAAAATGATTTTGGCTGCCCCCTGTACTGCAGCATCTGCCTGCAATGGCATCAACTTCATAGTTTTCCCATCTTTCTTGATGGTGTATGTATTAGCATAACCATCATACAGTACCCTTCTGTCAAATTGCCATGGTCTACCTAACAGTAGGTGACAACATTCCATGGGCAAAATATCACACAAAATTCTATCCTGATATGCTCCAATCTGAAAATCCACATATGCCTGTTCAGAGACAAAAAGTGATTGACTATCACTCACCCAAGATGCCTTGTAAGGATGTGGATGTGGAATCCTTTCCAAATTCAGTTTATCCACCATTTCCTGAGAGACCATGTTGTCTGTTGAACCAGTATCAATGACAACCTTACATTTTTTACCTTAGCTCTTGCAGATGGTCTTGAAAAGAGCTCTTCTTTGTGGGGATTCTTTGTCATGTACCTTCATGGTAGTTGCTGTTCTTCTCATCATCAGAGACTCTCCACTCTCTGGGTATGCATAATTATCAGGCTCCTTATCCTTTTGATAAGTGTTTGAACTCTGCGCACTTTGCTCTACTGTCTCTTCTTGTACCAGTTGTACTCTATTGTCACTAGTTCTATCATTTCTGGATGATGAACCTTTGTTTTCTGGACATTTGAAGGATGGATGACCAAACTCACCACAGGTGTAACACTTTCCTGAAAATGTAGTAGAACCTCTACCACCTCCAAATCTTCCTCTATTACCTTTCCATCCACCTCTGAAATCAGACTGTCCCTGTCCTTTACCAGTGTCTTCTTGACCCTCATTTGTTTGCTTTTGTGTAGGGGCTGCTCCTCTTCCCCTCATATTATTTCCTCTTCCTCTCATGGACTTATCATGTCCTCTATTCATCTTTTCTTCAATCCTGATTGCCATTTGATAACAATCTTCCACATTCTTAGGGTTAGCTAAAACTAACTCATCCTGTATGTTAAATCTCAAACCAGCCAAGTACCTAGCCACCTTTTCTACCTCATTCTCATGATGACTAGATCTCATACTCAATTTATAAAACTCCTCTGTATAGGCCTTCACATCCCTTTCCTTCTGCTTTAAAAATTGCAGCTTCTTAAACATCTGGATTTCATAATCCCTTGGCAAGAATTTCCCTTTGATCCTTGCTACCATTTTATCCCATGAAGTGATCTTTGACTTCCCTTGTTTCCTTCTCTCAGATTGTACATAATCCCACCATACCAAAGCATGACCTCCTAACTTGGTCTTTGCAATCTTTACCTTCTGATCCTCAGCAACATCTTCACATTCAAAGTGATTATCAAGTGCAGCAATCCAATCCAGCAACTCATCCTCATTCAAACTTCCAGTATACTTGGAAACATCAACCTTTACTTTGGGTTTATCACTCTGCACTGCCTTTAACAGTTTTGCAAATTTCTGGTCTTCAGCATCCAGATCTTCAGCTATCTCTTCATACTCTTCAACAGTATCTTCATCTTCTTCAGACTCACTGTCTTCCACTTCCCTCTTTTTGTTCTTTTCCAGGGCTGTAAGCCTGGCTTGAAGTGCTTCAGCAAGCTCCTTCATCTTCCTCATCTCTCTAGCATGTTTTTCCTTCATCTCCTGCAATTCCCTTGCAGTACCACTACCTTTCGGAGGCATTTTGTCAACCTCACAATCAACACACAACACACAATCAACTCTATCTCTGCCCTTTCGGTGACAGAATCAACATACAACAGCCCAGATGTTTTGCTGAGCTCTGATACCACTATGATGCAGAGGCATCCACACTTTAACCTTACAATACAGCATGGATGTCTGCAGCCCATCATCATCATCATCATCATCATCACCATCATCATCATATTTTGCTTTACACTGTCAGCATCATCATCATATTTCACCTGCCGACCGATATCCTCCTGATGACAAGCCCTCGCCCGTTCGCATGTCAACAGCATCACCTTATTCGATAATCGACAGCATCATCATGTTCGACCAGCGCGAACATCCTCCTGACGTCCACTGTTCACTTCAGCGACAACTTCGACCTTCACTATCTTCAGCATCATGTTATTCAACATCATGATAATCAACAGGATAAAGAACATCCGGTTCCTTCCATTTATCCTGATGATGACCAACCTTAACTTCTCGCACCGTCCCTTTGATGCTTACGTCACCTGATATCCTGATGACCTATATCCTGATGACGATGACGTCACCCGCAGCTTCCTCAATATCCTGCTGTTCTGAAATATCCTGATGACGTATATCCTGATGATGATGACGTCATATCTTGCTGTTGGCCAAACTTAGCTTTTTCGGCCCGTGATCAACCCGATCTTCAACCTGATGCCGATACGCTCCTCCTCGGCTCCTCCTGATGATGATCACCCCGACGCACTTGCACTTCATGCAATCGAAAGCATCATGCGCATCTCCACTTATCCAGATGACGATGTCCGAAGCGACTGCAGGATATAAGCAGAAATATCCTGATGGTGCCGTTTTAACAACTTTTCAACCTTAGCGAAATTTCACTTCGCCGATCCTCCAAGGACAACCCGATCCACTTCCAGGGTGATCTTCCACACTTTATCAGCTCGACCAAGCACCTGCCCATGCTAGGGTCTTCAACACCTTTCAGCCGCGATCCGGCACACCTGCATGCAAACAAACAAACTAACATCTACCCTACTGTACATCACCATTCCACCGATCAGACAAATCAACCGGTGGAATGGATCAGCGAATCCATGAAAACCACCCAGATGCAGTAAATCGATTAAACAATAGAGACCAAACAGAAGTTGAACAGAACAGGATCTCTTATTCAATTTCAAAAGATGCTATTACAATATTCAGTCTCTCCTCTCGCAAAGTCTGATCGATGATCTATAGTCAACCGATCCTCATGCTTAAATAGATTTTCCTGCGAGTACTACTGACCCGACTCCAAGCGGCTGGGAACTCTCCAGGCGGCTGGGAGGTCCAACCGAACATACATCATGACAACTGTCCTGACAAACTGGCTAAAAATAGCAAAGCGTGGTCAGCATGATCTTATCATGATCAGCATGACCTTATTACATGCATTGGTCTTATCAGACCTTCTTGGAAACATAAACAAGACCTAAAACAACTAACTGCCTCATGAAGGCTAGCTGTTAGGTAGGTGCTCCCTCAACTAGAACTTCCTCCACCGTCAATCTCCATACTCTTGATCCAAGTTTTCTTCAACAAGTTAAAACCTCTTTATCCCTGAGAAAGGCTATGGATCAATGGGTTGAAAAGATTATCTTTGATGGGCTCATTTTTATAGAGGAAGCAGCAAAATTGTTTGATTCCATACATGCTAAGAGAGAAGTTTTGATAATAGAATTTGAGAGAGCCCGGACCACCATAGTCTGAATATAGCTTCTAAGGAAATACAAGAACTAGCCAACATGGATTCTAGTATTCTTATGGCCAAAGAAATTATAGCCGATCCCAAAGAGCTAGATAACGTTGTATGGGTTGATGCAATTGAGTGGAAACTCTGTATCATAATTGTAGCAGAAGAAGAGATGGGAAAAGCAGTTGCAACCTACTACAAAGAGATGATGAGAATAAAAAGGGATCTTGCCGCCTTAGATGTAGAAGCTAATGGATTTGATGATGAGAAATTGTTGGATGTTAAGGTAATTAAACAAAACTTTAAAAAGGTGGTGACGGATGAAATAGTGAATTACAATGCAATTATAGGGGAGTCGTTGGGAAGACTTTCTAAATTGGTAGCAATCATTAACAATTATAGAAACAGTATTGATGAAGTGTATCATAAGGTGACAGACTCTGACAAGGCAGTTATGAAGAAGAAACGTCGCATCAGCATGACGGGATCTCCACCAGGCATGTCTTTAAGGTCGGTTATCAACAAGTATAAAGCGTATAGAGCCAAGTTGCGAGCATAGGTACCTCAGACGATGCAAAGTGTCACTAGAGAAGGCAAACAATCAAAGGAAGATGAAGAGATGGATGAGGTGGATGATGGTGATGGGGACTTGTAAATTCTGAATTGATTTGAATTTCATGTTTTTAAGTTATCTCATATTTGCTCTTGAACTATTGGCTCTGGAGGGCCCTTTATTATAATTATTGTTTAAACAATCTTTTAATCAGCTTTTTCAAGAAGTCGTTATGGTTTTACAGATAGTTATGATTTGGCTTAGCTATAAATTCTAGATAGCTAGTCAAATTAGGGATCTTTGGAAAAATTTTGTTTTGCAAGGGTGATAGTTAACTCTATTTTCAGCCATTTTGATATATACAATATAAGTTAATGTAATGGATATTCGGGTGATCATAATCTTTGTGTTGTGGTGATTTAAATTCACATTCTTCTTAAGTTGAATGTATTGCTACTGTTGTTAATGATATTCATGTATTTGGGTGGTTGGATATTCATAAATCTTGCTCACTACTGAGAATAATTTATCTATTGATATATCATTTAAAGTGGTGAATACATGTATAAGTGTGTGATATTATCAATATACGTTATGTAGCTGGAAGTCTGTGAACTCCTAGTTTTTGAGTTATGAATCTACCTTTATTGTTTTCTAGTTAAAAGCTCTGCCTTTGTTCTACTTTATGGTTAAAAGCAATTGCAAGTGTTTCATTTATCAGAATATCTGTCGAAGGTAGTTGCGCCTTGTTAAATAAGCAGAGAGCCTGTGTAAAATACCAATATATTGGGCTCAATTGTTGATAACATTTGTCACTTGTCCAGGCATGAGTATATAGAGTTAGGTGAAAAATCTGTTAACCAGCAGATTTTTGGTGACTCTGCTAGGGAAAATTTGTTGTATCATCTTTGCGAGTTGCTTGGTTGGACTTTATGGTTCTTCATGGAAGATGTGCACCAATTTTGCAGCCTAACGTTGATTGGCTAGTAGGAGACCAAGAAGACATTATTACTGGCATTAGGCTTGTTGCTTGGCAAACTAGAAGAACTAATCAGCAATATCATCAAGTTGATGAGGTGTTAGAAGAAGAAGAAGAGCTTGGTGAGATTATAGCAGAAAATGCACGTCGTTTTGCTGAAACTTAGGAGATAATTTTCATTGAAGAAATTGTTCCTGTGCCAACGAGAAAAGGCCTTTATGAATCCAAGTAGTCCCTAACAATAGGCCAAGAAACCCCACTGCCAGACCAGGGAATCAGAATCCTACAAGACCAGCTCTCCCCCGTAATAACTAGTAAGTGGTTCGGTGACTCTACTTAATTGTTTTATTAATATATCTGTAGAAGTGGGCTATGAAAAGATATACACGAGGAGAGAGCAAAAAGGGTATAGCCGATATTGACTTTGATTTGCTTCAATCTTTAAATTTACAAGTAGTGCCACTAGTTCATCTTGCCAAAGCCTGACCCTGCACGGTACTATCTTACATTTATAAGTAAATTTCCCTCCTTTTAATATGGCTCATCCACAACCTCCACCTATTCCATGGGGTACTGCCATTAGACCGCTCAGACTTGGTGCTAACCTGAATGATCTGCCTAGGGGAGTGGGTAAAATTCTACCTAAGTTTAGGGGTGACAGAAAAGTTACTCCCGAAGAGCACATTAATGCTTTCTTTGTTGCAAGTTCAACATGAAGATGTGTTTGTGAGGCTATTTGTTGAGTCACTGGTTGACACAGCTGCTGAATGGTTTTACCACCTTCCCAATGCCTCTATCAGAGATTGGGCTACAATGAGGCGGTGATTTGAAGATAGATTCAAAACTACTTACAACAAGCGCACACTAGTGGCCCAACTCTCTTTTATGAAGAAGGAGATTTGTGAACAAATGAGGGAGTATGTAGCCAAGTTCAGTAGACTTGCAAATAGGATTCCTACAAATGTCAGACCCAGAGATCGATTAATGATGTGTTTCTTTATCAATTCATTGCCACCTGATGTCAGTTATGCTATTAAAAGATAAGGAGTTCCTAACATAGCTGACGCCCAATCATTGACTATCATTGTGGAATATGATTTGATTACTGCAAGGAAATGGAAAAGGGAGTTACAAACTGGTAAATCTTCAGTAACCGGTTCAACAGACCCTGTTATTCAGAGGCTAGAAAATGACATTATCACACTAAAACGTCAGATGCCTAAGGGTCCTCAACAATCTCCTCAAGGGGGTTATAATCGGACGTTGCAATTTCTAGGCCCTACCCAATGGTTAGCTATTGAAGGACCCTTAGTGAGTAAAAATAACCATATGGTCTGCAACTTCCACCTCACCTCTAACCATGATGGAGCGTCCTGTCCTAAGATGATGCGATTTATGCACATGCTTTCCATGAATGAACATGCTGAGGAGCCTTTGGTGGAAGAACCTCCTACACCTAGTGATGCTGGTGTGAATTTCTTTGAATATGAATTAGATGAAGGGAATGGAGAATATGTATATACTGAAGTTGACAACTCCAACTGTGTGGTGTTTACTAGAGGTCAGTAGGCACAAAGAGGTTAGAACACTCAGGGTCAGTCCAGTAATTCCACTTCTGCCCCTAAATATATTTTGACCAGACAAAATGAGGTTAAGAAAATAGAGAACGTGACACCCAAAGTTGTAGCTGCCGAGGTACCATCTACTTCATCCTCTAAAAATCCTATCTCAAATTTATTTGATATTGTAGAATCATGTAAAAATACAAAGATTGAGATTTCTCAAGCTAAATATTTGAGGCTTAATCCATCTGAGCTTGATAGACTAGTCAGATATATCAAATAGGAATCCTCCCCTTCAAATTGTAATGCTCATGTGTCCAGTAATATTGAAATGCTTGCTAGGAGCCAAAATTGTTCAAATACCTATTCTCAAGATCCTAGTCCCCAAAATCCTTTTAACAAACCAGAACCTTTTTATGTCTCCTTGTACATTGCTGGTTATAAGCTTAGTAATTGTGTTATTGATTCTGGAGCCTTAGAGAATGTTATGCCTGCTCAAGTTGTTAAAGCCCTAGGCTTGTCCTATATAGCCTCTCATGGAAAATACTTCTCAATGGATGGTTCCCCGGTACCCATCCTGGGTCAAATTAAAGATGCTCAAACTACTTTGGCTGCCTTTCCAAAGAAAAGATTGAAACTAACCATTCTTGTAGCAAACATACCTGCCAGTTATGGGATGCTCTTGAGTCGTAGCTTTTGTAAAGACTTGGGTGGGGAAATTCAAATGGATTGGTTACATGCCCTAATACCTGTAGAAGGGAAGAAAGTATGCCTCAATCTTGAACGCAAAGCCAAGTTTACTGTGCTTAAATCTAGAGACCCTAGGTCAGACATCCTGTTTGTAGAAACTAGACTAGATACCTACATGTGTACATCAACAGAGAATGAAGACATGAATCTAATCAGACCTGACTTAGTTGATGAGATATGGACTCTAGAATTTGATGGGAGTTGTTTTACCATAGGGTCTGAGGAAGGGGTTGTTCTGATTTCACCTGATGGTTATTCCTTTCCTTTTGCTTTTAAATTAGAGTTTGAAAACACTAATAATACCGTTGAATATGAGGCCTTGTTATTGGGCCTAGAACTAACCAAAGAAAGAGGTGTGAAACAATTGAAAGTTAAAGGAGATGTTGAGCTAATTGTTAAACAAGTAAAAAAGTTGTACACGGTCAAAAATGGCATACTGAGGCATTACCGGAATAGGGTATGGGACTGCATTGAAGATTTTGATGCTTTTTCTATAGAAGCAATACCCAGAGAACAAAATTCTAGGGCTGATTCTTTAGTTGTTTCAGTATCCCTTTTCTTGCCACATCCAGAATTTAAAGACAAACCATATAGGATTGAAGTGGTATATAGGCCTAACATTCCTGACAATGCTAATCACTGGCAAGTTTTTAATTCTGACCAGCAGATTATTTCATTTCTTGAAAAAGCTGAATCTTTTACCAGTATGTTCTTTGAGGGTAGTAGTGATGATAGTAATGATGTTTTGGAAGGAGAAATGAAGTCCTCTGATGACTTAAGTTCAAGAATTGTGTAATTAAAAGGAAATAAAATTCCAAAAGGACTTGTCTCTCTTGAAGATCTTTTCAATCGACATGATCGATATCTTAAGAAGAAGGATAAGGTTTCCATCACAACTTTGGTCGATTATGACAGAGTGAATATTGGCACTGAAGATGATCGTAAAATTGTGTGTATTGGTAAATTTTGTTTGTTGATGTGTAAAATTGTGCAGATTCCAACACCAACATAGGAAGTTTCAAGAATGTGGGACTTGCTACTTGAAACAACCTCCAGATTTTACAGAAGCTGGCTCTTCCTATTTTCAATGGGGTTTTGAGTAAAGTGGAGAGAAAGAAACAAGATTACAGATACAATAAGTAAAATCCTAACTCTATGGTGATGCGCCTAAATGAAAATATATTTCCTTAACTAGCACAGTGAATAAATTCTTAAGATTCAGCTATATTAAAGAGCAAATGTTGCATGATCAATATAGACAGATTGTAAATGAATTAAAATATCAAAGGCTAAACTCACAAGACTTATGCAAAGACACAAATAATATCACCAGTGGCATAAAACAGAGCTTCTTTCATTAACAATTTAGCAAATACAAAAGGGACAGTGACATGTACAGGTATATCAACTTCTTTATCAAAAATAGCTAGACTAAGGCAAAATGATACAATCTGGTCACAACAAGATCTCCAAATTTCTAATTAATCCTTTGAATCACAATATCTTCCTGCATATATAGCCACAAAATTTGGCTCAATATCACCTGTAACTATTTTAAATCTCAACGGCCTCAACAGAACTAGAATTAACTGGGACTTAATCTGACACCGAGATCTCTCTGAATCTACAACCGTCTTTCCCTGCAAGCTCATTGGCTGAGCGATAAAATATGTGGCATATTAAATATATTTCTGACTTTAAACAGCTTTGAAATGTACCACGTGACAACTTCTGCTAAGACTTAACTTCTTTGGATTTGAAATGAGGCACACAAAATAGTGCCACTTGTCGCCATCCGCCAGACTTTGAAACTTAATATGTGGTGGCTTCTGCTGTTACTTAAACTTTCTACCTTCATGCCCCAAGCACCTACGGCTATGACACTTGGCACCTTCCAAAACATTACAAAGTGTGACATTATTTATATGGGACCCACCACATTTCTCTTTAATCCCCGCTCAGAGAAACAATATTGTGACACATGGTGCCTCCCGCTTAAAGCAAAATTGGAAACGTGGCACCCTCCGGCAAAAAAAAAGCTTTATGAAGAGATCCTGCAGAGATGACACCTGTCGCACTCCGAAAGCAACTAGAAATTACAAGAAAATATACATGTCTTCACCCGAGAGCATCAAAATGAGAGTAGTTGAACCCTCTACTTACTCCATGTGGCACACTCTGCAGCAACTATGAAACTGTGTTGCAATATTTAAGGTGCACCATAAATGTCAGTATTAAAAAAGATTATCAAAAAGAGAAACACACGGCAACATCCACACACATTACAAAAGGACACTCAGCAACACCTACGGGCTCACTATATCAAAAGAAACTTTTTGTCACAGCCTCCGGCATCAACACATGGCACACTCAAGAGCAAGCAAGAAACTTCAATAAAAGAAACAACACCATAGACACATGGCACATTCTGACAACAACTAGAAAGGAAGCATATAAAAGAAACACATGGTAGCTTCCATGGAACACAGAGACACTTTCCCCTTGTTACTCCGTATTGACACATGGCGCGATCCGCATAGAGAAACATAAAGCCACAAAGAGAAAAACAACAACCAGAAAGATTGAGACAGAAACCAAACTAAAACAAAATGTAGAGTTTTTTAGATCTACATTGTTCTAAAGAAGAAAGGGAATGTTTGATTTCTTTTCTTATTAGATACAAAGATGTTTTTGCATGGTGTTATGTTGATCTTAAGAAATTCAGGAATGGAGAAATGCAGCATCATATTCCCCTGAAACCTGGCACCATACCCTTTAGGCAAAAACAAAGAACTTATAATCCTAAAATAGTTGAAGCCATCTTCAATAAAATTGACAAAATGCTCAAAGCCAAAATCATCTATCCTATCCATCATTCTACTTGGGTGGCAAATATTGTACCTGTTAGGAAGAAGAATGGAGAGATCTAGATTTGTGTCAATTTTAGAAATCTAAATCAAGCCTCTCTTAAAGATAACTATCCCTTGCCTATAATGGATCATATCCTACAAACTGTTTCAGGTTCAGAGATGATGCCTATGCTTGATGGGTTTTCAGGATACAACCAGATTGAGGTGGCTAGGGAGGATTAGCATAAAATAACTTTTACTACCCCAATTGGTGTCTTTGCATATAATAGAATGCCTTTCAGTCTTATTAATGTTGGGGCCACATTTTAGAGGGCAATGGATCTGACTTTCGGTGACTTGAAAAACAAAATCATAGTAGTCTATCTTGATGACTTAAAATTTTTCTCCAAGAAAAGCACGAATCACTTGCGTGACTTAGAAGTAGTTTTGCAATGCTCCAGAGAAAATGGCATCTCTTTGAATCCTAAGACATAAATTTTTGCAGTCATTAAAGGAAAACTGTTAGGGCATATTGTCTCAAAAGATGGAATAAAAATTGATCTAGAGAGGGTTAGGGCAACTCAGCAACTCAGTTTGCTTGCAACCAAGAATAATACGAGATCCTTTTTTGATCAGGTAAACTTTTTAAGAAGGTTTGTCCCTAATTTTTCTAAGCTGACCAAACATATTGCAGAAATGATGAAGAACCATCCTATCTTTAATTGGAATGCCGAAGGGAAGAAATCATTTGAAGACATAAAAAAGGCCATTGCTAATGCACCACGCTTGTGCATCCTGATTTTCAAAAAGATTTTATTATCTATTGTTATGCCTCTAAACATACTCTATCAGCTATCTTGTTGTAGAAGAGTGAACAAGGAATAGAAGCTCCCATTGCTTTCATGAGCGTTCCATTAAAGAAATATGAGCTTAAATATTCTGCTTTAGAGAAACATGCATATGCAGTGGTGTGAGCCTTAAAGGGTTTTAGATTTTATATCTTACATTCGCATGCTATTGTGTATGTCCCAAAATCAGCTGTAAAAAGTATCCTCACTCAGCAAGAGATTGGATGCAACAATAGAGGAGCCTGGATAGCTAAAGTTTAGGAGTACAACATTGAGATCAAGCCCACTAATCTGGTCAGAGGTAAGGGATTGTGCAAAATGATCACTGAAAATGAGGTTGGAGAAAAGGCAGAATTGCCCTTGGTTCTTTTTACTAGTAATACTGATGATTGGTTCTCAAATGTCTCTTATTTCTTAACTTATGGTGATTGTCCATCTCACCTCTCTGCCAAGGAAAGGAGAAACCTAAAGCTTAAGGCACATAAATACATTATCTGGGAAGGTAACCTCTATAAAAGAGGAGTAGATGGGACATTTCTAAGATGCGTAGATAAGGAACAACAAAAGAAGCTATTAGAAGCTTTCCATAATGAAGCTTGTGGAGGACATTTTTCCGCATTAGTGGCAGCCTTTAAGATATTGAGGCAATGCTTCTACTGGCCTAGCATATTCAAAGATGCCTATGATTGGGTATCAAAATGTGAGAAATGTTCAAAGTTCACAGGTAGACCTTAGTTAGTTGCCTTGCCTTTGAGACCAGTGGTTATAGATGAACCATTTCAGTAATGGGGTTTAGACTTCATTGGACCAATTAATCCTAATTCTAGTGCTAGACACACACATTTTAACTGCAACAGATTATTTTACCAAGTGGGTAGAGGCTATCCCAGTGAAGAATACTACTTCTGAGGTTGTTTGCACCTTTCTTAAGGAGAATATTTTAGTTAGGTTCGATGTGCCTAAGAAGCTGGTGGCTGATAATGCTTCAATTTTTCTTCTACAGAGATTACTCTTTTCTGTTATGATTTTGGTATTTGCCTTGCTCACTCATCTGATTATTACCAACAAGGAAATGGATAGGTAGAATCAAGCAACAAAAATCTTATCTCTATTGTCAAGAAGCTAGTAGAAGAAAACCAAAGGGGATGGCATAAAAGCCTATATGATGCTCTTTGGGCTGATAGGATAACATATAAAAGGATGATTGGTATGTCTCCTCTCCAGCTAGTTTATGCTATTGATAGTGTAATTCCTATTCCTCTAGAACTGTCTGCATTGAATCTACAGAAAGCAATTGAAGATGAATAGTTTTAGTCAGCACTAGAGAAGAGGATATTGTATTTCAATCGTCTAGAAGAGCAAAGGGAAGTCACTATAGATAGAATTGCCAAACATCAACAGACTGTCAAAGGAGTTTTTGATAAAAAGGCTAGGTAAAGAAGTTTTGTTATGGGAGATTCTGTACTTTTATGGGATAGAGAGGAGAACTGAAAGGTGCACATAAGAAATTTGATTCTTTGTGGAAGGGTCCCTTCAAGATCAGAGAAGTTATGGGAGAGAATGCATTTCTGTTGGGTTATCCTGATGGAACACCGCTACCTCTTGCCTATTATGGGCAATATCTAAAATTATGCAATTGGTAAAGTTTATGAGTCCGTCCCTGGACCATAGTTTATTTCCCTATTTTTCTGTTGTTGTGTGTTGTCTCATTTTTGGTGTGACTCTATCACCCTTTGAATAAGGCTTGTTTGCCATGTTTTTCCTAGGTTCTCTACGTCCTCTTGAGTCCTTCTCCCCAATTAGAGCCAGTTGTTGCCCCCTTTTTCTTCAAAAGCCTCCATGTCCATTCTTTGTTCATATTTATCAACTTTTCCCCTTAGATCCTTCCTCAGGCAAAAGTTTACTTTGTTACTTTTGGTAAGTCGGCGATCCTCCACCTTTTTGAACTAAAGTCAGCAAGTTCACAAGTTCTTGAGCTGCCCAACTTACCGACTTGTCTCAAGTTTCTGCGCTTCGAGTCTTTTCTTGTGTCTTAATGTTGCAGCCTTCTTCTTTATAGTCAGGAGGTCAGGGATTCTTCGAAGTTCCATAGCTCCAACTCGTATTTCTTATATTCAATTCCTATCCGACTTGCCAACTTTGAACAACACACTTTCCCAAGTATCATTTGTTGTGTTAGCGTACAATACAAAGGAATGACACTTGTCGCTTTGCATTCAATTTGAAGTACGTGAAAACACAATGGTGCAATTTTCAGAGGGAAAGTCGAGACATGCATTTATGAATTATAAAGATAAATCTGCCGCCAGCAATTAATATCCTTCCTTGGTGAATTTATGAGAAGTGACTTTGATAAATCTTTGGGCTTGTCTAAAGTGATACTGTGTTACAAGGGAATGCATTGCAGGAGGATAAATGGCTAACTTTCTACGTGTGAAATTTCAACATAGTTCTATTTTCAAAGGTCAGTATAGCTAGCAGCTCCATCTCTTTGTAAAGACTCATTATTCTCTTTGAGGAATTAGAAGTTTCCATTCCCATGTATCTGCACAAGGAATTTCCTGTTAGTGTCTTACCCCATCCTCTGCTCTCTGCATATATCTCTGAGTCTCTGGTTGTCTGGTTTCTTGTGTACGTAAAGATGAAGTTCAAATTCCAAGGAACCCTCATGGCCTCTATTGTGGAGAATGGTCTTTCTGAAGTGAGAGATACAAATTTGGGCCATGATGATTTAGATGATTTTTGGAGGAGAATGCAATATGAGAAGAGGACTCCCTTGGCAGAGAAAATTATTAGCAGCGGCTTGGATAAGGCTGGTGGTTTCCCTCTTGTTGTGCATTGCCCCGAATTGATGGTTGTGTGTGCCAATGGTTATTTTCCAGACTCTCAGGAGGTAAGGACATCTAGTGGCATTGTAGTGGCAAGGATTGACTCTGAGTCTATTACTTTGGCCTTGAGTTTGGAAGAATATGAAGACAATGTTGATATTTATGTATCCTCAACCTGGAATTATTATGAGAATAAGGACTGGTGCCGCACCTCCATCACTAAGCATTGGTTAGAGATTGAAAGGACTGGTAAGTCCTAGCTACCTGCTAATTTTAGAATTCATTTCAAGGAAGAAAATTCAGACATGATAACCTTGCTTAACAGAGTAGTTGGCATCCCCGAGTCAGATGTTTTTGAGTTATGGATCTGCAGGTTCATTTTATTGATTTGTGGAGATTACCGTATTGATTGGCCAAAGATTATCAGTGAATGTTTACATGAACAGCTAATGAACTTTACACAGAAAGTGAGCTTTCACATGTGTTCCCAGCTAATGTACATCCTGGCTCAAAGAGAGGCTACTTGACCTGGTTTGAGGACTCAAGGGAGTTCTGTGGCAAGTATGCCTGTGTATCAGATTTTTCCCCAATTGCAAAAGAAAGAAGGTATGAAAGACTTCAGACGCATTAATGATGCTTTTTCTATGAAGCTAAGATAATTGATGGCTCAATTGAGAAAAGGTTTTCAATAGAAGCATCTTCATTAGTCATGAATTTTGGAAGCTTTTACATTCAGTTTGATTGATTCTCTTATCTAAGAATAGGGGGTTTTGAAAATGCCCCGTTAAAATTGCCACGGCACCCTTCTAACTATTTGGTGCTGCTGGAAGTATGCCGCCAGATGGCAATGGTGAATGTTAAGTACCATGCTATTGAAAAGAAAGGGTATTCTTTCCCTGTGTCCCTATTGTTTTATTCCCACAAAAATAATGAGGGTGCCCGAATTGTTGATAAGTTGTTGTCTGAGTTCAGTCTATATAGTTTGTCTCCCCATGTATCTTTTGATAGTAAGAATTTCATTAAAGAAAACATGCATGGAGGTGGTTCCTATTCACACCATCCCCAACTCAAAGATTTTTGGGAGGATTGTGTAGATGAGAGAGAAGTTCAAAGGAAGAAATGGATGAGGTTGACTGTGGATCAGATTCAGCTTGTGTCTGATATTACAGCTAATTTTTCAAACATGCTAGACGAAGGTCATGATGTAGTGTCGAGAGAATCCATGCCCCCTATAAAATGGTCAAAAAAGGAGGTCACCAATGTTATGTTTCTTTCTTTGCATGTGCTAAGGAGAACAGAGAAGTGGTTACAAGGGAAGGTAAAGGAGTGTGTCGGTTCCATGACACCAAAGCACTCAGCCTCTCAGAATCAACCGAGATCTCAGACTACCAATTCATATAGGAGAACATCTAGTGTGGACTTGACTCTTCAAAGAGTCAGATCACAATTGAATGGCGATGATGAAAGGCCACTTGAAGATGCTGGAAGGATAAAAACCACTTGTGAGCAGGATATCCAAGTGATGAAGAAAAATACTAGATTGGCTGCTTTGTCATCTAAAGCAGACCATATGCCCCTACCTAATCTTCATGTGAGTGATTCTAATTCCATCATCTTCTCACAAATTAGAGAAGATAATTTATTACATTCATTGCTTAGTCCACCAAATTCCCCACAACAAAAGGAGTTGCCAGAACAAAATTCTCACCCTGTACCTGTAGTGGCTACTTCCAATGCCACCAATGTACCAACTCCATCCCCAAATTGGTTAAAGAAGGTAGTTTAAAAGAAGAGATATACCATTCTTGTTGATGAAGGTGTTGACACTGTTGCTAGTTTGTTGCAAATGGTTCCAAAACCTAAATGTGCAAAAAGGATGTCGAGAATAGTGACTGATGTCATTTCAGGAAATTGCAGATCCACTAGTAGAAAAGAATGAAGACGAGGTAACAGAAGCTGACTTTAGGGTAGGTCGAGTGGATCTGGGGCCATCAACCACTGAAGGTGACTTGTACCATATCCAATATTCAGTTGACAACATTTCTAAAAGGGTGAAAGGATTAAAAGATGAAAATTCAAAACTGCTAGCACATGTAAGTTCTCTGTCCTCTTTTTCCAATTCAATTGCTAAAGTGATAACTCCCTCAACCGGAACTTCCTTCACTGTCAATCTCCATACATTCTAAGAGATAATTTTTTATAATAGAATTTGAGAGAGCTCGGAGTGACCACCATAGTCTGAATATAGCTTCTAAGGAAATATAAGAAGTAGCCAACATGGATCCTGGTATTCTTATGGCTGAAGAAATTATAGCCGATCCCAAAGAGTTGGATACCGCTGTATGGGCTGATGCAATTGAGTGGAAACTCTATATCATAACTATAGTAGAAGAAGAGATGGGACAAGCAGTTGCAACCTACTACAAAGAGATGATGAGAATAAAAAGGGATCTTGTCGCCTTAGAGGTAGAAGCTAATGGATCCGATGATGAGAAGTTGTTGGATCTTAAGGTAATTAAACAAAACTTTAAAAAGGTAGTGACAGATGAAATAGTGAATTACAATGCAATTACAGGGGAGTTGTTGGGAAGACTTTCTAAATTGGCAGCACACATTAACAGTTGTAGAAATGACATTGATGAAGTGTATCGTAAAGTGACAGACTCTGATAGGGTGGTTATGAAGAAGAAACGTTGCATCAGCATGACGGGATCTCTACCAGGCATGTCTTTAATGCCGGTTATCAAGAAGTATAGAGCGTACAAAGCCAGGCTACGAACACAGGTACCTTAGGCAACGCAAAGTATCACTGGAGAAGATGAACAATCAAAGGAAGATGAAGAGATGGATGAGGTGGATGATGGCAATTGGGACTTGTAAATTCTGAATTGATTTGAATTTCATGTTTTTAAGTTATCTCATATTTGCTCTTGAACTATTAGCTCTGGAGGGCCCTTTATTATAATTATTGTTTAAACAATCTTTTAATCAACTTTTTCAAGAAGCCATTATGGTTTTAAAGACAGTTATGATTTGGCTTAGCTATAAATTCTAGATAGCTAGTCGAATTAGGGAACTTTGAAAAAATTTTGTTTTGCAAGGGTGATAGTTAACTCTGTTTTCAGCCATTTTGATATATGCAATATAAGTTAATGCAATGGATATTCAGGTGATCATAATCTTTGTGTTGTGGTGATTTAAATTCATATTCTTCTTAAGTTGAATGTATTGCTACTATTTTTAATGATATTCATGTATTTGGGTGGTTGGATATACATAAATATTGCTCACTGCTGAGAATAATTTATCTATTGATATATCATTTAAAGTGGTGAATACATGTATAAGTGTGTGATATTATAAATATATGTTATGTGGCTGGAAGTCTGTGAACTCCTAGTTTTTGAGTTGTGAATCTACCTTTACTGCTTTCTGGTTAAATGCTCTACCTTTGTTTTGCTTTCTTGTTAAAAGCAATCGTGAGTGTTTCATTTATTAGAATATCTGTCGAAGGTAGTTGCACCTTGTTAAATAAGCAGAGATCCTGTGTAAAATACCAATATATTGGGCTCAACTGTTGATAACATTTGTCACTTGTCCGGGCGTGAGTATATAGAGTTAGGTGACAAATCTGTTAACCAACAGATTTTTGGTGACTCTACTGGGGAAAATTTGTTGTATCATCTTTGTGAGTTGCTCGGTTGGACTTTATGGTTCTTCGTGGAAGACGTGCACCAATTTTTTAGCCTAACATTGATTGGCTAGTAGGAGACCAAGAAGATGTTATTACTGGCCTTAGGCTTGTTGCTTGGCAAACTAGAAGAACTAATCAGTAGTATCATCAAGTTGATGAGGTGTTAGAAGAAGAAGAAGAGCTTGGTGAGATTATAGCAGAAAATGCAAGTCATTTTGCTGACACTCAAGAGATAATTTTCATCAAACGAATTGTTCATGTGTCATGGAGAGAAAGGCCTTTACGAATCCAAGTAGTCCCTAACAATAGGCCAAGAAACCCTGCTGCTAGACTAGGGAATCAGAATCTTGCAAGACCAGCACTCCCCCATAATAACCAGTAAGTGGTTTGGTGACTCTACTTAATTATTTTATTAATATATCTGTAGAAGTGGGCTAAGAAAAGATATACATGAGGAGATAGGAAAATGGGTATAGCCGATATTGACTTTGATTTGCTTCAATCTTTAAATTTCAGTCCCTACCCTCCCACAAGAAGGGTCAAATCTTTGAGCAGACCATCCTCTCCTCCACCCACAATAAGTGTTGCTATTTCATCTTGCTAAAGCCAGACCCTACATGGTATTGTCTTACCTTTACAAGTAAATTTCCCTCCTTTTAATATGGCTCATCCATAGCCTTCACCTATTCCATGGGTTGCTGCCATTGGACCACTTAGACTTGGTGCTAACCTACATGATCTGCCTAGGGGATCAGGTAAAATTCTACCTAAGTTTAGGGGTGATGGCAAAGTTACTCCTGAAGAGCACATTAATGCTTTCTTAATTGCATGTTCCATCCTTGGAGTTCAACATGAAGATGTGTCTGTCAGGTTGTTTATTGAGTCACTGGTTGACACAACTGCTGAATGGTTTTACCACCTTCCCAACACCTCTATCAGAGATTGGGCTACAATGAGGCAGCAATTTGAAGATAGATTCAAAACTACCGACAACGAACACACACTAGTGGCCCAACTCTCTTCTATGAAGAAGGAGATTCATGAACAAATGAGGGAGTATGTAGCCAAGTTCAATAGACTTGCAAATAGGATTCCCATAAATGTCAGACCCAGAGATGGATTAATGATGTGTTTCTTTATCAATTCATTGCCACCTAATGTTAGTTACACTATTAAAAGACAAGTAGTTCCTAACATAGCTGACACCCAATCATTGGCTATCGTTGTGAAAGATGATTTGATTACTACAGGGAAATTGAAAAGGGAGTTACAAACTAGTAAACCTTCAATAATCGGTTCAACTGACCCAGTTATTTAGAGGTTGGCAAATGACATTATCACACTAAAACATCAGATGCCTAAGGGTCCTCAACAATCTCCTCAAGGGAGTTATAATCAAACATTGCAATTGCCAAGCCCTACCCAATGGTTAGATATTGAAGGACCCTCAGCGAGTAAAAATAACCATATAGTCTGCAACTTCCACCTCACCTCTGACCATGATGGAGCATCCTATCCTGAGATGATGCAGTTTATGCAAATGCTTTCCATGAATGAACATGCTGAGGAACCTCTGGTGGAAGAACCTCCTACACCTAGTGATGCTGGTGTGAATTTCTTTGAATATGAATTAGATGAAGGGAGTGGAGAAGATGTATATACTGAAGTTGACAACTCCAATTGTACGGTGTTTACTAGAGGTCAGCAGGCACAAAGAGGTCAGAACATTCATGGTCAGTCCAGTAATTCCACTTCTGCCCCTAAATATATCTTTACCAGATAAAATGAGGTTAAGAAAATAGAGAACGTGACACCCAAAGTTCTAGCTACCGAGGTACCATCTACTTCATCCTCTAAAAATCATGTCTCAAATTCATTTGATATTGTAAAATCATGTAAAAATACAAAGATTAAGATTTCTCAAGCTAAATATTTGAGCCTTAATCCATATGAGTTTCATAGACTAGTCAGATATATCAAATAGGAATCCTCCCCTTCAAATTACAATGATTATGTGTCCAATAATATTGAAACACTTGCCAGGAGCCAAAATTGTTCAAATACCTATTCAAAAGATCCTAGTCCCCAGAATCCTTTTAACAAACTAGAACCTTTTTATGTCTCCTTGTACATTGTTGGTTATAAGCTCAATAATTCTGTTATTGATTCTGGAGCCTCAGACAATGTTATGCATGCTCAAGTTGCTAAAGCCCTAGGCTTGTCCTATACGCCCTCTCATGGCAAATGCTTCTCAATGGATGGTTCACAGGTACCCATCTTGGGTCAAATTAAAGATGCTCAAACTGCTTTGGTTGCCTTTCCGAAGAAAAGATTGAAACTAACCATTCTTGTAGCAGACATACCTGCCAATTATGGGATGCTCTTGAGTCATAGCTGTTGTAAAGACTTGGGTGGGGAATTCAAATGGATTGGTCACATGCCCTGATACCTGTAGAAGGGAAGAAAGTCCACCTCAATCCTGAACCCAAACCCAAGTTTACCATGCTTAAATGTGGAGACCCTAGGGCAGACATCCTGTTTGTAGAAACTGGACTGGGTACCTGTTAGTGCCTGAATTGACTGGCAGTTTTTTGAGCAATTTTCATGCAGGCACTCTCCCTAAGTATCCAAAAAATGTTCTAAGTGTTGGACCTCCTCAGCAGTTTTCATCTGCATCATCATATTTTCTTGAGGAGGAGGTCATCATCATCATATTTTCTTCGATGGTGGTCAGCATCATCATGTTCTCCGTCGACCGGTTTCTCATCGTCATCATCATATTTCACTATCGGGTGATGTTTGGTTATTATCCTGATGATGCTGATGAGCTACAGTGCGCCCTGATTTGCTTACGAGGGTGATTTTTCAAGTATCCGGTGATCTTCCATTTATCACCTTGCCCAAACATGATGATGATGTTGCCCCGATATTCTGAAGGGGTTATTCTTTGAGTTGTTTCGACCTGACTTGTTCTTTCTTAAGGGTCGTCGTCATCATCATCATATTTCTAGTTATCACCGTGTTGCTTGCGAGGATCATCATATTTTCTGCCTTCATGATATTTCGCCGGGGTGATATCTTTATCATCGGGTGATCTTGGTTATGATCATCCTGATGATGTTGTTGAAGAGTTCTAAGTGCGACCCGATATTCACTGGGGTCATCATATTTTGAACGTCAAGATGATCTTAGTCAATATCATCCTGATGATGTTGTATCACTTCTTGTTCGTTGTTTTGTCATCCTGATGATGCTGACGTCATCCTTATATCAGGGTGATATCTTTTTCTCTGCCTATCTGCATCATGATATTTCCGAAGGAGGGGGTGATATTTTCATATCACCCAGGTGTATGTTTGTTCTAGCGTCGTGATGATGCTGATGTCAAGGAGATATCCGCCTGCCGGCTTCGTGCATTATCTAGTGGGGGTGATCTTTTCAAGCATCATCATATTCATCTATCGCCCCGATCTTATAGTGGAGCTACAGTGCAACCTGATATTTGTGCATCAGGATGATATTTCCAAATATCCGGTTGTCTTCCGAATATCATCCTGATGTTAATATGATGATGACGTCATCGAGGTCCGGGGGGGTCATATTTCTAACACAGATCATCTTGTGGAGATCCCCCGATATTTGCAAACATGATGATGACGTCATCCGGATATGAGGAGGTGCGCAGTAGGCAGATATGATGATGACGTCAGCAGGATATGATGATGACATCATCAGGACGTTTATCGGCCAGACTTTTGGTATAGGCTCAGCAGGAGGATGTTCCTCCGATGGATCAGGTTGTGCCGATGAAGGCGATTATCATGCAGGTTGTATTGCAATATGATGCTGACGTCAGGGTGATATTTCGGGCAACAGGATATCATGCTGCTGGAGGATGATGATGATGAAGTCTTATACTAGTGTCGTCAGGAGC
Source organism: Cunninghamia lanceolata (assembly GCA_027924645.1). Taxonomy (NCBI): domain Eukaryota; kingdom Viridiplantae; phylum Streptophyta; class Pinopsida; order Cupressales; family Cupressaceae; genus Cunninghamia; species Cunninghamia lanceolata. Next base: position 1,488,939 of record BSBN01001132.1, read on the forward strand.
AAAAGCACCGACATCATATATGCTCATGACCTAGTATATAAAGTGTTAAGGAGGTTGCTGCGGGGTGCATGTGGGATAATTGGTATCCTGCATTTCGAAATATCATGATGATGAATCTCGGCGGGAAATGGTTGCGATGCAGAATTGACGTTTTCCCGAGGCCGCGGGTTGGTGCGCCATTAATGGCGAAGGTTGCAGAGGTATGGGTGGATCTGGTACCCGATTGAAGGTGTACATCAGTGGCGCAGGGCTCGAGATATCTTCCTGTCTCCTCCCCTACCTGCTGCATTCATGTTTGGGCGCTAATCTGGTAATGTGTTTGAGCGCCATTTTTATGATACTGTGTATCTGGCGGGACTTTTGGTCAACCTGGTAGTTAATGCTGAATACACCCTCCTGCTATATAATGCAGACGGTGTTATTCATTCAAGGTTGTTGAAAGTTGAGGATTTTTGGCTCTGTAATCCAAAACCAGCTGATCTGGTTGCTCTGTACAGTCTAACTTGTGAGTTTATGTATCTCCTGTTGTACGATTTGGCATGAATCCACTGATTTCATGGTTGATCTTATATGAGTAATGCTATCTTAGCATGTGTTGTGTTAATTCTGTCTCCAGTATTGCATGTATTCTTCTTCTGGATCTGGATATTTGGGTAATGTTTAGATTCTAGAGCATAGAATTCCTATGTTGAATGTTTGATCTTTTAACTTCTGCTCAAGGGGTAGATTAAACTGTTTTCAGGTTGAACATTGGGAAGGATATACTGCAGTAGGGATGCCATAAGTAGAGATAACTTAACACTCTTCATTGGGAGATATCTGTAAGGCAGATATCATGTGTATCCCCCTGAAATCCAGTTTTAGTTATTCATGTTGATCATTCACAGGTGTATGTCTACCGACTCCAAGCCCTGGATAGGCACCAATCATGCTGTGTTCTTGTGTTATACACCATGTCCAGCTTTGCATCCAAAATTCAAACTAAAACATTTCATACTTCCACCTGTTAGTTGTAGGAGTAGTATTAGGAACCCCCTGCATGCTCTCATACCCAACCAGACATCATGTCCAAGAATGTTGCCAGCCTTGTGATCTATCATGCAGATCTTGGTCCATACATGAGAGTATTATGCCTGTTGTTGTCAAGTTAGATCCTTCTATCTTTGAGCTAGTCAAGGTTACATCTTGAGTTATAGGGATACCCCCCTTGGTGCGGCAGAACCAGAAGTGAAGGGGAGGCAGCTCACGCAACCTCCTGTATTTAGTTGGCTGAATCTGCCTGTGCATTAGAAGTGGCAAACCCTAATGCTGATTCAGAAGAAAAAACCAATAGTACCTACATGTGTACATCAACAGAGAATGAAGACATGAATCTAATCAGCCCTGACTTAGTTGATGAGTTATGAACCTTAGAATTTGATGGGAGTTGTTCCACCGCAGGGTCTGGGGTAGGAGTTGTTCTAATTTCACCTGATGGTTATTCCTTTCCTTTTGTTTTTAAATTGGAGTTTGAAAACACTAATAATATCGCTGAATATGAGGCTTTGTTATTTGGTCTAGAACTAACCAGAGAAAGAGGTGTGAAACAACTGAAAGTTAAAGGAGATGCTGAGCTAATTTTTAAACAAGTAAGAAACATGTACAAGGTCAAAAATGTCAGACTGAGGCATTATCGAAATAGGGTATGGGACTGCATTGAATATTTTGATGCTTTTTCTATAGAAGCGATACCTAGAGAACAAAATTCTAGGGTTGATTCTTTGGCTGTTTCAGCATCCCTTCTCTTGCCACATCCAGATTTTAAAGATAAACCATATAGGATTGAAGTGGTATATAGGCCTAACGTTCTTGACAATGCTAATCACTTGCAAGTTTTTAATTCTGACTAGCAGATTATTTCATTTCTTGAAAAAGCTGAATATTTTGCCAGTATGTTCTTTGAGGGTAGTAGTGATGATAGTAATGATGTTTTGGAAGGAGAAATGAAGTCCTCTAATGACTTAAGTTCAATAATTGTGCAATTAAAAGGAAATAAAATTCCAAAAGGACTTGTCTCTCTTGAAGATCTTTGCAATCGACATGATCTATTTCTTAAGAAGAATGATAAGGTTTCCATCATGACTTTGGCCGATTATGACAGAGTGAATATTGGCACTGAAGATGATCCTAAAATTGTGTGTATTGGTAAATATTGTTCTAAAGAAGAAAGGGAATGTTTGATTTCTTTGCTTATTAGATGCAAATATGTTTTTGCATGGTGTTATGCTGATCTTAAGAAATTTAGGAATGGAGAAATGCAGCATCATATTCCCCTGAAACCTAGCACCATACCCTTTAGGAAAAAACAAAGAACTTATAATCTTAAAATAGATGAAGCCATCTTCAATGAAATTGACAAAATGCTCAAAGCCAAAATCATCTATCATATCCATCATTCTACTTGGGTGGCAAATATTGTACCTGTTACGAAGAAGAATGGAGAGATCTGGATTTGTGTCAATTTTAGAAATCTAAATCAAGCCTCTCTTAAAGATAATTGTTATCACTGGGAACTACACACGTATGCAAGGCTGGTGAGGCACTGCAATTCCGTGTAACATGGGACTAATTTCACGTTGTGGGTGCCCTATGACAAAATTAGACCTCCAGATTGTGGGTTGGTTCCCTTCAAATGTTCTATTGAGATGTATATTTCTACTATTTGGAAAAAGGGAAGAAAGAAACTAATCGAATATAAAAGATAAAATGGTGATGCACCTGATTTGGGTAAAAATAACGCAATCTGATCCATAATGTTTGCTTAGAAAACTATCTTTTACACAATTCAGACTTGGCATAAATACCACAAAAGTGATTCTAAGGAAGGTTAAAAAACATGTTTTTATGAAGGAAATGGTTTTTTCACAGCACAAAAATACTATTTCTAGTTAACACAACCTAAGACCTATGATGAACATATGCTTTAATGCCGCAAACAAGGAAGTGAGACAATAATTTTAAAGGTTTAATAATAAAACACAACAAAATTTCATCAAATCACTTTAAAATTCAGCACTAAAAGGAAAGGTAATTCAACTGATCTGAAATAAATAAAGGAAAGCTTTGCAAATAAGAGAAAAAGATAACCTGTAACCTGTCGATCTCTCAATAAAACTGTAAAAAGTGAGCTACAAGAATTCTCCAATCTGTCTGAATCAGAATGAGAATCAAGAACTAGCAAAAACAAACTTTTTCTTTACAATAAATAGGTTTTCTCTCTCCAAGAAGCATGCAAAAATATGGACTTGCAGATAACTGCCTCTAAAAATACTCATTCCGGAGAAACCTCCAAAATCCTCAAAATTAGGGCCTAAAACAACCACAAATTGAGCAAAAATAGCTTCAATCTGGGCCTCTCCATATATTTGACCAAAAGACCCTAAAAATACTCCTAAAAATCATGCAAAACCTCCTAGGTGGCCTAGTTAACTCAACTAACCAATTTGCATGATTTTGCATGAGCAAAATTGATTGTGAGTAAATAATAAAGTATTAGAATATTGCTTTATTATTGGTTACAATTTGTTCTATTTTCGATTTTACAACTTGTGAAAAATAGTAAAGTAATTTATAGAATATTACTTTATTTTTTATTTACAATTGATTTGTATGTAAAATTGTGCATGATTAGAAGAAAAAATATCACTCCTTATCACTCCAATTACATTTTCCTATTTTGCATGATATGAGCCAAAATAGGACTTTAGAGATTAATACCATCCTTATAACTCCATATGCAACTACCCTATCTGCCATTTTTGTCCTCCTTTGATAATTCTTCAAAGCACAAGTAATATTTCCTTTGACTTCATTTGGTTGTCTTGCATGACACATGTGTTTGTTTAAGGGAGTCTTGTTTTATCAAAAAGTACATGATGAAAAGGAACCTCCTCGACCATGTAATGTCAACCCAAGGTAATGAATGATATTTGAAAAATTCTACCAACCACCATTTAATCTCAAATAATATGCAAGGTTCCCCACTGTCGGCCACCTCTAACAATGATGCTAGGTAATAGATGATTGATGTTTTGACCTCGATGGCATTAGATAAGGTAATTATTTTCTTTTGTGAAGTCAAAACACACCTGGGAGAAAAGAACCTTCAAACAAAAAAGAAGAAAACAACCCTAAAGTTGCTCATTCTTCTCTTGGCATATTTTTCACTTGCTCTGCAATCTTGCTCCGCCAACCTAGGGTTTCAATCTCTCCATCATGTCTCATGTTTTTCTCCCTTCAACGGCTCTTCTTTGTTGAAACCATGGAACTCTGCACTGTTAATGGAGAAGGTAACATTTGTTTGAGCTTTATATGAGGCATTTCATTGATTTGTAGTTTTCTTCTTCATGGCTATGGTCTTCTTCATCTATGTCTCTCTATTTGTTGTGCATTTTTTAATACTTTCCCTCCTTGTTTCTGTGTGCCTCTTCCTTCATGGTCTTCATCTGCTCTTGAAATTTTAAGGCCATTGTGAGGTCATGGAAAGATCTCTCCTCCTATCAGCAAAAGGGTAAGCACTTGGTCATTTTCATCTCTATAGCTTTAATTTGTCTTTGGTTTTACTCTTTGCAGCATGACAAGTCTATTGGTAGACATGGGTATTGCATTTCATAGAAAAAAATGCTATGTCACTATTGGCCATGACTGTATATATCTTCTTTTTGCCTTGATCTATTTGTATCATACAGAAACTCTGAGGGTTTAAAGTTTTGAAATGAGGGTTTTGACATCTTTTCTCTATTTTCAAAGCTTCTACCTGTTATGGCCATGCTTCTTCTGTAAATAGTCATCAAATAGTGTAGACTGTCGAGGGTTTGTGGGCTTTAAAGTTAGGGTTTCAACCCTCCTTACACAAAAACTCCTTCATAGTGTCACAGCCATGCTCTTCTCTATTATTTCATTCTCTTTTGATAGACTATGAAGAAAATAGCAAGGGCTTTAACTTTCTGTCAAGGGTTTGTTCAATTTGCAGATGGGTATACCTAATACCATGAGAAACCTTGCTCTTCTGTCATGGCTATGACTGTATCTTTCTTTTTCTCAACTCTCTTGACTATGGGTGCAAAAATGAACACTAGGGTTTGATATCTTGATATGGATATACATTTTAGCATGAGCCATATTTCCTTCTGTATATCATCTTCTTGAATGTGGGTTTTTCCTGTAGGCAAAAGCATTAAGAGTTTGAAGTGTTAATAAATGGAGTTTCTTTCTTTGCTTCTCATAACACCTTTTCCTCCTTCTCTTTGTGACTTTCATAGTATTAATGATGATACACTTTACTTTATCTGTCTCATTGTAGCTACTAGGTATAATAGCAAGTTTTTTGATATTCTGTATGACAACAAATCATTTGATATTTTGTATGATAACTGTTATCATTTCTAGAAGGTTGTACCTATAACATAAATGGCTTCTTTGACTTATTTGCATATGATAAACTTGTATCTCTTTTTGCCTGCCAACTGTAAGATGATGGGCTATTATCATGTGGTATCATCTTTGACTATGTACTGTCTTTCTTCTCTTTGACTATATTCTATCATGACATAGATCATGCTACCTTCTTTTGTGACTGTTTGTATGTTTTCAAAATGCATGTGTAGCTGTCCTTTGTGTTTTAATGGTATGCCTGTAGCTATCCTTTGTGCATAATGATTGTTTATCTTATCATGGCTCTCACAATAACATATATATCAAGCATCTTTCTTCATCTTTGACCATGGTAATTGACTACTATGACTGCATTATGAAAGCATAATGGTATAAAAACAATAGAACTGTTTACCTTGTGACTTTCATGCTCTTTGTCCACCCTCACTGTAGCATTTGATATAAGTCTTGTTCTTCTTTTTTGTTGTTCCTCCTTCTTTCTGATGATACACCTCTATAGGTGGATATGGCAACTCATAGTATATCCTGATATATTCTGATTGTTCATGCTTTGTAAAAGCCAATTTGTTGATCTTGTCTTGCCTATTCATGGTGAAAGTGACTACATATCTCCTTGATCTTGCATTGTATCTCTTCTTAAGGCATGGCACCCTCTTGACTGCACCATGGCATCATTGTAGCTTTAGGCGTGGGGAATAAAGTTTATCCTTGTATTTGCCTCTTTGTGTGCTCTATACATGACAGTCTCTTGCTTTTGAATATGTACTTGACTGTCATGCAATGGTGACATATGTGGCTGCTCCATAGCTTGTTATTCCTTTAAGATCACTGGTAGTAAGTAACAGTCCTTATCATTCGATGAATTGTGATCATGCTGTATGCATCTGTCATCTACATCTTTAGCCTTTAGCATGTGAAAGTTACACTTCTCATGTATCTTGTGAAGCTTACTTTATGATAGTCAAGTTGGCATTATATTTATGATTGTCTTGCCTTCCACTGTTTCATCTATTGTTCCATGTGGTATTTACTTGACTCTCTTTATGAGACATTTGCAACTTGAATGTGATATGACTGTTAACCCTTGAACATTTTAATAGTATGATGACAATAAGAGGAATACCTAGTGCAGAATGTTGTCTCATTTTTGAAGTTATACTTGTATTCTTTATTGCATAGCCAGGCATTGAATGGTATCTCTGCTTTTGATGTATTTCATATGGACCTAAGCTCTTGATAACATAGCATAAGGAAACAACATATGATGTAATTTGTCTAGTAATCTTGATATCTTTCTTGATTAAGTAAGAAAGAAGCATGTTGTGCTCAACCCTTGTGGGAGCCACATTTAATCCACATGCTTATTTGTCTTCAAATCAACAACAAAACTTGTCCTATACCTGCACAGTGAACAAACAAGTTAGCATAAAAGTACCTGATAGTGTTGATTGATTCTCTTCATGATTTCTTCCTGATTTGTGTCATATATATGATCTGATTTCTCATCTGAATGCATGATGTGATATTTAGATGTCTTTGTTTGATAAAAGCATGTGATAATTTTAAACATCCGAAGCACTAACATGGTTGTCCCCAAAATTTTGTAGGTTTCAACTTGATGATGGCTTGGATTGAAGAATGAAGACTAAAGACTTGAATGCTAGCTTCAATAGCAACCTCCATCATAAGGGAATGATGGATGTTTAACCTTATCATATGTTTATTTCTTTCTCTTTTATCAAACAGATGCATAGCTTGCATGTCTGCAATTGCTCAGTCTAGTTACTCTCACAGCTTGTGTGGGACATATTTGAACACTTCTTTAAAACATGATCAGTTAATTTCTCTTATGCATATGATAAATATGTATTTCCTTTTCAATCAATGCATGAGATAAAGTAACAGATACTTGAAAGTATGTTCAAAACATGACATGAAATAACAGTGCAATACAATATCTTTCTCTCTTTATTCAAAATTGATTAACTGAATAATCAATTTAACTTATAACTGCTGAAAGATCAAACTATGTAGAACAACTGTATCTCCTTGAATGTTTGATTTCTTGATAATCAATTATTTTGTCATGACAACTTATCAGTCAGGATTGGACTGATGAGTTATCTTGACAACTGGATCTTCTTTTCTACTCTGTCAAGGCATCAACCATTCAAGAAATGCATAAATTTGAAGTTTTCTTTTATTCCTTCTGAACAACTACATTTATGTCCAACTAATTTTAAGTTTGAACAAAAAATTAGTAGCATTTCTGGGACTTCTCAGGGGTGTTTGCTTGCTAAACAGTTTAGAACCAGTAGCATAGCCTATCCATTGGGCATAGAGTCATTTTTGCCCTGAATTTAGAGAAATTCTGCAACTCACACTAACTGAAAACAACAGCAACAACTAACTAAAACTAAAACTGATTTGCTTAGAACAAAACTAGCAACATGTGCAAAAGCACTTATTTACAACATAAGGTTGCCTTAGTAACATAACTTGAGGTGAATCCCATTAACTGGGACTTGCAACACCTCACCATCTAACTTAGCAAGCTGAAATGCATTGTGTTGCTTGCATTCTATGATTATATATGGTCCATCTCACATTGCATCAAACTTTGTATGCTGTCCTGGTCTACTTTTCAATTCATTCCACTTGAAAATTAGATCTCCTTTATAAACTCTTGGTACTGCTCTTTTATCAAAAGTCCTTTTCATTTGGCCCTGATGTACTTCCAATGTTTTTAAGGCCTCTTTCTGATCTCTTCAAGTTCAATCAGTTGTGCAAGCCTAATTTCCATTGGTTGTTCTTCAAGTAACTCTAGCTCTTTTATATGGCTAAGTGTTGGCAACTCCACTATTATTGGTAACTTGGCTTCCTTTCCATATGTAAGCACATAGGGTGAATTACCTGTTGATCTTTTAGGTGTAATCCTATCAACCCACAATGCTAACTTTAACTTATCATGCCAAGACCTTTGATTCTTATCAATTGTTTTCTTCATGATCTTAATCAAATTTTTGTTAGTTGATTAAGCTTGTCCATTACCTTGAGGATAATAATTTGATGAATTATTCAAGAATATGTTGTTTTTGACAGATCAATCAGATATTCTTAATCCAATATATGCTAAAGCATTATCTGAAATAATTGAGTCAGGAGTTCCAAACCTGGGCACTAGATCTTGATAAAAATTTAGGATTGATGTTTCATTAGCATCTTTCAAAGCAACTGCTTCAGACCACTTAGTGAAATAATTAGTAGCAGTCAAAATCCACTTGTGTCCTTGGCTTGAAGGTGGCTTAATAGGACCAATGAAGTCCAATCCCCACTTGCCAAATGGTTGTTCCACTTGAATTGGATGCAAGGGCATTGCTACCAACCTTTGTTTACTTGAAAAAACTAAACACTTTAGACATTTCTTTACCCATTCATGAGCATCCTTGAACATGTCAAGCTAATTGACCTCCAGCAGGTCCATCATGAAATTCTTCTAGAATCCTTTGAGTCTAATCTGGCTGTACACATCTCAGTAAAACATTGTTAAAATCTCTCTTGTACAGAATTCCATCAATTATAGCATAAGGAATTGCCTGTAATCTGTAATATCTTCTTTAAGATATGTCCAGGCCTTGTGGACAATCACCAGTGTGCAGATAATGAATCATATCATACATCCAACTTGTAGGGGGTCTGGGACAACAGATGTTTCATCATTCTGAAGCACTGTCTCAGCCTCTCCTTCAAGTTCTTTGATGTATCCTTCATTTCCTGCAAGCTGTTCACACAGTCCCTTGCCTCGGACCAACTTGGTTACCTTAATTTGTATGTCATATTCCATGACCTTTGTTATCCACCCTGCTCTCTTATCATTTAAATCTTTATTGAGCAAAAATTCTTTCACTGTTGGGTACAGAATTCCATCAATTATAGCATAAGGAATTGCTTGTAATCTGTAATATCTTCTTTAAGATCTGTCCAGGCCTTGTGGACAATCACCAGTGTGTAGATAATGAATCACATCATGCATCCAACTTGTAGGGTGTCTGGGACAGTAGCTGTTTCATCATTCTGAAGCATTGTCTTAGCCTCTCCTTCAAGTTCTTTCATGTATCCTTCATTTCCTGCAAGTTGTTCACACAGTACCTTGCCTTGACCAACTTGGTTACCTTAATTTGTATGTCATATTCCATGACCTTTGTTATCCACCCTGCTCTCTTATCATTTAAATCTTTACTAAGCAAAAATTCTTTCACTGTTGGGTAAAGAATTCCATCAATTATAGCATAAGGAATTGCCTATAATCTGTAATATCTTCTTTAAGATCTGTCCAGGCCTTGTGGAGAATCACCAGTGTGCAGATAATGAATCATATCATGCATCCAACTTGTAGGGGGTCTGGGACAGCAGCTGTTTCATCATTCTGAAGCACTGTCTCAGCCTCTCCTTCAAGTTCTTTAATGTATCCTTCATTTCCTGCAAGCTGTTCACACAGTCCCTTGCCTCAACCAACTTGATTACCTTAATTTGTATGTCATATTCCATGACCTTTGTTATCCACCCTACTCTCTTATCATTTAAATCTTTACTAAGCAAAACTTCTTTCACTGTTGGGTGAGCAACCATTAACTGAATTCTATTATTTAAAAGCATATGTTTGAATTTCTTAAAGCTCCTGATAACAACTAATACATGCTTTTCAACAAAAGAATATCTTACCTCATAATCATACAGAACCTGGCTGAAAAATGCCACAGGTTGTTCCATTCCTTCATTGTTGTGCTGACAAAGCATAGCTGATAGGGTATCCATACTACCAAATGCATATAAAATGAAATCTTTATCAAAGTTTGGATTTATCAGAGTTGGAGCAGTAGCAAGTGCCTCCTTTATCTCTTCAAAACTCTACTTTCCTTCTTTAGTCCAGCTGAAGGGAATATTCTTCTTCAGCATTGTTGTAAGAGGCTGTAAAAGCACTGCTATGTTAGGAATAAACCTTCTTACAAAGTTAATTCTTCCCAGAAAGCTTTGTAAGCCTTTCTTATGTGCAAGAAGAGGTAATGCCAATATTGCAGTAATTCTTTCAGGATTAATTAATATTCCATCCTTAGACACAATGTGCCCCAACAGTTTGCTTTCATGAACAGAGAAAATACTCTTCTTTGGGTTTAATGATACCCCAAATTCTCTACAGCTTCCAAAGATTAGTCTTAAATGATGAAAATGATCATCTTTTTTAGAAAAAATAGTCACATCATCTTAGTATACAAGTACAATTTTATAAATAAGGCCTTGAAAAGCCATGTCCATTGCTCTCTAAAATGTTGCACCTGCATTTGATAAGCCAAATAGCATCTTTCTATATGCTAGTGTGCCCTACTTTGTGGTAAAAGTTGTCTTGTATTGATCTTCCTCTTTTACAAGATTTTGGTTATAACCTGAATAACCATCCAATAAATAAAATCTAGACCCTAGCAGAGGGTTCAGGGAGGGTTCAAGGAGGACAGAACCGTTGCTTGTAGTAGTAGGGCCCACGTAGAGACTAGAGACATTAGAGATCATCTATGGGACCTGCGAGGTCTCAGCAGTCTTACAGAGGTTCACAGGGGTCCACTGGACGGACTGGATAGCAACAGTCGAGTAGGACTCAGTCAGGACAGTTATAGGCTAGGGGCCCATGTTATGTATATGGTGGGGCAGGGCATATGGCTAAAGAGTGTCCACATGGATTTATAGCAAGGGGACAACCCCGTTCAAGAGGATCTGAGCAGACTGTAGGTGATGTGGGCAGGTCCCACCGCATGTTTGTAGCGGTTGACAACCACCAGGCTGACTTCCAAGCCTCAGTCATCGAGACAGTAGGTATGATTGGGGATTTCTCCATCTCTATTCTTTTTGACTCTGGAGCTACCAACTCTTTTCTATCTACATCGTTAGTGGAACGTTGCAGGCTGGTGGCTTCTAGGCAGGACATTAGGTGGGAGGTTGAGTTGGCCTCTGGGGCCAGGATGTCAGTAGATACCTTGGTTAGAGATTACGAGATCACCTTGGGTTCCTTCACAACATCATGTGACCTTAGGGTTATGCCATTAGGATCCTACGGTGTAGTTCTGGGTATGGACTGGCTTGCGGCTCATAGAGCTTAGCTACTTAGACGATCATGGCTCACCGGTCGAGATAGTGGGCATTCAGAAGCCCCCAGCTGTTCATATGATATCTGCTTAGTAGCTTAAGCATTGCACGTGGAAGGGTTGTCAAATGTTTGCTATCACAGTCAGTGACAGATCAAAGGATGAGCCTGAGGCTACCTTAGATGATCACCCTATCCTGAGAGACTTTGCCTACGTATTTCTGCCAGAATTACTAGGTATGCCTCCATACAGAGAGGTTGATTTCCACATTGACTTAGTGTCAGGTGTAGAGCCAGTGTCTTGTGCACCCTACAGGATGACAACACATGAACTTACAGAGCTCAAATTGCAGTTAGAGGAACTACTTCAGAAGGGGCACATCTGACCTAGCGTTTCACCGTGGGGTGCACCGGTTATCTTCGTGAAGAAGAAGGATGGGTCTCTTCAATTATGCATGGATTACAGGCAGTTAAACAAGGTGACGGTGAAGAACCGTTATCCTCTGCCTAGGATTGACGACCTCTTTGATCAGATGTAGAGAGCCAGAGTGTTCTCAAAAATTGATCTAAAATCTGGGTATCACCAATTGCACATCATAGAGGGAGACATTCATAAGACTGCATTTCGAACCAGATATGGCTATTATGAGTTTACAGTGGTACCCTTCGATTTGACGAACGCCCCTGCAGTGTTCATGAGCCTCATAAACGGGGTGTTCTACACTTACTTAGATCAGTTCGTAATCATATTTCTTGACGATATTTTGATCTATTCGCAGACCAAGGAGGAACATGTGGATCATTTGCATCAGATGTTGCAGTGCTTATGAGAGCAACAGCTTTTTGGCAACCTGGCGAAGTGTGCCTTCTTCAGAACAGAGATGCAGTATTTGGGGCACATCTTATCAAGTGATTGGCATCTCCATAGATCCATTGAAGATCAGAGCAATTCAAGACTGGCCAGCACCCACTAGTGTGACTGAGGTCAGGAGCTTTATGGGATTAGTTGGTTATTACCGTAGATTCATTGAAGGCTTTTCCAGATTAGTGCATCCCATCACTTCCCTTCAGCAGAAAGGGAAAGGTTTCACATGGACCGAACAGTGTGAGACGGCCTTTGGGGTACTCAAGGAGCATCTTACCAAAGCTCCCATATTAGCGGTTCCAAATCTTATAGAGGATTTTATTGTTTGCACATATGCATCACTAGAGGGTTTGGGAGCTGTGCTTATGCAGGGTGGTAGAGAGATTACATACGAATCACATAAGCTCAAGACACATGAGCTAAACTAGCCTACTCATGATTTAGAGCTCACAGCAGTTATTCATGCTCTTGTTTGTTGGAGACACTTCCTGTTAGGTCGACGCTTTGAGCTCCATTCTGATCATCATACCTTACAGTATATTTTCACACAGCCAAATTTGAACGCCCATCAGCAGTGTTGGATGGAGTTCTTATGCAAGTATGACTTTGATGTCCACTACATCAAAGGGAAGGAGAACGTGGTCACTGACGCTTTGAGTCGAAGGTGCCACGAGATCCTAACCCTGACATTGAGGGTGGACTTGAGAGAGCGTATATTACAGCATCTGCCTGAGGACAAGTAGTTTCTTGAGGTGCAGCAGGAAATTTAGAATCAGAGGGCCCTTAACGGCAAATTTGCAGGATATTCCCTTAAGTCTGATGGTTTGCTTAGACATCGGCAGCGCATCTATGTACCCCGTGCGAGTGATCTATGTGCAGTGATTCTTTCAGAGGCTCATCAGGCACCTTATGCAGCACATCCATAAGTGAATAAGATGCATGCTGATTTGCGATAATTATACCATTGGGCTGGGATGAGATGAGACATTGCAGAATATGTTGCTCATTGCCTTGAGTGTTAGAGGGTCAAGGCTGAGCATCAGCATCCAGCAGGACTGTTGTACCCTCAGGAGATACCTGAGTAAAAATAGGACACCATTTCCATGGATTTTATCGTTGGTCTACCTATGTCATCATGTCGCCATGATGCCATCATGGTGACAGTTGACAAGTTGACCAAGGTGGTGCATTTCTCAACTGTACGCACGACGTACAATGCACCATCTGTGGCAAGAGTGTTTTTAGATCAACATTTCAGACTTCATGGAGTACCTCACCACATCATTTTCGATAGAGACTCAATTTTCACTTTAGCATTTTGAAGAGCCTTGCATTAGGCGTTGGGCACACAACTCAACTTCAGTTCAGCTTACCATCCGGAGACCGACAAAAAGATAGAGAGAGTAAATCAGGTGTTGGAAGACATGCTTCATATATATGTTATGGACCATTAGTCTAGATGGGAGGAGTATCTGTATCTGGTTGAGTTTGCCTACAACAATGGGCATCACAACTCGTTGGGTATGCCTCCTTTTCAGGCTTTATACGGCAGACCATGCAGGACATCATTAAGTTGGGATCAAATAGAGGACAAGGTTGGCATTGGTCCAGAGATAGTTCAGGATATGGAGCAGCAGGTTACACTGATTAGACAGAGACTTTAGGAGGCACAGGATAGACAGAAGAAGTATGTCGATGCTAAGAGCACTGATCGAAGCTTCTCACTGGGTGACAGGGTATTTTTGAGAGTGCGACTACACAAGAGTCCAATCCGTTACAGAAAGGGCTCTAGGCTCGCACCTCAGTTTGTAGGACCTTTTGAGATCTTGGAGCGGATAGGACCTGTAGCCTATCCTCTAGCCTGTCGCGTATCCACGATATTTTTCATGTTTCAATTTTACATCGTTACATCTCTGACTTATCTCACGTATTGGATTGTAGTGCTCTTCAGGTAGAGGTAGACAGACAACTGGCTTTGGAGCCAATTCACATATTGACTCGTCAGACGCTGGCCCTTCGAGGTCAAGAGCTGGACCAGGTTAGGGTCCAGTGGCACATGTATGATGAGGTCACTACGACATGGGAGGATGCAGCGAGATTGAGGACTCTTTATCCTCACCTCTTTGATGACTTCCAGGAGGAAATATAGTCTTAGGGGAGGAGGATGTGAGGCCTACATTTTTTATTTCCGTTCATGTGACTATTTACATTACTATTGTTGATACTTTTATATTTGTAGGACTATTGATCCCGGATTCCTAAACTTTTAGACTTTATTATGTTAAAGGAAAACTAATTGGGTGATGTTAGATAGATGTTTATTTGGTAGGAAAACTAATTGGGTGATGTTAGATAAATGTTTACATTACAGGAAAACTAATTGGGTGATGTTAGTTAGAAAATTGTAATGTGATTTCCTTTATGCTTAAGAGAACTTGGGGTATTTTATGGGATTGCATGTTTTAAATTGCTTCGGTTATGATATTTATATGTAGAATTAACTTTGCAATTGAGTGCGTAGGTATTCTAACAAACCATAGATACTAGAGATCATCCCAAACCATATGTTGTAATCCCTTGTGAAGCCAATCTGGTTCCACGAGGAACCAAGATCAACTCTGTGTATGATGTAATGTTGTAATGTTAATTTGCATGAGGTTGAATAGGTTAGGTCTACCCTCTTTTAATTTGAATTATATGTGTTGTAAGATTTGTCTTTGAATTTTATTTTCAAATTTTAAATTTTTTGGAGACCTTTTTCTTGTGTTTTAATTTGACCCTGGGTGTCCTAACTAGGTTAAAGTTGACCCTGGGTTATACCCTATGGGTCTAGGGTCCCTTTTGACTTAGGTAACCCTTGGTAAACCTTTGTATGGTCACCTTAACTTCACACTGAAGTTAAGTGACGAATTTGGAGGCATGGGAGGGTTAGGATGAGTGGTACCAACACTCAAGCCCATCCTTTTTCAATTCCCAATGCTAGAGATGACTCCAAGATCCACCAATTGTGGAGGAATTAACTTCAAGTCTCTCTCACAATTGGTGAGAGTTCCCTTGGAGTTGTGTGGTCCTTCATGAGAGGAAAGGAAGGGGAGACATGTGTCACCCTTTCCCTCTTTAACTCCCCTTTTCTCTCCCATGTGTTGGAGAGAGGACATGTGTCACCCTTTCCCTCTTTAACTCCCCTTTTCTCTCCCATGTGTTGGAGAGAGGACATGTGGTAAGGGGTGAGGAAGACTTTGGGCATGGGTGAGTGACATGTGTCAACACCCATCCCTTGGGACACAATAGTTGTGGGGAGGAAGAGTGAGGAGGTGACAAGTGTCACCTCCCCATTCCTCTAAGCTCATGGATTGGGCTTACTATAATCCCACTTGGGATAGGGAGAAGGGTTGTTGAATTTTTGAGAATTTTTATTATTGGAAATTATTTTGGGGAGAAAGGTTAGAGGGAGTTTGGTGGCTTAGGTTGGAGGAGACATTAGAGGAGCTCTACATCAACTTCTTCCATTATTAGGGCTTTAAAGGTTGGTTTTCAAGGCTAAGGCCTTCCCCTTGTATTTTCAATTTGTTGCATGATGAATGTGTGAGATGTATTTTGCTTGTGTTATATTTTGTTATTATGGGGAATAATTAGTAGGGTGTTGAAAGAGCCTCTCCCATTTGAGAGAAAATGCTCATCAAGTGTGGGGTAGGGGAGGAGTGATCCTCCTTGAGTTTATTACCTTGTTTTGAGATGTTGAAAGCCTTGAGGGCATTTTATGTGATTTGAGTAAATTGTTATATGGCTTCAGAGCCAAAATATGAACTCCTTTAGAAAAAGTGTTAACATGTTAGGCTTAAGGCCATGAGAAAAAAAATTGTGTTGAAATATTTTGAAGGGTGGCACTCTAGAGTTGAGTGTGTCCACTCTCCTACCCCTTTTTAAACTCACTTTGGTTGAGTTGTGTGTTGTAAATATCCACGGGTGTATTTGTGTTTTGGTATGTTGCTTTGCCTTGTTGTGAAGTGGATTTGGATTCCCTAGGTGTGTGGATGACCTCCCTAGCTCGGGGGTGACCCTCTTGCAAGTCTATGGTAGGGAGGAGAGCAAGATATGTGGTGTTTATTTCCCTTGTGTGTTATGCAAGTTTCTTGGAGCTTAATGGGAAGTTGAAGAAGTTTTCTTGATTTAGAAAATATTTTATTTTCCTTTACTCTTAAGGCTCTTGAGGAGAGATTGGTCTTAGCAATAGCTTCATCCTTGTTGATTTTCAAGAGGAGAACTTCTCTCTCTCTTGTTGTAAAATTAGGTCTTCTTGAGTTGTGAGAAAATCCTCTTCATTGTATTGATAGTTTTAATTATAGTGTTTATTAAATTTTACCATTTATGATATGATGAAGGAAGGAAATTTGTTTTTAAAAGGATATTAATTTTGTTTATTACCTAATAATTCTATTAGCAAAGTTGTGATTTAGTTGTTGTGGTAAACAAAGGAAGTTAAAATTGTTGATTTGAATCTTACCATTAAGTCTTGAGGAATAAAGAATTTTGTGTTATAAGTCAATTTTATTGTTTGTTAATTTTAAAATTGCCAAATAGTAAAGTTGTGGGTTCAATTTTTAGTTAAACAAGAAAATTGCAATTTAGTTCTATAAAGAAAAATATATAAAAATTTATAACATTCCAATGAAATTATTTTAAAATAAGTTAGTGTCTTGAAATAGATTTGAGTTAAACAAAAAAAAGAGACTATAGGCTCATTTATTCATGTGAAATGGTAGAAAAGAGAAAATTAAGATTTTAACTTTGAGGTGCAATTGAAAATATAAATTTATATGGAAATCAAATTTATACTGATTTATTTTGCTCTGCCTTTCAAAAAAATTTAATTGACATTAATAATTATATGATTTTATATATATATATATATATATTCTGGAAAATATACAGTTATGGGTTTTAATAATGAATTGTGAATTGTATTGATTTGAGATACAGTTATGGTTTTTAATAATGAACTGTGAATTATATTGATTTGAGAAATTGTTGTATATATATATACCTATTTTAAATTTTAAATAACAAAATTTAATGAGAAAATAAAATTACGATTCACAGATTTTATGTATTAAAACACAGTCAAAGAAAAGATAGAGTGGTGGGTGGGTTCGAACCCCCCCACCACTGTCGCTATTACAATGGGTGTGGGGAGGGGGCAGAGCCCCCACACACACCCCATGTCGTGGGATGTGGGTGGGGGATCCGCCCCCTTCCCACACACCCGCCAACAGTTATCTCCCGTGTGGCCTCCGCGTACCCTCTACCAGCCACCACACTGTCCCCTGCCCCCCACACTCCCGCCATCCGATAACCCCCGCGGTCCCTCTAAGAAATCCGTAGCCCGACCTCCAAGCCGCCACCTATCTCCTCCGCCGCCACGAGCACCACGCCGCCCACGTAGGTCCCTCTTCTCCAAAGTGTCACCGCTGTTCTTTTAAACCCTGCACATTCAACACAAAGCAAAGCAAAAGAATGTTAGGGCTTTTCAAAGAGGATACAAATAAAATATGTGAAAATAACATTTTTTATGGTTACATATAAAGAAAATCTAATGCAATATAACATAATAAAATATTAATATATATATATATATATATATTAATTATTTGTTAATAATTTTGTAAGAGGGAAGTTATTTAAAAAAAAAAGATTTATAATAGGGTTTCTATTTTGACAATAATATATATATAATAATTAAATTAATAGGAATATATATATATATATATATATATTAATTTCAACTATAGGAAAATTTATGTTTCGAGTTCTAATAAATTTTACAAATGAAATACCAAGAAAACGAAAAGAAAAAATATATATATACATTTATTTTAATAAAAGAAAACCTAGAGATATAAATGTAAATAAGCATATATGTGTGTGTGTGTGTGTGTGTGTGTGCTTATTTGCATTTATACAGATATTTATATCTTTATAAATGCAATTAAGCTATCATATGCATTTCATATGTGGCCAATGTAAACTCGACCTGTAGATTGAGAAAACGTCCAATTGAGAAAAATGAGAGAAAAAGAGAAAGATAAAAGTGAAAACAAAGAGGAGAAAATGTGTGGCATTTCTAAAATAGGCTAAGAGAACTAATTAAGATTTAACTTTCCGTTAATCCTGATTAGGGGCAAATTAATTATCAAAATTAATTCAAACGTTGAATTAAACCTAGAGTGGAAACCTAGGGGACTTCATCAAGTAAAGTTAGTAAGTCCTATTTAAGTGATCTAATTTACCAAGAAATTAGGAATAATGTAAAGGATGCAGTGATAACTCTGATTGATAGAGAACTGATCTACCAAGAAATTAGGAATAATGTAAAGGATGCAATGATAACTCTGATTGATAGAGAACGTGAAGAACAGCAGATTAATCATAAAACCTTGATAATGGGAGGGAGAACAAATGTTTGGGCTTTGTTGAAAATGCTAAAATTAGAAGGAGAACAAATTAATATTAAATTTTAGAAAATGTGAAGGAGAGCAAAGGATTGTGCTTTGTTGAAAAATGATCAATCAACTTAATCAATAGTATGAGTGAGATGTAAGAAATTTAATGACACAAGTCAGGAAACCTCGTGTTAAAGATTAGTGTTAGTGTAATAAATCCCACTCATGCCCGTGAGGCGTTATGCTGCCAGATTATCCCAAAATTTAGGGTTTAACAGTTTAGTAAGTTTAACCTTTGAAGCGCCATTAACCGCGTCGCGATGACCCCCTTGTTGGCCTTCTTGCATTTGGGTGTGCACACGTGTGCGTATTACCCTGCTGAAAACCGTATTATTTATGCCTTAAGTGTACGCCATCAAGCATGCTTACGTGTGCGAGGGGGTTTCTAGGGAAGCATGGAAAAATTTTTTATATTTCGTGTCATGACCACATGACAAATGTGGACATGACACGTGTGATGCGTGTTGTGACCGCATGGGAAATGTGGGCATGACATTTGGTATCAAAGCCCAGGTTTAAACACTGGGCATATTTGGGCACGTTAATTATTCTGCAACTTTGATTAATTAGTGCCTACCTTGTTTTGTAGGATGCCTTCTCGACATGTTCGATGAGCGCGATCGTGGCGTCTGTTGAGGTGCATAGTGATTCCTTGGCAGAGGGACAGGGACCCGCAGTCATAGCAGATCCACCAGTACCACAGGCACCACCAGTATTTGACATAGGTCCATAGATTCTACAGACACTGCAGGCCATGTTAGAGAGGTTACCGCCAGCTATTATAGAGCCACGTGATGAGCCTCATGTTGATTTGCGAGAGGAGCCACATAGGAGCCGTGTGCTAAGTCGCGTGTTGGGCCACATGTGGAGCCCCATGTCAATCCGTGAGAGGTGCCATATATGGAGCCTTTCATAGAGATCCCTGATACTATAGTGGAGGAGGTAGGGTCAACCTACTGAGCATAGAGTAGGAGTCCTCTGAGGCTTTTGAGGCGAGATGAGACCATGAGAGTAGAGCAGATATATCATGGACCGTATGAGTATGGGTTGGATGAGCCAGTTATAGGACTTAGAGACAGAGGAGACCCCATCAGAGACCTGCTTAGGCTCAACCCACCTACCTTTGTAGGAGCTACAGAGGGAGCTGGGGCTGAGGCTTGGCTTATCAGTTTAGATAGGTGCTTCACGTTGCGATCTTATGGGAGCAACACGAAAGCACGAGTGGCAGTACACCTTCTAAGAGATGCAGTAGCTACCTAGTGGCGCACTGAGGAGTGCAAGCACCGGTTATCCTTAGATACACTCACATGGGACACATTCATAGAGCACTTTAATGCGATATATTTGTCAGATCATTATAGACAGCGCTGGATAGATGAGTTCCATGACTTACAGCAGAGAGGATTCACGGTTGCTTAGTATGAGAGCCAGTTCATTGAGCTTTTTCGTTATGCATAGTATCTCCACGACGAGAAACTTCTAGAACACGAATTCATCAGAGGACTGAATCACGGGATAGCAAGACCAATGCATATGGCAGACCCCCAAACTATGAGTGAGGCTGTCGAAAAGGCTCTTATTGCAGAGGAAATTCAGGGATGAGGGTAGAATTCACACCCGCAATTTCAGGACCATAATCACCAGCAGCAGTAGTACTTTCATAGGCCACAATCCACACCACAGAGAGGAGGATTTAATTCCTCATCATTACCTCCTAGGCCTCCACAGCAGCAACAGCAGCAACATCAGCAGAGATCTAGACCCCAGCAGAGGGTTCAGGGAGGATAGAACCATGGCTGGCAGCAGCAGGGTCCGCGTAGAGACCAAAGATAGCAAAGATCATCTGCGGGACCCGCAAGGTCCCAACAGTCTTACAGAGGTTCACAGGGGTCCACTGGATGGACTGGACAACAGCAGTCGGGTAGGACTCAGTCAGGACAGTTACAGGCTAGGGGCCTATGTTATGTATGTGGTGGGGTAGGGCATATGGCTAGAGAGTGTCCACATGGATTTACAGGAGGGGGACAGCCCCATTCAGGAGGATCTAAGTAGACTGTAGGTGATGTGGGCAGGTCCCACCGCATGTTTGCAGCGGTTGACAACTGTCAGGCTAACTTTCAGGCCTCAGTCATCGAGATAGCAGGTATGATTGGGGATTTCCCCATCTCTATTCCTTTTAACTCTAGAGCTACCGACTCTTTTCTATCTACATCGATAGTGGAACGTTGCAGGCTAGTGGCTTCTAGGCAGGACATTAGGTGGGAGGTTGAGTTGGCCTCTAGGGCCAGGATATTAGTAGATACCTTGGTTAGAGATTGCGAGATCACCTTAGGTTCCTTCACAACATCATGTGACCTTAGGGTTATGCCATTAGGATCCTACAGTGTATTTCTGGGTATGGACTAGCTTGCGGCTCATAGAGCCAAGCTAGATTGTCACCAGAGGACAATTAGCTGCCTAGATGATCATGGCTCATCAGTCGAGATAGTGGGCATTCAGAAGCCCCGAGCTATTCGTATGATATCCGCTCAGCAGCTTAAGAGCTGCATGTGGAAGGGTTGTCAGATGTTTTCTATCACGGTCAGTGACAGATCAGAGGATGAGCCTGAGGCTACCTTAGATGATCACCCTATCCTGAGAGACTTTGCCTACATATTTCTGCCAGAATTACCAAGTATGCCTCTACATAGAGAGGTTGATTTCCACATTGACTTAGTGCCGGGTGTAGAGCCAATGTCTCGTGCACCCTACAGGATGACTACACATGAACTTACAGAGCTCAAATTGCAGTGAGAGGAACTACTTGAGAAGGAGCACATCCGACCTAGCTTTTCACCGTGGGGTGCACCGATTATCATTGTGAAGAAGAAGGATGGGTCTCTTCAATTATGCATGGATTACGGGCAGTTAAACAAGGTGACGGTGAAGAACCATTATCCCTTGCCTAGGATTGACGACCTCTTTGATCAGATGCAGGGAGCCAGAATGTTCTCAAAAATTGATCTAAAATCTGGGTATCACCAATTGCACATCACAGAGGGAGACAGTCATAAGACTACTTTTCGAACTAGATATGGCAATTATGAGTTTACAGTGGTACCCTTCGGTTTGACGAACGCCCCTACAGTGTTCATGAGCCTCATAAATGGGGTGTTCTACACTTACTTAGATCAGTTCGTAATCATATTTCTTGACGATGTTTTGATCTATTCGTAGATCGAGGAGGAACATGTGGATTATTTCTATCAGGTGTTGCAGTGCTTACGAGAGCAGCAGCTTTTTGGCAACCTGGTGAAGTGTGCCTTCTTCAGAACAGAAGTGTAGTATTTGGGGCACATCTTATCAGGCGATTGGCATCTCCATAGATCCTTCGAAGATCAAAGCAATTCAGGACTGGCCAGCACCCACCAGTGTGACTAAGGTCAAGAGCTTTATGGGATTAGCCGGTTATTACCATAGATTCATTGAAGGCTTTTCCAGATTAGCGCATCCCATCACTTCCCTTCAGTGGAAAGGGAAAGGTTTCACATGGACCGAGCAGTGTGAGAGGGCCTTTGGGGTCCTCAAGGAGCATCTTACCAGCGCTCCCATATTAGCAGTTCCAGATCCTATAGAGGATTTTGTTGTTTGCACAGATGCATCACTAGAGGGTTTGGGAGCTGTGCTTATGTAGGGTGGTAGAGCGATTGCATACGAATCACGTAAGCTCAAGACACATGAGCTAAACTACCCTACTCACGATTTAGAACTCATAGCAGTTATTCATGCTCTTGTTCGTTGGAGACACTTCCTATTAGGTCGACACTTTTGAGCTCCATTCTGATCATCATAGTTTACAGTATATTTTCACATAGCCAAATTTGAACACCCGTCAGCGGCATTGGATGCAGTTCTTATGCGAGTATGACTTTGATGCCCACTACATCAAAGGGAAGGAGAATGTGGTCACTGACACTTTGAGTTGAAGGCGCCACGAGATCCTGACCCTAACATTAAGGGTGGACTTGAGAGAGCGTATCTTACAGCATCTGCCTGAGGACAAGTGGTTTCTTGAGGTGCAGTAGGAAATTCAGAATAAGAGGGCCCTTAAGGGCAAATTCACAGGATATTCCCTTGAGTCTGATGGTTTGCTTAGACATCGGCAGCGCATCTATGTACCCCGTGCGGGTGATCTACATACAATGATTCTTTCAGAGGCTCATCAGGCACCTTATGTAGCACATCCAAGAGTGAAGAAGATGCATGCTGATTTGTGACAATTATACCGTTGGGCTGGGATAGATGAGACATTGCAGAATATGTTGCTCGTTGCCTTGAGTGTCAGAGGGCCAAGGCTAAGCATCAACATCCAATAGGATTGTTGTACCCTCACGAAATACCTGAGTGGAAATGGGACACCTATGTCATCATGTCACCATTATGCCATCATGGTGACAGTTGACAAGTTGACCAAGGTGGCGCATTTCTCACCTGTACATACGACGTACAATGCACCATCTGTGGCGAGAGTGTTTTTAGATCAAATTGTCAGACTTCATGGAGTACCTCGCCACATCATTTCCGACAGAGACTCAATTTTCACTTCAGCTTTTTGGAAAGCCTTGCATCAGGCGTTGGGCACACAACTCAACTTCAGTTCAGCTTACCATTCGGAGACTGATGGACAGAGAGAGAGAGTTAATCAGGTGTTGGAAGACAAGCATCGTATGTATGTTATGGACCATCTGTCTAGATGGGAGGAGTATCTGTATCTGGTTGAGTTTGCCTACAATAATGGGCATCACAGCTCATTGGGTATGCCTCCTTTTCAGGCTTTATACGGCAGACCATGCAGGACATCATTGAGTTGGGATCAGATAGAGGACAGGGTTGGCATTGGTCCAGAGGTAGTTCAGGATATGGAGCAGCAGGTTACATTGATTAGACAGAGACTTCAGGAGGCACAGGATAGACAGAAGAAGTATGCCGATGCTAAGAGAACTGATCGGAGCTTCTCACTGGGTGACAGGGTATTTTTTAGAGTGTGACCGCACAAGAGTCCAATCCGTTATAGAAAGGGCTCTAAGCTCGCACCTCAGTTTGTAGGACCTTTTGAGATCTTGGAGTGGATATGACATGTAGCCTATCATCTAGCCTTGCAACCTACCTGTCGCGTATCTACAATATTTTTCATATTTCAATTTTATATCGTTACATCTCTGACTTATCTCACGTATTGGATTGGAGTGCTCTTCAAGTAGAGGCAGACAGACAACTAGCTTTGGAGCCAATTCGCATATTGGCTCGTCAAACTTTGGGCCTTCGAGGTCCAGAGCTGGACCAGGTTAGGGTCCAGTGGGACATGTATGACGAGGTCACTATGACATGGGAGGATGCAGCGAGATTGAGGACTCTTTATCCTCACCTCTTTGATGACTTCTAGGAGGAAGTCTAGTCTTAGGGGGAGGATGTGAGGCTTACATTTTTTATTTCCGTTCATGTGACTATTTACCTTACTATTTCTGATATTTTTATATTTGTAGGACTGTTGATCCCGGATTCCTAAACTTTTAGACTTTATTATGTTAAAGGAAAACTAATTGGGTGATGGTAGATAGATGCTTGTATTAAGAGAAAACAAATTGGGTGATGTTAGATAGATGTTTATTTGATAGGAAAACTAATTGGGTGATGTTAGATAGATGTTTACATTACAGGAAAACTAATTGGGTGATGTTAGTTAGAAAATTGTAATGTGATTTTCTTTATGCTTAAGAGAACTTGTGGTATTTTATGGGAATGCATGTTTTAAATTGCTTCGGCTATGATATTTATATGTGGAATTAACTTTGCAATTGAGTGCGCAGGTATTCTAACAAACCACAGATACTAGAGATCATCCCACACCATATGTTGTAATCCCTTGTGAAGCCGATCTAGTTCCATGAGGAACTAAGATCAACTCTGTGTATGATGTAATTTTAATGTTAATTTACATGAGGTTGAATGGGTTAGGTCTACCCTCTTTTAATTTGAATTATGATATGTGTTGTAAGATTTGTCTTTGAATTTTATTTTTAAATTTTAAATTTTTAGAAACCCTTTTCTTATGTTTTAACTTGACCCTGGGTGTCCTAACTAGGTTAAAGTTGACCCTGGGTTATAACCCATGGATCTAGGGTCCCTTTTGACTTGGGTAACCCTTGGTAAACCTCTGTATGGTCACCTTAACTTCACACTAAAGTTAAGTGACGAATTTGGAGGCATGGAAGGGATAGGATGAGTGGTACCAACACTCAAGCCCATCTCTTTTCAATTCCCAAGGCTAGAGATGACTCCAAATCCACCAATTGTGGACTTGACTTCAAGTCTCTCTCACAATTGGTGAGAGTTCCCTTAGAGTTGTGTGGTCCTTCATGAGAGGAAAGGAAGGGGAGACATGTGTCACCCTTTCCCTCTTTAACTCCCCTTTTCTCTCCCATGTGTTGGAGAGAGGACATGTGTCACCCTTTCCCTCTTTAACTCCCCTTTTCTCTCCCATGTGTTGGAGAGAGGACATGTGGTAAGGGGTGAAGAAGACTTTGGGAATGGGTGACTGACATGTGTCAACACCCATCCCTTAGGACATAATAGTAGTGGGGAGGAAGAGTGAGGAGGTGACAAGTGTCACCTCCCCATTCCTCTAAGCTCATGGATTGGGCTTATTGTAATCCCACTTGGGATAAGGAGAAGGGTTGTTGAATTTTTGAGAATTTTTATTATTGGAAATTATTTTGGGGAGAAAGGTTAGAGAGAGTTTGGTGGCTTAAATTGGAGGAGACTTTAGAGGAGCTCTACATCAACTTCTTCCATTATTAGGGCTTTAAAGGTTGGTTTTCAAGGCTAAGGCCTTCCCCTTGTATTTTCAATTTGTTGCATGATGAATGTGTGAGATGTATTTTTCTTGTGTTATATTTTGTTATTGTGGGGAATAATTAGTAGGGTGTTGAAAGAGCCTCTCCCATTTGGGAGAAAATTCTCATCAAGTGTGGGGTAGGGGAGGAGTGATCCTCCTCGAGTTCATTACCTTGTTTTTGGATGTTGAAAGCCTTGAGGGCATTTTATGTGATTTGAGTAAATTGTTATATGGCTTGAGAGCCAAAATATGAACTCCTTTAGAAATCTTGTTAACATATTAGGCTTGAGGCCATGAGAAAAAAAATTGTGTTGAAATATTTTGAAGGGTGGCACTCTAGAGTTGAGTGTGTCCACTCTCCTACCCCTTTTTAAACTCACTTTGGTTGAGTTGTGTGTTGTAAATATCCATGGGTGTATTTGTGTTTTGGAATGTTGTTTTGCCTTGTTGTGAAGTGGATTTGGATTCCCTAGGTGTGTGGATGACCTCCCTAGCTTGGGGGTGACCCTCTTGTGGGTCTATGGTAGGGAGGAGAGCAAGATGTGTGGTGTTTCTTTCCCTTGTGTGTTATGCAGGTTTCTTGGAGCTTAATGGAAAGTTGAAGAAGTTTTCTTGATTTAGAAAATATTTTATTTTCCTTTACTCTTAAGGCTCTTGAGGAGAGCTTGGTCTTAGCAATAGCTTCATCCTTGTTGATTTTCAAGAGGAGAATTTCTCTCTTGTTGTAAAATTAGGTCTTCTTGAGTTGTGAGAAAATCCTCTTCATTGTATTGATAGTTTTAATTATAGTGTTTATTAAATTTTACCATTTATGATATGATGAAGGAAGGAAATTTGTTTTTAAAAGGATATTAATTTTGTTTATTACCTAATAATTCTATTAGCAAAGTTGTTATTTAGTTGTTGTGGTAAACAAAGGAAGTTAAAATTGTTGATTTGAATCTTACCATTAAGTCTTGAGGAATGAAGAATTTAGTGTTATAAGTCAATTTTATTGTTTGTTAATTTTAAAATTGCCAAATAGTAAAGTTGTGGGTTCAATTTTTAGTTAAACAAGAAAATTGCAATTTAGTTCTATAAAGAAAAATATATAAAAATTTATAACATTCCAATGAAATTATTTTAAAATAAGTTAGTGTCTTAAAATAGATTTGAGTTAAACAAAAAAAAGAGACTATAGGCTCATTTATTCATGTGAAATGGTAGAAAAGAGAAAATTAAGATTTTAACTTTGAGGTGCAATTGAAAATATAAATTTATATGGAAATCAAATTTATACTGATTTATTTTGCTCTGCCTTTCAAAAAAATTTAATTGACAGTAATAATTATATGATTTTATATATATATATATATATATATTCTGGAAAATATACAGTTATGGGTTTTAATAATGAATTGTGAATTGTATTGATTTGAGATACAGTTATGGGTTTTTAATAATGAACTGTGAATTTTATTGATTTGAGAAATTATTGTATATATATATATATATATATACCTATTTTAAATTTTAAATAACAAAATTTAATGGGGAAATAAAAGTACAATTCGTAGATTTTATGTATTAAAACACAGTCAAAGAAAAGATAGAGTGGTGGGGGGGTTCGAACCCCCCACCACCGCCGCTATTACAATGGGTGTGGGAAGGGGACGAAGCCCCCACCCACACTCCATGTCGTGGGATGTGGGTGGGGGCTCCGCCCCCTCCCCACACCCCCGCCAACAGTTATCTCCCGTGCGGCCTTCGCATACCCTCCACCGGCCACCACACTGTCCCCTGCTCCCCACACTCCCGCCATCTGATAACCCCCGCGGTCCCTCTAAGAAATCCACAGCCCGACCTCCAAGCTGCCACCTATCTCCTCCGCCGCCGCGAGCACCACACCGCCCACGCAGGTCCCTCTCCTCCAAAGCGCCACCCCTGCTCCTTTAAACCTTGCACATTCAACACAAAGCAAAGCGAAAGAACTTTTCAAAGAGGATACAAATAAAATATGTGAAAATAACATTTTTTATGGGTACATATAAAGAAAATCCAATGCACTATAACATAATAAAATATTAATATATATATATATATTAATTATCTATTAATAATTTTGTAAAAGGGAAGTTATTTTTAAAAAAAAATTTATAATAGGGTTTCTATTTTGACAATAATATATATATAATAATTAAATTAATAAGAATATATATATATATTAATTTCAACTATAGGAAAAATTGTGTTTCAGGGTCTACTAAATTTTACAAATGAAATACCAAGAAAATGAAAAGAAAATATATATATACATTTATTTTAATAAAAGAAAACCTAGAGATATAAATGCAAATAAGCATATATATATATATGCTTATTTGCATTTATACAGATATTTATATCTTTATAAATGCAATTAAGCCATCATATGCATTTCATATGTGGCCAATGTAAACTCGACCTGTAGATTGAGAAAACGTCCAATTGAGAAAAATGAGATAAAAAGAGAAAGAAAGATAAAAGTGAAAACAAAGAGGAGAAAATGCGTGGCATTTCTGAAATAGGCTAAGAGAACTAATTAAGATTTAACTTTCTGTTAATCCTGATTAGGGGCAAATTAGTTATCAAAATTAATTCAAATGTTGAATTAAACCTAGAGTGGAAACCTAGGGGACTTCATCAAGCGAAGTTAGTAAGTCTTGTTTAAGTGATCTGATTTACCAAGAAATTAGGAATAATGTAAATGATGCAGTGATAACTCTAATTAATAGAGAACTGATCTACCAAGAAATTAGGAATAATGTAAAGGATGTAGTGATAACGCTGATTGTTAGAGATCGTGAAGAAGAGCAAATTAATCATAAAACCTTGATAACGGGAGGGAGAACAAATGTTTGGGCTTTGTTGAAAATGCTAAAATTAGAAGGAGAACAAATTAATATTAAATTTTAGAAAACGTGAAGGAGAGCAAAGGATCGTGCTTTGTTGAAAAATGATCAATCAACTTAATCAATCATATGAGTGAGATGTAAGAAATTTAATGACCCAAGTCAGGAAACCTCGTGTTAAAGATTAGTGTTAGTGTAATAAATACCACTCACGCCTGTGAAGTGTTATGTTGCCAGATTATCCTAGAATTTAGGGTTTAACAGTTTAGTAAGTTGAACCCTTGAAGCGATGTTAACTGCGTCACGATGACCCCCTTGTTGGCCTTCTTGCATTTGGGTATGCACATGTGTGCGTATTACCCTGCTGACAACTGTATTATTTACGCCTTAAGCGTATGCCACTGAGCACGCTTACGCGTGCGAGGGGGTTTCTAGGGAAGCGTAGGAAAATTTTTGATATTTCGTGTCATGACCACATGACATATGTGGACATGACACGTGTGATGCGTGTTGTGACCGCATGGGAAATGTGGGCATGACACAAAGCTGGATGAATGCTTGTTGTTCTTGTCTTGTACATATCTTTTCTAGTTTGAGCAACTTTCCTTTAAAGATCTCAATAGGCTCATAATGTTCTTGCTTTATTGACAAGTTGGACTTATCTTTTCTTACCTGATCATCAGTATTAAAGATAGATTTCAAGGTTACTAATCCCTTGGGAAGCTTATTTGATCTTAACTGAAGTATTTGATCATCATATTGCTGTGTAAATTTCTTCTGATTACCTACAGAAAATTCAGCCTCTTCCATTAAGAAATTTACAATTTGTTCATCACTTTCAAACACTTGCCAACTGACATTATTATTTGGAACTAATGGTCTAACAACAACTTTCACATATAAAGGAGTGAATATTTTTCATTTCAGTAGGTATATCATATTCAGCTCCTATGGCAGTTAACTTGCTAGCTTGCTTGTTATCAATTCTAGGTACAGATATCAAATTAAAAGCATCAAACTCCTCTATCATGTCCCAAACTCTGTGTTTGTACAACTTCAGTAAGTCATTTTTAGTAGCAGCAAGATTTCTGACTTGTTTAACCACTAATTCACTGTCTCCAAAAACTTTTAAACACTTGTTTTTTCTTTTCCTTGCCCACTCTAATCCATGAACTAAAGCTTCATACTCAACTGAGTTGTTAGAACAGCTGAAACCAAATCTGAAAGATGAATAATATTTCTCTCCAGTGGGAGAAACTAAAACAGCACCTCCTCCAGCTCCTACTTTGCTTCTAGAACCATCAAGATATAGTTCCCAAACATCATTTTCAGCCTCTACTATTTGTTGTTTTTCTTCTTTAATCAGATTTGGAATAACTGTATTATTTTCTTGTATCATGTACACACCAAGGCCTATCTCATCCATTTGCTCAAATTGATCTGTTTCATGATTTTCTGCTGCCCATTGATCTAAAACTATATCTGGAATTCCTTCTAAAGGTGTGTTTGGATCCTGGACAGGAATCGAATCTTCTTGATCAAAAGTGGAAAGATTGGCATTTATAGAACTGGGTGTGTAAGGTTCTAGGTGATCTTTTGCTAGTGGTTCAGACTTGATTATAACCTTGGTTCCATATCTAGTTCTAAAAAATAGATGTGTCCAACCAGATGATAAATACCCACCTAACCTTGTTGTAAAATCTCTGGATAAGCAAATAGCAAAGGTAAGTGGCAGATCAATGGCATAAATATCCTAGTATATAACAAAATTTGGACAAGCATGTAAAGTAAGGCCTAAATTTTTTAACATTCCAACTGTACTCACTTCAGTTCCATCTATTTGTATAACACCTCTAACAACAGTTTCATATTTCAGACCTAACTTATCAGCTAGTTGTTTTGGCATAACTAAACTGTTGGCTCCTGAATCTATTATGCAATTATGTACTAAATAGTC
Source organism: Cunninghamia lanceolata (assembly GCA_027924645.1). Taxonomy (NCBI): domain Eukaryota; kingdom Viridiplantae; phylum Streptophyta; class Pinopsida; order Cupressales; family Cupressaceae; genus Cunninghamia; species Cunninghamia lanceolata. The sequence continues at coordinate 1,519,571 of BSBN01001132.1, forward strand.
ACCTACAATCACAGTGACATAAAATGGTGGAGGTTTACCTACTGGTTTAGGTTGTTCTATTATTTTTTTGACTCATTTGCAATCATAATCTGAGGTTTATGTGATTTTTGACTTCATTTGACAAAAACAACTGAGATAATGCATTTTGAAACAAATCCTTTTGTCCTGGAATGTGTAAAGCATCTAAAATAGACATGCTTACTATTGTCTTTTTCATATGATCCAAAATATTAAAAATAGGACCACTAACCTTTTGTTGTACTTTTAGGACAGCAATCTCTGGTTGGTCTTTTGTTGGCTGTTTACTTTATGTAGTTAGCTGTCTTGACAAAATGTGTAAATCTTTTGATGTAGAAGCTTGATTCTGTTCATTCCGAGCTGTAGAAACTGTATTTTTTCCTTTATCAGCCTGCTGTGGTACATTTCTAGCTTCTTGTTTACCAGTTTTAGCTTGCTGATTTGTATTTTCAGATTGTTGTTGCAAGTCAATAGCTCTCTTTTTTGATCTTGTATTCACTGCAATATTAGTAAAAGTTTGTTTTTGACCTGGCAATTGATTTACACCACAAAATTCATTAGCCTGCCAATTCATTAAAGCTACATCAAGATTAACATACTAAGTTTGAATGTCCAGCTGGTTGTTTACATCACTTGCTAAATTTTCAGCAGTAGCATAGTTATTTTGTACCATCAAAGCTTGATTTACTATTCCATTTGGGCAAGTGGACTGATTATGAGGCTAATTACAGGGATAACACCATGCATAGTCTTGAACCATGTTTTGTATAGGCACTATTTTTTTTGATGTACTGACAGCATTTGGATTGTATTACTCATTTGGCCTATTGTTGTAATTTCTCCTTTGACCCTGATAATCTACCTGATAACGAGGTATATTTGCTTGGTAAGGGGCTGCTTGGTAAGGTCTATTATTTTGATTTGTTTGAATTTTTAGACTCACTAAGTCATTACTCACAGTTTGCAGTATTTTTGCTATACTTTGCTGGTTTTCTTTAAACTCTCAAAATTCAAAATGAATGGGATCTGTACTATTTTGTGCATTTGTTGAATAACCAAACGATGGTATTGCTGAAATATGTGGCACTGAAATTGGTATTAAAGGTTGTATATCTGGGAAAATTGGCATTGGGGGCCTAGGTGCTATCTTACCAACATATATTAAACTATTTTCTGCTCTTATTGCAATATCAAAAGCAGCTGGTAAAGTTACCCCTCCCATGGATTGTATCATAATAGCAATATCAGAATTTAATGCCCTTAAATAATATAAAAAAGCATGCTCTAGTGATAGTTTCACTATTTTAGGGATTCTATTCCATGTTTTCTAAAATCTGAAATTAAAATCTATCATTTGCTCTTGTGGAACCCTCTTAATAGTAGTCATTTTTTCAACTAATGATAAATGATCAGATTTGTCTTGAAATTGCCTATTCAAAGCATAACCTAATTCATCCCAAGATCTAATTGAATTAACTGCTAAACCTCTAAACCATTGAAGAAATTTACCTTTAAATGATGCTGCCAACAACCTGATTGCAATGTTTTTTTTGTTGATGTAGTGAATAGAACACAAAGAAGCCACATCTCTGATATGTTCAATGGGTGTAGTCCCATATTCTCCTATGAAACTTGGTAAACTTTTTAATGTAGTCATTGGTATGTCATCATGTTGATTCAGATTCAAAGGGCTACATCCATTAAATGACACAAAAAGTTGATTTCGAGGTGGTGGTGGATTTCTTCCACCTCCTCAGGTGGTGGTAACACTCCACCTCCTCCACCAGGAGGTGGTAATACTCCTCCTCCTCCTAGTAAAGACATTGGAGTAGGTAGAACTTGAGCTGGTGTTTGGACTGAAACTTCTTAGAATATTTCTTGTAATACAAGTTCTTCTTCAGTAAACTCTAGAAGAAGTGGTTCCTCTTGGAAAAAAGGAATCTGTTCCTCTGGGCTTACTAGTGGAGAACTTAAAAATTTTGTTGATGAACTTGCAAACAATGGATTCTAATGTGAAGCAAACTCAGGATGTGTACTTGGCAGATCTGAAACAACTAATGAATTTGTTGTATTGGCCTCTTTTTCTTCTTTTATTCTCCTCTTTGGTGGAGATAACTAATTATGCTTCTTTTCAGAATTTATACTTGACCTTGTTTGATATTTTTTCATAGGCTGCAAGATCTGATCTAAAAAAACCAAAGTATTAGAGTTGCCAGGTACTTGATAATGAACCTCTAAAAGGCTGGAATTCTACTGCTCATACCAAAAAATACCAAAAAAAAAAAGTCCTTTTAAACTGAAAATCAGTTCAATGTCCCACCAGGCGTGCCAAAAACTGTTATCACTGGGAATTTCACCCGTATGCAAGGCCGGTGAAGCACTGCAATTCTATGTAACATGGGATTAATTTCAGGTTGTGGGTGCCCTATGACGAAATTAGACCTCTAGATTGTGGGCTAGTTCCCTTCAAATGTTCTATTGAGATGTATATTTCTACTATTTGGAAAAAGGGAAGAAAGAAACTAATTGAATATAAAAGATAAAATGGTGATGCACCTGATTTGGGTAAAAATAACGCAATTTGATCCACAATGTTTGCTTAGAAAACTGACTTTTACACAATCCATACTTGGCATAAATACCACAAAAGTGATTCGAAGGAAGGTTAAAAAATAGGTTTTTATGAAGGAAATGGTTTTTTCACAGCACAAAAAGATTATTTCTGGTTAACACAACCTAAGACCTATGATGAACATATGCTTTAATGCCGCAAACAAGGAAGTGAGACAATAATTTTAAAGGTTTAATAATAAAACATAGCAAAATTTCATCAAATCACTTTAAAATTTAGCACTAAAAGGAAAGGTAATTTAACTAATCTGAAATAAACAAAGGAAAACTTTGCAAATAAGATAAAAAGATAACCTGTAACCTGTCGATCTCTCAATAAAACTGTAAAAAGTGAGCTACAAGAATTCTCCAATCTATCTTAATCAGAATGAGAATCAAGAACTAGCAAAAACAAACTTTTGCTTTACAATAAATAGGTTTGCTCTCTCCAAGAGGCATGCAAAAATATGAACTTGCAGATAACTGCCTCTAAAAATACTCATTCCCGAGCAACCTCCAAAATCCTCAAAATTAGGGCCTAACACTGCCACAAATTAAGCAAAAATAGCTTCAATTTGAGCCTGTTCATATGTTTGACCAAAATTTTGACTAAAAGACCCTAAAAATATTCATAAAAGTCATGCAAAACCTCCTAGGTGGCCTAGTTAACTCAACTAATCAATTTGCATGAGCAAAATTGATTGTGAGTAAATAATAAAGTATTAGAATATTGTTTTATTATTGGTTACAATTTGTTCTATTTTTTATTTTACATCTTGTGAAAAGTAATAAAGTAATTTATAGAATATTACTTTATTATTTATTTACAATTGATTTGTATGTAAAATCGTGCATGATTAGAAGAAAAAATATCACTCTAATTACATTTGCCTTTTTTGCATGATATGAGCCAAAATAGGACTTTAGAGATTAATACTATCCTTCTAACTCCATATGCAACTGCCTTATCTTCCATTTTTGTCCTCCTTTGATAATTCTTCAAAGCACAAGTAATATTCCCTTTGACTTCATTTGGTTGTCTTGCATGACACATGTGTTTGTTTAAGGGAGTCTTGTTTTATCAAAAAGTACATGATGAAAAGGAACCTCCTCAACCATGCAATGCCAACCCAAGGTAATGAATGATATTTGAAATTTTTTACAAGGCATAATGCACATCCTTATAACTATCGACCACCATATGATTTCAAATAATATGCAAGGTTCCCCACTGTCACCCACCTCTAACAATGATGCTAGGTAATAGATGATTGATTTTTTGACCTCGATGGCATTAGATAAGGTAATTATTTTCTTTTGTGAAGTCAAAACACACCTGGGAGAAAAGAACCTTCGAACAAAAAAGAAGAAAACAACCCTAAAGTTGCTCATTCTTCTCTTGGCATATTTTTCACTTGCTCTGCAATCTTGCTTTACCAACCTAGGGTTTCAATCTCTCCATCATATCTCATGTTTTTCTCCCTTCAACGGCTCTTCTTTGTTGAAACCATGGAACTCTGCACTGTTAATGGAGAAGGTAACATTTGTTTGAGCTTTATATGAGGCATTTCATTGATCTGTAGTTTTCTTCTTCATGGCTACAATCTTCTTCATCTATGCCTCTCTATTTGCTGTGCATTTTTTAATACTTTCCCTACTTGTTTCTATGTGCCTCTTCCTTCATGGTCTTCATCTGCTCTTGAAATTTTAAGGCCACTGTGAGGCTGTGGAAAGATCTCCCCTCCTGTCAGCAAAAGGGTAAGCACTTGGTCATTTTCATCTCTATAGCTTCAATTTGTCTTTGGTTTTACTCTTTGCAGCATGACAAGTCTATTGGTAGACATGGGTATTGCATTTCATAGCAAAAAATGCTATGTCACTGTCGGCCATGACTGTATATATCTTCTTTTTGCCTTGATCTATTTGTATCATGTAGAAACTTTGAGGGTTTAAAGTTTTGAAATGAGGGTTTTGACATCTTTTCTCCATTTTCAAAGCTTCTACCTATTATGGCAATGCTCCTTCTATAAATAGGCATCAAATAGTGTAGACTATCAGGGTTTGTGGGCTTTGAAGTTCGGATTTCAACCCTCCTTACACAAAAACTCCTTCATAGTGTCACGGCCATGCTCTTCTCTGTTATTCCTTTCTCTTTTGATAGTCTATGAAGAAAATAGCAAGGGCTTTAACTTTCTGTCAAGGGTTTGTTCAATTTGCAGATGGGCATACCTGATACCATGAGAAACCTTGCTCTTCTGTCATGGCTATGACTGTATCTTTCTTTTTCTCAACTCTCTTGACTGTGGGTGCAAAAATGAACACTAGGGTTTGATATCTTGATATGAATATACATTTTAGCATGAGCCATATTTCCTTCTGTATATCATCTTCTTGAATGTGGGTTTTCCTGTAGGCAAAAGCATTAAGAGTTTGAAGTGTTAATAAATGGAGTTTCTTTCTTTGCTTCTCATAACACCTTCTCCTCCTTCTCTTTGTGACTGTCATAGTATTAATGATGATACACTTTACTTTATCTGTCCCACTGTAGCTACTGGGTATAATAGCAAGGATTTTAATATTCTGTATGACAACAAATCATTTGATATTCTATATGATAACTGTTATCATTTCTGGAAGGCTGTACCTGTAACATAAATGGCTTCTTTGATTTATTTGTATATGATAAACTTGTATCTCTTTTTGCCTGCCAACTGTAAGATGATGGGATATTATCATGTGGTATTATCTTTGACCATGTACTATCTTTCTTCTCTTTGACTATATTCTATCATGGCATAGATCATGCTACCTTCTTTTGTGACTGTTTGTATGTTTTCAAAATGCACGTGTAGCTGTCCTTTGTGTTTTAATGGTATACCTGTAGCTATCCTTTGTGCATAATGACTATTTATCTTATCATGGCTCTCACAGTAACATATATATCAAGCATCTTTCTTCATATTTGACCATGGTAATTAACTACTATGACTGCATTATGAAAGCATAATGGTATAAAAGCAATAGGACTCTTTACCTTGTGACTTTCATGCTCTTTGTCCACCCTCACTGTAGCATTTGATATAAGTCTTGTTCTTCTTTTCTGTTGTTCCTCCTTCTTTCTAATGATACACCTATGTAGTTGGATATGGCAACTCATGATATATCCTGATATATTCTGACTATTCATGCTTTGTAAAAGCCAATTTGTTGATCTTATCTTGCCTATTCATGGTGAAAGTGACTGTATATCTCCTTGATCTTGCACTGTATCTCTTCTTAAGGCATGGCACCCTCTTGACTGCACCATGGCATCACTGTAGCTTTAAGCATGGGGAATAAAGTTTATCCTTGGACTGTTGCACTCTTTACACTCCACTGTGCTCCATGTATTTGACTCTTTGTGTGCTCTATACATGACAGTCTCTTGCTTTTGAATATGTACTTGACTATCGTGCAATGGTGACATATGTGGCTTCTCCATAGCTTGTTATTCCTTTAAGATCATTGGTAGTAAGTAACAGTCCTTATCATTTGATGAATTGTGATCATATTATATGCATCTGTCATCTGCATCTTTAGCCTTTAGCATGTGACAGTTACACTTCTCATGTATCTTTGAAGCTTACTTTATGACAGTCAAGTTGGCATTATATTTATGATTGTCTTGCCTTCCAATGTTTCATCTGTTGTTCCATGTGGTATTTATTTGACTGTCTTTATGAGACATTTACAACTTGAATGTGATATGACTGTTAACCCTTGAACATTTTAACAGTATGATGACAATAAGAGGAATACCTAGTGCATAATCTTGTCTCATCTTTGAAGTTATACTTGTATTCTTTATTGCATAGCCAGGCATTCGATGATATCTTTGCTTTTGATGTATTTCATATAGACCTAAGCTCTTGATAACATAGCATAAGGAAACAACATATGATGTAATTTTTTCATTACTCTTGATATCTTTCTTGATTAATTAAGAAAGAAGCATGTTGGGCTCAACCCTTGTGGGAGCCACATTTAATCCACATGCTTATTTATCTTCAAATCAACAACAAAACTAGTCCTATACCTGCACAATGAACAAACAAGTTAGTATAAAAGTACCTAACAGTGTTGATTGATTCTCTTCATGATTTCTTCCTGATTTGTGTCATATATCTAATCTGATTTCTCATCTGAATGCATGATGTGATAAGTAGATGTCTCTATTTGATAAAAGCATGTGATAATTTTAAACATCCAGACCACTAACAGGGCTATCCCCAAAATTTTGTAGGTTTCAACTTGATGATGGCTTGGAGTGAAGAATGAAGACTAAAGACTTGAATGCCAACTTCAACAGCAACCTCCATCATCAGGCAATGATGGATGTTTAACCTTATCATATGTTTATTTATTTCTCTTTTATCAAACAGATGCATAGCTTGCATGTCTGTAATTGCTCAGTCTAGTTACTCTCACGGCTTGTGTGGGACATATTTGAACACTTCTTTAAAACATGATCAGTTAATTTCTCTTATGCATATGATAAATATGTATTTCTTTTTCAATCAATGCATGAGATAAAGTAACAGGTACATGAAAGTATGTTCAAAACATGACATGAAATAACAATGCAATACAATATCTTTCTCTCTTTATTAAAACTAATTAACTAAATAATCGATCTAACTTATAACTCCTAAAAGATCAAACTGTGTAGAACAACGGTATCTGCTTGAATGTTTGATTTCTTAATAATCAATTCTTTTGTCATGATAACTTATCAGTCCTGATTGGATTGATGGGTTATCCTGACAACTGGATCTTCTTTTCTACTATGTCAAGGCATCAACCATTCAAGAAATGCATAACTTTGAAGTTTTCTTTTATTCCTTCTGAACAACTACATTTAGGTCCAACTAATTTTAAGTGTGAACAAAAAATTAGTAACAATAACTACCCCTTGTTTGTAATGGATCATATCCTACAAACTGTGTCAGGTTCGAAGATGATGTCTATGCTTGATGGGTTTTCAGGATACAACCAGATTGAGGTGGCTAGGGAGGACCGGCATAAAATAGCTTTTACTACCCCAATTGGTGTCTTTGCATATAATAGAATACCTTTTGGTCTTATTAATGCTGAGGCCACATTTTAGAGGGCAATGGATCTGACTTTTGGTGACTTGAAAAAGAAAATCATAGTAGTCTATCTTGATGACTTAACAGTTTTCTCCAAGAAAAGGGCAAATCACTTGCGTGACTTAGAAGTAGTTTTGCAACGCTGCAAAGAAAATGGCATCTCTTTGAATCCTAAGAAATTAATTTTTGCAGTCACTGAAGGAAAACTGTTAGGGCATATTGTCTCAAAAGATGGAACAAAAATTGATCCAGAGATCGTCAGGGCAATTCAGCAGCTTAGTTTGCCTGCAACCAAGAATAATACGAGATCCTTTTTTCGGTCAGGTAAACTTTTTAAGAAGGTTTGTCCCTAATTTTGTTGAGCTGACCAGACATATTGCAGAAATGATGAAGAACCATCCTATCTTTAATTGGAATGCCAAAGGGAAGAAAGCATTTGAAGACATAAAAAAGGCCATTGCTAATGCACCCACGCTTGTGCATCCTGATTTTAAAAAAGATTTTATTATCTTTTGTTATGCCTCTAAACATACTCTATCTGCTATCTTGTTGTAGAAGAATGAACAAGGAATAGAAGCTCTCATTGCTTTCATGAGCATGCCATTAAAGAAATATGAGCTTAAATATTCTACTTTAGAGAAACATGCATATGCAGTGGTGAGAGCCTTAAACAGTTTTAGATTTTATATCTTGCATTCGCATGCTATTGTGTATGGCCCAAAATCAGTTGTAAAAAGTATCCTCACTCAGTAAGAGATTGGATGCAACAATAGGGGAGCTTGGATAGATAAAGTTCAGGAGTATGACATTGAGATCAAGCCCACTAATCTGGTCAGAGGTAAGGGAATGTGCAAAATGATCGCTAAAAATGAGGTTGGAGAAAAGGAAGAATTGCTCTTGGTTCTTTTTACTAGTAATACTGATGATTGGTTCTCAAATGTCTCTTATTTCTTAACTTATGGTGATTGTCCATCTCACCTCTCTGCCAAGGAAAGGAGAAACCTAAAGCTTAATGCACATAAATACATTATCTGGGAAGGTAAGCTCTATAAAAGAGGAGTAGATGGGACATTTCTAAGATGCGTAGATAAGGAACAACAAAAGAAGCTATTAGAAGCTTTCCATAATGAAGCTTGTGGGAGACATGTTTCTGCCTCAGTGACAACCTTCAAGATATTGAGGCAATGCTTCTATTGGCCTGGCATATTCAAAGATGCTTATGATTGGGTATCAAAATGTGAGAAATGTTCAAAGTTCATAGGTAGACCTCAGTTAGTTGCCTTGCCTTTGAGACTGATGGTTATAGATGAACCATTTCAACAATGGGGTTTAGACTTCATTGGACCAATTAATCCTAATTCTAGTGCTGGACACACTCACATTTTAACTGCAACAGATTATTTTACCAAGTGGGTAGAGGCTATCCCAGTGAAGAATACTACTTCTGAGGTTGTTTGCACCTTTCTTAAGGAGAATATTTTAGTTAGGTTCAGTGTGCCTAAGAAGCTAGTGGCTGATAATGCTTCAAGTTTTTCTTCTATGGAGATTACTCTTTTATGTTATGATTTTGGTATTTGCCTTGCTCATTCATCTGATTACTACCCACAAGGCAATGGACAGGCAGAATCAAGCAACAAAAATCTTATCTCTATTATCAAGAAGCTGGTAGAAGAAAACCAAAGGGCATGGCACAAAAGTCTGTATGATGCTCTTTGGGCTGATAGGATAACATATAAAAGGGCAATTGGTATGTCTCCTTTCCAGCTAGTTTATGGTATTGATAGTGCCATTCCTATTCCTCTAGAACTATCTGCATTGAATCTACAGAAAGTAATTGAAGATGAACAGTTTCAGTCAGCACTAGAGAAGAGGATATATTATTTGAATCGTCTAGAAGAGAAAAGGGAAGTCGCTATAGATAGAATTGTCAAGCATCAACACACCATCAAAGGAGTTTTTGATAAAAAGGCTAGGCAAAGAAGTTTTGTTGTGGGAGATTTTGTACTTTTATGGGATAGGAGAAGAGAACCGAAAGGTGCACATAAGAAATTTGATTCTTTGTGGAAGGGTCCCTTCAAGATCAGAGAAGTTGTGGGAGAGAATGCATTTTTGTTGGCTTATCCTGATGGAACACTGCTACCTCTTGCCTATAAAGGGCAAGATCTAAAACTATGCAATTGGTAAAGTTTCTGAGTCCGGCCCTGTACCATAGTTTCTTTCCCTATTTTTCTGTTGTTGTGTATTGTCTCAGTTTTTGTGTGACTCTATCGCCCTTTGAATAAGGTTTATTTACCATGTTTTTCCTGGGTTCTCTGCATCCTCTTGAGTCCTTGTCCCCAATTAGAGCCAGTTGTTGCCCCCTTTTTCTTCAAAAAGCCTCCATGTCCATTCTTTGTTCATATATGTCAACTTTTCCACTTAGTTCCTTCCTCGAGCAAAATTTTACTTTTTTACTTTTGGTAAGTCAGCAATCCTCCACCTTTTTGAACTAAAGTCGGTGGTTTCACAAGTTCTTGAACCGCCCAACTTACCAACTTGTCTCAAGTTCCTGCGCTTTGAGTCTTTTTTTGTGTCTTAATGTTGTAGCCTTCTTCTTTGCAGTAGTGAGGTCGCAGATTCTTTGAAGTTCTAAACCTCTGACTCCTATTTCTGATATTCAATTCCTCCCCGACTTGCTAACTTTGAATAGCACACTTTCCCAAGTATCATTTGTTGTGTTGGCGTACAGTATGAAGGAATGACACTTGTCACTTTGAATTCAATTTGAAGTACATGAATACATAGTGGCGCTATTTTCAGAGGGAAAGTTGAGGCATGCATTATGAGTTATAAAGATAAATCCATCACCAGCAATTAATATCCTTCCTTGGTGAATTTATGAGAAGTGACTTTGACAAATCCTTGGGCTTGTCTAAAGTGATACTGCGTTAAAAGGGAATGTGTTGTAGGAGGATAAATGGCTAACTTGCTACGTGCAAAATTTTAGCACAGTTCTATTTTCAAAGGTCAGCACAACTAGCAGCTCCATCTCTTTATAAAGACTCATTATTCTCTTTGAGGAATTAGAAGTTTCCATTCCCATGTATCTGCATAAGGAATTTCCTGCTGGTATCTTATCCCATCCTCTGCTCTCTACATATATCTCTGATTCTCTGGTTGTCTGGTTTCTTGAGTACATAAAGATGAAATTCAAATTCCAAGGAACCCCTGTGGCCTCTATTGTGGAAATGGTTTTTCTGAAGTGAGAGATACAAATTTGGGCCCCGTTGATTTAGATGATTTTTGGAGGAGAATGCAATCTGAGAAGAGGACTCCCTTGGTGGAAAAAATTATCAACAGCGGCTTGGATAAGGCTGGTGGTTTCCTGCTTGTTGTGCATTGCCCTGAATCGATAGTTGCGTGCGCCAATGGTTATTTTCCAGACTCTCAGGAGATAAGGACATCCAGTGGTGTCGTAGTGGCAAGGATTGACTTTGAGTCTGTTGCTTCGGCCCTGAGTTTGGAAGAATATTAAGACAATGCTGATATTTCTGTATCCTCAGCCTGGAATTATTATAATGAGAAGAAGGACTGGTGCCACACCTCCATCGCTAAGCATTGGTTAGAGATTGAAATGACTAGTAAGTCCTGGCTAGCATCTAATTTAAGAAGTTATTTCAATGAAGATATTTCAGACATGATAACCTTGTTTAACAAAGTGGTTGGGAGCCCCGAGTCGGATATTTTTGAGTTCTGGATGTGCAGGTTCATTTTATTGATTTGTGGAAATCACTGTATTGATTGGCTGAAGATTATCAGTGAATGTTTACATGAACAGCTGATGAACTTTACACAGAAAGTGAGCTTTCACATGTGTTCCCATCTAATCTACATCCTAGATCAAAGAGAGGCTGCTTGGCCTGGTTTGAGGACTCAGGGGAGTTCTGTGGCAAGTGCACCTATGTATCATATTTTTCCCCAATTACAAAGGAAAGAAGGTATGAAAGACTTCAGACGTGTTAATGATGCTTTTTCTATGATGTTAGCTAAGATAATTGATGGCTCAATTGAGAAAAGGTTTTCAGTAGAAGCATCTTCATTAGTCATGAAGTTTGGAAACTTTTACATTCAGTTTGATTGATTCTCTTATCTAAGAATAGGGGGTTTTGAAAATGCCACGGTACCCTTGTAACCATTTGGTGTTGCTGGAAGTATGCCGCCAGATGGTGATGGTGAATGTTAAGTACCAGGCTATTAAAAAGAAAGGGTATTCTTTCCATGTGTCCCTATTGTTTTATTCCTGCAAAAATAATGATGGTGCCCAAATTTTTGATAAGTTGTTGTCTAAGTTCAGTCTGCATAGTTTGTCTCCCAGTGTATCTTTTGATAGTAAGAATTTCATTAAAGAAAACATGCATGGAGGTGGTTCCTATTCACACCATCCCCAACTCGAAGATTTTTGGGAGGATTGTGTAGATGAGAGAGAAGTTCAAAGGAGGAAATAGATGAGGTTGACTATGGATCAAGTCAGAGCCTTCAAGCTGAATATCCAAGTCCCTGATATTACTGATGATTTTCAGACATGCTAGGCGAAGGTTATGATGTAGTGTCTAGAGAATCCATGCCCCCTATAAAATGGTCAGAAAAGGAGGTCACCGATATTATGTTGCTTTCTTTCAATGTGCTAAGGAGAACAGAGAAGTGGTTACAAGGGAAGGTATAGGAGTGTGCTAGTTCCATGACACCAAGGGACTCAGACTCTCAGAATCAAGCTAGATCTCAGACTGTCAATTCATACAGGAGAACATCTAGTGTGGACTCGACTCTTCATAGAGTGCTCACAATTGAATGGCGAAGATGAAAGGCCACCTGAAGACGCTGGAAGGATAAAAACCACTTGTGAGCAGGACATCCAATGGACGAAGAGAAATACCAAATTGGTTGCTTTATCATATAAAGTAGACCATGTGCCCCCACCCAATATTCATGTGATTGATTCTAATTCCTTCATCTTCTCGCAAATTGGAGAAGATAATTTATTACATTCATTGCTTAGTCCCCCAAATTCCCCACAACAAAAGGAGTTGCCAAAACAAAATTCTCACCTTGTACATGTGGTGGCTACTTCCAATGCCACCAATGTACCAGCTCCATCCCCAAATTGGTTAAAGAAGGTAGTGCAAAAGAAGAAGAGATATACTCTTACTATTGGTGAAGGTGTTGACACCGTTGCTAGTTTGTTGCAAATAGTTCCAAAACCTAAACGTGCAAAAAGGATGTCGAGAATAGTGACTGATGCCATTTTAGAAAACCAGTTTCTAGAAATTACAAATCCACATGTAGAAAAGAATGAAGATGAGGTAACAGAAGCCATCTTCACGGTAAGTCAAGTGGATCTGGGGCCATCAACCATTGAAGGTGACTTGTACAATGTCCAGTATTCAGTTGACAACATCTCTAGAAGGGTGAAAGGATTACAAGATGAAAATTCAAAACTGCTGGCACATGTAAGTTCTCTATCCTCTTTTGCCAATTCAATTGATGAAGTGATAACTCCCTCAACCAGAACTTCCTCTACTATCAATCTCCATACTCTTGATCCAAATTTGCTTCAACAAGTTAAAACCTCTTTATCTCTGAGAAAGGCTATGGATCAATGGGTTGAAAAGATTGTCTTCGATGGGCTCATTTTTATCAAGGAAGCAGCAAAATTGTTTGATTCCATACATGCTAAGAGAGAAGTTTTGATAATAGAATTTGAGAGAGCCTGGAGTGACCACCATAGTGTGAATATAGCTTCTAAGGAAATACAAGAACTAGCCAACATGGTTCCTGGTATTCTTATGGCCGAAGAAATTATAGCCAATCCCAAAGAGCTAGATACTACTTTATGGGTTGATACAATTGAGTGGAAACTCTATATCATAACTACAGTAGAAGAATAGATGGGAAAAGAGGTTGCAACCTACTACAAAGAGATGATGAGAATAAAAAGGGATCTTGTCGCCTTAGAGGTAGAAGCTAATGGATCTGATGATGAGAAGTTGTTGGATGTTAAGGTAATTAAACAAAACTTTAAAAAGGTGGTGACGGAGGAAATAGTGAATTACAATGCAATTACATGGGAGTCATTGGGAAGACTTTCAAAATTGGTAGCACACATTAACAGTTGCAGAAATGGCATTGATGAAGTGTATCCTAAGGTGACAAACTCCGACAGGGCAGTTATGAAGAAGAAACATAGCATCAACATGACGAGATCTCCACCAAGCATGTCTTTAATGCTGGTTATCAACAAGTATAGAGCGTACAAAGCCAGGTTGCGAGCACAAGTACCTTAGGTGGTGCAAAGTGTCACTGGAGAAGGTGAACAATCAAAGGAAGACAAAGAGATGGATGAGGTGGATGATGGCGATGGGGACTTGCAAATTCTGAATTGATTTGAATTTCATGTTTTTAAGTTATCTCATATTTGCTCTTGAACTATTGGCTCTGGAGGGCCCTTTATTATAATTATTGTTTAAACAATCTTTTAGTCATCTTTTTCAAGAAGCCATTTGTTGCAAATATGTGCCTAATCGGTGTTGTCATTGATGTTAACATATCCTTGTTGTCATTAGTGTTAACTATATCTCATTCCCTGTAGGATGAAGATCAGAGTCTGGGGTTTAAAGGGTTTGTAGAGGATTACCTTAAGGTGCTCCAGTTATGATTTGAGAGGTCCACATGAAGTATTGATGAAGTTATGACCATCTGAGTAGAACCAGGTTTTGCAGTTGTTCAGAGGTGAGAGAGTGACAGAAATCTGGTCCAGATTGATCCGCATTGGAATAATATGATTTGTGGATCTTGAGGTGTGTTTGGGATTTTGGTATGTGTCCCCAACTCAATTGGTTCATGGTTTGGAGGTCTGAAAGTAATCTTTCTAGTGTGACAGTCATGACAGTTCGTGTTCTTGAGTTCCCGGATGAAGGTGCAAGTGTTTCTAGTAATATGAGGTGGTGTAATTGTTCCTATTGATTTCATTATGCTTGTGGTGGTCTTTGGATCATGTTCCTACTATGTTGGTGGTCCGTATTGAGGTTTGAGCTCGTGATTGAAGATTTCTCTTTGGATGTTGTTGTTCTCTCCAGTCTTGGCTGACTGGATGCTTTGTGCATGTTGTGGATGATTTAAAAGAAGTTATATGAAGCATGGAGTGTTGTTTGAGGAAGATTTGGATCCCAGCAATGTTTTGTCGACAGCATAGTGATTCACATTAATTTAGATGTTTGTAGTGCCGACCTTGATGTTTATTCCAAGGTTGATGAGGCTTATAAATATGTGTGGTTGAGTTGTAAAAATGGATCCTTATGCAAAAATGACAAAATTCTAAGAAAGGAGGAAAGGTAGAGCAAAGAAGAAGAAGAGTAGAAGAGGAAGAGAAGTAAAGTATGAGGAGATAGCAAAGAAGGGTTTGGGAGCAGAGCAGATGTATTGTGCACTTCAATGGAACTAACCTTGGCATGAAGAAGGTGCTATTTTCTAATTCAATCTTTCTATGATAAACTTATAAATATTTTTGTAGATAGTGAGCCTCTTGGAGCAGTGAGCTCTGGGTAGTGCGCCCTGAATTCATGTGCCTTCCCCATTTTCTATTCTTTTAACAGAGAATAATCTTGTGGGTTAACCCCCACCATGGTTTTTCCCTTAACCGAGTTTCCACGTAAAAATCTTGGTGTTATGTGTGTTGATTTTGTTTCTGCTCATGTGTTGTTGATTCATGCTTTCATGGTTATATCATTCATCTATTATTAAGTGGTAAAGAAGTTTAATTACAGTAAAGGATAAAAGTTTTGGTGACAACTGATTCACCCCCCCCTCTCAATTGTCTACCCTTATTTCAACAATTGGTATCAGAGTCGGTTCCTCTAAAAGAAGCTTGACCACTTGAGGAGATCCAGGATGTCGACTTATAAGAAGGACAGTCCGAGATTTGATGGAACAAATTACTCTCTTTGGAAGAGTCACATGGAGTGCCATTTGCAATGCATGGGTGATGCCTATTGGTTGAAAACAAAGGATAAGTATGAGCCCCCGAAGAAAGGTCCTTCAACTCCAGATGAACTCAAAGATGCTGAAAACAACATTCGAGCTAAAGAAGCTTTGCTGAGTACCCTGACTGATATAGAAATGACAAATGTCCTGGAATTGAAAACTACTCATGAAATCTAGAAGAAGTTGGAAACTCTATATGAAGGTGATGAACATGTCAAATGTGCTAAGTTGCAGAGTCTGAAGGGTAGATTTGAAAATTTGATGATGTGTGAAGATGAAAACATTACTTCCTACATGCAAAAGGTGAATGAACTTGTGTGTGGTATCTGGTGTGCTGGTGGAAAACTAGAAGAATATGAGATTATTGGCAAAGTGCTCAGATCCTTACCTACTTCATACAAGCATAGAGTTGTTTCTATTGAGGAGATTAGGACTGTGACAACTGTTACAAGAGATCAATTGGTTGGCAAGCTTTTAGCTTTTGAAATGAGTGAGTTTGGTGATTCTCTTCCTAAATTTGAATCTGCATTTAAGGCCAGTGTTTATGGAAAACAAAGATTTGATCCAGGAGAAAACTCTTCAAGAAGACTAACCAGATTTGAGAAGGTAAGGAAGGATCTTGAAGAAGATGAATCAGAGTTTGAAGAATTTGAGGCCCTATTTGCCAAAAGATTACCAAGAGGATCTGGTAAGTATGAAGGAAAATTGCCCTTCAAATATTTTTCTTGCAATAAGATTGGTCATTTTGCTTCAAGATGTCTGAAGAGGGTTTCAAAGCCAAACCCTAACAGACCTAGGGTTCAGAAGAAATGCTACTATGTCCAAGAAGTTGCTGAAGGAGTCACTGATGATGAATCTGATAAGGGAAGTACCTCAGGAAATGAATGGGTGTTCATTTCCATCAAATAAGAAGATCTGGTGCCTATTGAATCTGCTAGCTGTGTGAATGTAGAAAGAGCCTTGGTTGCTCAAGTTGAAGAAAAGGATGAATGGGTAATTGGCAGTGGATGCTCTCATCATATGACAGGTGATAAGAGTAAGTTTGTAAGTATGGAAAGGTATGAAGGTCAAATTGTGAAGTTTTGAGACAATTCAGCTGGTAGAATCTGTGGCAAAGGATCCATCTCTTTTGATGGTAAGAATAACACTAATGATGTTTTGTCTGTAGAAGGATTGAAGCATAATCTTCTCAATGTTGGACAGTTGGTTGACAAGGGATATGATCTCTGATTCAAGGATGGAAAATGCAGAATTTTGGAAAGCTCCAGAACTGAGATTGCATCCAGTGCACAGACTAGACGTAACATCTTTCATTTAAGTGGTACTAGAAAAAGTTGTTTGATTGCTCATATTGATCAGAGTTGGCTATGGCATAGGAGAATGTGTCATGTAAACTTTGACAACATTGTCAAGATAGGTGCTACTCAGGCTGTGAGAGATCTTCCAAAGCTTGTAAAACTTACAAATAACATGTGTAAGGAATGTTAGTTGGGCAAATAGAGTAGAACTACATTCAAGAGTAAAGAACAATCTTCAAGTGGATTGTTGGAACTTGTGCACACTAATTTGTGTGGTCCTGCTAGGGTGCGGAGTTTGCAAGGAGACAGATACTTTATGTTGTTGATTGATGATCACTCTTTGATGATGTGGGTTACTTTCTTGAGGGAGAAATCAGAGGCTCTTGACAAATTCAAAGTTTTTAAGGCTAGGGTGGAGAATCAGATTGGTGTGAAGATAAAATGTCTGAGATCTGACAGAGGTGGAGAGGTCACCTCTGGTGAGTTCAATGCATTTTATGAAAAGCATGGAATAAGAAGACAATTATCTACTCCTAGGACTCCTCAGCAGAATGGAGTTGTGGAAAGGAAGAACTGGACTATTCAAGAGGCTGCTAGAACCATGATGATGGAAGGAAATATTCCACATGTCCATTGGAGAAAGGCTGTGAGTATTGATGTCTACACTCTTAACTAGGTGTAGATCAAAGGTAATTCTGGTAAAACACCTTATGAACTGTGGTTTGGTAATGCTCCTTCTGTGAAATATTTCAAAGTTTTTGGTAGTAAATGCTATACCAAAAGAGATGAAGATCTAGGCAAGTTCGATACAAGATGTGATGAAGGAATATTTTTGGGTTATTCTAATCAAAGCAAGGCATACCGATGCTTTAACAAGAGATTGAGAAAGATTGTTGAAAGTGCTAATGTCAAGGTTGATGAAAGCAAGGAGAGACCTTCAAGGTTTTGTGGATATGAATCAAATGATCAAAATGAAAGTCCAAATGAAGGAAAGCAAGTTTAGTTTACTCTGGAGAATCCAGTAACTCAAGAAGTTAATGCAGATGTTGAGGAACAAGCTCAAGA
This sequence comes from Cunninghamia lanceolata, assembly GCA_027924645.1. Lineage (NCBI taxonomy): Eukaryota > Viridiplantae > Streptophyta > Pinopsida > Cupressales > Cupressaceae > Cunninghamia > Cunninghamia lanceolata. Next base: position 1,537,707 of record BSBN01001132.1, read on the forward strand.
ATCAGAAATTGAAGAAAATCCAAAAACTCCTAGGTATGTAAGATTGAATCATTCTGAAGATTAGATCATAGGAAATAAAATAAAGGTGTTCAAACTAGAAGAAGAATTGTTGAAGAACAAGAGGAGTATTGTCTGATTTCAAAGATTGAACCAAAATCAGTGAATGAAGCTTGTAATGCTAAAAATTGGGTAAAAGCAATGGAAGAAGAATTAATGTAGATTGAGAAGAATTATACTTGGGATCTTGTTCCTAGACCTGTAAACAAAAATGTAATTGGAACTATATGGGTCTTTCGAAATAAGTTGAGTAAAGATGATGATTCCCCTAAGGTAGATCAGAAAAGGTATAGATCAATGATTAGAGGATTGCTTTATCCGACTCATACCAGACCTGATATTATGAATGCAGTTGGCCTTGTTGCTAGATTTCAAGTTGATCCTAGAGAACCTCATGTTGTGGCAGTCAAAAGAATTTTTAGATATCTAAAGGGAACATCTGACTATGGATTATGGTATCCTAAGGGTGATGATTTCACTCTTCATGCATATACAAATGTTGATTGGGTAGGAAATGTGGATGATAGGAAGAGTACTAGTGGAGGTGCATTTTTCTTGGAAAAGAGATTGGTTTCTTGGTTGAGCAAAAAATAGGAGGTAGTATCTCTGTCTACTGTAGAGGCAGAGGACATAGCAGCAGCAAGTAATTGTACTCAAGTTTTATGGATGAAGCAAATGTTGAAGGATATCAGAGTTGTGTTTGAAAAACCTGTTACAATCTTCTGTGATAATTCAAGTGCAATAAACATTTCAAAGAATTCGGTGTTGCATTCAAAGACAAAGTATATATCCATTAAGTTTCACTTTTTGAGAGAGAAGGTAAATGAGAATAAAGTCAGATTGGAGTTTGTCTCTTCAAAGGATCAGATTGCGGATATCTTTACTAAGCCTCTACCTAAGGATACTTTTGAGTATCTCAGAGGGAAGCTAGGGGTCATTACCCCTCCTGTTCAGAACTAAGATGCACTAATGTGCATCAATCCGGTGGAACTCATAGTCATATCTTGTGGTCTGGATTGGTGTTAAGGGAATACTACTTAGGGGGAGTAGTCAATATGTTCTAAGTTCAGTTTGAGTTTGTCTAAGAAACAAAAGGGGTGAGAGATGACTGCAACTATGTTCCCTTTGCCATTAATGTCAAAGGGGGAGAGAAGTCATGTGAAAAACTTGGAAGTGAGTAGTTGCTAATGAAAGGAGGAGCAGTAAAGAAAATGGTTGCAGGTGTGATAAGAGAAAGGGGGAGAAGTTCTTGTCTTGATGGTTGAAACAGTTTTTCACATCATATGTTGCCATCAATGACAAAGGGGGAGATTGTTGCAAATATGTGCCTAATCGGTGTTGTCATTGATGTCAACATATCCTTGTTGTCATTAGTGTCAATTATATCTCATTCTAGAAGACTTGTATGTTGAGGATATTGAGAAAATTAGCCTCTCCAGAAGAAACAAGTGAGTTACATATCTCTCTGTCAAAGACAGTGAAGACAATGCAGTTCAGTGAAGTAGATTGCTCCGCATTCCCTGTAGGATGAAGATCGGAGTCTATGGATTAAAGGGTTTGTAGAGGATTTTCTGAAGGTGCTCCAGTTATGATTTGAGAGGTCCGTATGAAGTATTGATGAAGTTATGGCCATCTGAGTAGAACTAGGTTTTGTGGTTGTTCAGAGGTGACAGAGTGACAGAAATCTAGTCCGGATTGATCTGCATTGGAATATTATGATCTATGGATCTAGAGGTGTGTTTGGGATGTTGGTGTGTGTCCCCAACTCAAGTGGTTCATGGTTTGGAGGTCCGCAAGCAATCTTTCTAGTGTGACAGTCATGACAGTTGGTGTTCTTGAGTTCCTGGATGAAGGTGCAAGTGTTTCTGGTAATCTGAGGTGGTGCAATTGTTCCTATTGATTTCATTGTGCTTGTGGTGGTCTCTGGATCGTGTTCCTACTGTGTTGGTGGTCCGCATTGAGGTTTGAGCTCGTGATTAAATATTTCTCTTTGGATGTTGTTGTTCTCTCCAATCTTGGCTGACCGGATGCTTTGTGCATGTTGCGAATGATCGAAGAGAAGTTATATGAAGCATGGAGTGTTGTTTGAGGAAGATTTGGATCCCAGCAATGTTTCACCGACAACATAGTGATTCACATTAATTCAGATGTTTGTAGTACTGACCTTGATGTTTATTCCAAGGTTGATGAGGCTTATAAATATGTGTGGTTGAGTTGTGGAAATGCATCCTTGTGCGAAAATGACAAAATCCTAAGAAAGGAGGAAAGGCAGAGCAGAGAAGAAGAAGATCAGAAGAGGAAGAGAAGTAAAGTATGAGGAGATAGCGAAGAAGTGTTTGGGGGCAGAGCAGATGTATTGTGCACTTCAATGGAACTGACCTTGGCATGAAGAAGGTACTATTTTCCAGTTCAATCTTTCTGTGATAAACTTATAAATATTTGTGTAGGCAATGAGCCTCTTGGAGCAGTGAGCTCTGGGCAGTGCACTCTAAAGGCATGTGCCTTCCCCATTTTCTTTTCTTTTAACAGAGAATAATCTTGTGGGTTAACCCCCACCGTGGTTTTTCCCTTAACCGGGTTTCCACGTAAAAATCCTGGTGTTATGTGTGTTGATTTTGTTTCTACTCATGTTTTGTTGATTCATGCTTTCATGGTTATATCATCCATCTGTTATTAAGTGGTAAAGAAGTTTAATTACAGCAAAGGATAAAAGTTTTGGTGACAACTGAATCACCCCTCCCCCCTCTCAGTTGTCTTCCCTTATTTCAACATCCGTTATGGTTTTAAAGATAGTTATGATTTAGCTTAGCTATAAATTCTAGATAGCTAGTCAAATTAGGGATCTTTGGAAAAATTTTGTTTTGCAAGGGTGATAGTTAACTCTGTTTTAAGCCATTTTGATATATGCAATATAAGTTAATGCAGTGGATATTCCGGTGATCATAATCTTTGTGTTGTGGTGATTTGAATTCATATTCTTCTTAAGTTAAATGTATTGCTGCTATTGTTAATGATATTCATATATTTGGGTGGTTGGATATTCATAAATCTTGCTCACTACTAAGATTAATTTATCTATTGATATATCGTTTAAAGTGGTGAATACATGTATGTGTGTGATATTATCAATATATGTTATGTGGCTGGAAGTCTGTGAACTCTTGGTTTTTGAGTTGTAAATCTACCTTTACTGCTTTCTGGTTAAAAGCTATGCCTTTGTTTTGCTTTCTGGTTAAAAGCAATCGTGAGTGTTTCATTTATCAGAATATCTGTCGAAGGTAGCTGCGTCTTGGTAAATAAGCAAAGAGCCTGTGTAAAATACCAATATATTGGGCTCAACTGTTGATAACATTTGTCACTTGTCCGAGCGTGAGTTAGGTAACAAATCTATTAACCAACACAACAGAGGATCCATGCGGCATTGGACAATGGCTAGGTAGAGTACCAAATTACTACCATAGAGATGACAGGTACTTTGTTTGGAGTTCCTATTTTTATTTTAATTGATACATGAGCAACTGAAAGTTTTATTTCTCCAAGAGTATTGAATAAATTTCCTAGAAGAGCTAGATATATGGCTAAACCCTGGTTAGTTGAATATGCTAACCAGATTAAAGCTTAGAGAGAGCAATTCCTATTTGAAGCTAAGATTGATCTTTCTAGTTTTTTAACTGATGTGAATTTGTTTGTAGCCCCCCTAGGTTCCTATGATGTTATTTTAGGAATAAATTAGTTATGGAAGCATAGGGCCAATGTTGATTGTTTTGTAAAAATAGTTGAGTGTCTAGACGATGTAGGAAACAAAGTCTATTTGCAAGGCACACAAAGAGAAGTCAAGATCAAACCAATCTCTTCTATGTAATTGAAGAGGGCTAGGTGAAAAGGATGTCAACTTTTTGCAGTCAAATTGGAACTAGTAGAAGACGATCCTAGTAAACAAAATGTAACCTTGGAGAACTATCCTTTCCTTCGAGATTTTTGAGATGTTTTCCCAGATGAACTTCTAAAGTACCTCCAAAGAGAGATTTTGATTTCTGTATTGATGTAATACCTAGATCTGAGCTGATATCAAAGTGCCATACCATATGACTACTACAAAGTTGATGGAATTGAAAGCCTAGCATCAGGACTTGTTGGCTAAAGGGTTTATTAGACCTAGTGTTTCACCTTGGGGAGCACCTGTGATCTTTGTCAAAAAGAAGGATGGAACCCTGCATCTATGTATAGACTATCGTATGCTCAACAAAGCAACAATAAAGAACAAGTATCCTCTATTGTGTAGGGTGCTGCAACAATAATGGGTCACACTTTCTGGGACATCCTAATTTTTGCTGAAATCACATATTTTTAGAAAATGTAATGATTTAAGCCTTGAAAGGTTCCATTTAAAGGATTTTAATTGAAGAGGGTTAGATCAAACCCCATTGGATAGAACCCCGCTAGTTTTAAACCATACCTATAATGGAGTCTCCTCTACACCTATCAAAATGCTGATAAAAAACCACTTTTGATTTACCTTTTGGGGGATCAAATGAATTCATTTAAAATTTATGTTTTGTAAGTATGTAGTCCTTATTATGAGCTTCCCAAAAAGTATAATTTTATTATATTTAATTTTATTATTATATTTATTTTTTATTTCTTGTGAATGTAGTTTTTTCAATGAACATCAAGGTCTTTGTTTCACACATACGAAAAAATAGGAAAACAGAGAAAAAATTCTAAAAAATACATATCCTCTAGGTATTGATGTCTTTATTCCAACAACAACAAAAAAATTATGATACATACAAATAAAGTTATGTTGGACAGAATACGCCTATGTCTAAATTATAATTGGTTTGAATTCAAAACTTAATTAAAAAAATTCAACAAAACATTATGAAACCAAATGCATCCTCTAGATATCGGTGTTACCAATCTAAATTCAAAAGAATCAAAATTTTATCCTTTGTAGAAAAAAAGTTATGTGTGACAGAATACACATCACTTTAAAAAAATGTTGTTTACTATTAAAAACTAGTTATCAAAGGAGACAAAAAATTTTACAATTTAACTCCAATTTTTTTTAAAATATATATATTTAAAATCTACAAACAAAATCTCACAAATCACTAGTTCGCGTCATCTACAAATTCCTAATGGTTTAGCGGCTATAGGTGTTAGAAAGTGAAGATTTAGTTCAAAATGTTGATTTCAATGTCAAGTTTAGCCAAAAAGTGTAAACCATTATTGTGGGATGACCTCGTATTGATGATCTTTTTTATTAGATGCAGGGTGCAATAATGTTCTCAAAGATCGATCTACGATCTAGATATCATCAATTGAGAATAATAGATGAAGACATTCATAAAACAGCTTTCAGAACAAGGTATGGACATTATGAGTTCACAGTTTTACCATTTGGACTTACAAATGCCCCTGCAGCATTCATGAATTTGATGAACAGTGTTTCTGAGATTGCTTGGATAAATTTGTTCTAGTGTTTCTAGATGACATTCTTATATATTCTAAGAATGAGGAAGAGCATTTGCAATATCTGCGGTTAGTTCTGCAGCGGCTGAGGGAACACAAGTTGTATGGGAAGCTTTCTAAGTGTACTTCTTTCAGAAAGAGATATAATATCTGGGACATATAATATCAACTAAAGGAATTTCAATAGATCCTATGAAGATCAAGGCTATACTTGAGTGGCATGTGCCAAAGAATGTGCATGAAGTGTGCAATTTTCATGGGGTTAGCTAGATATTATAGGAAGTTTGTATTGAACTTTCTAAGATTGCAAACCCAATCACTTCGCTTCAGAGAAAAGGAAAGCATTTTGACTGGTCAGAAGAATGTCAAGAGGAATTTAATCAGTTAAAAGAGAGGTTGACAATTGCACCAATATTGAAAGTTCCTGATCTGGAAGGTCAATTTGTTGTAATCATTGATGCCTCAGGTGAAGGTTTAGGAGGAGTGCTTATGCAGAATGGGCAAGTGGTAGCCTATGAATCCAAAAAGATGAGAGCATATGAGTAGAATTATGCTCCTCATGACTTAGAGTTAGTAGCAATTGTGCATGCTTTGCAAGTGTGGTGACACTATTTGCTAGGAAAGCCTTTTGAGTTGAAGTCGGACCATCAAGGTCTTAAGTATATATTTTCCCAACCTCATCTGAATGCTCAACAAAGAAGATGGTTGGAATTGATATTTGACTATGACTTTGAGATAAGTTATATCAAAGGTAAAGAGAACCAAGTAGCAGATGCTCTAAGTCAACGGAGGTATATCTCATCAATTGTTTCTATCCACTCGAACTTCAACAATTTAGTGTTACAAAATTCTACAGGTGACGAGTATTATGAGCAAGTCAAGCATGCTCTCACAGGTAAATCATGGTCTTGAGTATATATTTTCCCAACCTCATCTGAATGCTCGACAAAGAAGATGGTGGGAATTGATATCTCAATCAGGTTAAGTCCGACCATCAAGGTCTTAAGTATATATTTTCCCAACCTCATATGAATGCTCGACAAAGAAGATGGCTGGAATTGATATCCAACTATGACTTTGAGATAAGTTATATCAAAGGTAAAAAGAACCAAGTAGCAGATGCTCTGAGTCAACGGAGGCATATCTCATCAGTTGTCTCTATCCACTCGAACTTCAAGGATTTAGTGTTACAAAATTTTGCAAGTGATGAGTACTATGAGCAAGTTAAGCAGACTCTCACAGTAAATCATGAAGACTCGAGGTATGATGGGTTCTATTTTGAACAAGATGGGCTTTTAAGATAGAGAGGAAGGATGTATGTTCCAAACTCTGCAGAATGTCATCCTAGAGTAACCAAACTCTTAGCCGATGTGAAGCCTCTTTATTTTTGGAAGGGAATGAAGAATGACACTGCAAGATTTGTAGCAAGTTGCTTAGAGTGCCATAGAGTTTCTTGGGAATTAAGGTGTCTCAACTTTTGTAAGTTCCTAGCATTTATTATTTAATTGTATTTATTTTTTGCCTATTATTGTAATTTGTATGCAAATCTTATTTTGTCACTTTTTGGGAGTTGGCATGGTGATGTGTCATCCTATATGGAAGGTGACTAGATGTATTTTTGTCCTTATATGAGGAGATAGGCGTCCCACTTTGTGGTAGAAGGCTTTTGCCATGTGTTAGCATCTTTTGGGTGTTGTAAGAGGTTTATGACGTGTAAGAGTTATGACAGATTCCTATGACAAAATCTATGACATGTAAGAGCTAGAAATAGAAGATCCTATGACAGGTGAAGACAAGTGTCATAAAGCATCTTTCATGGAGGAAGTACGTGCCCAAGTTTGACTATGACAGGTTGTAAGAGAATCTGCTATTAATAGTCAGTTATGGTATATTCTCTTACAGCTGTAAGAGTTGTCATATATGACAGATTTTATGACATTGTAAGAGCATCTGTCATACCTTAATTGGGCAAATTTGGTGTGCCCAAGTTGAGGGGTTGTAAGGGATGAAAGAGAATCTCTTACAAGTGTCGTACGCATGTTTTATGGCCTTGAAAATTGGGCCACATGGATTTGGACGAGTTCCTTGTGTGACTTGCTCTAGAAGCTACCTCCATTCATAGTACTTCTCTATATATATCCAGGTGCTTGGAGTTGGAGTTGTATGGTTCATTTGCAAGTATCGTTATGCTGTCGAAATTACTCCAGATTTGACATTGTGACAACTCCTGGAAGAACTTGCATTGCAAGTGTGTTGTAATCTCCTTCAGATTTGATAATACATTGTGCAAGTTTTGGAGTGTGGGGTTTTTCACCCGAAAGGGTTTTCCCCACATATATCTTGTGTCATTGCATTTATACTTACTTCTGAATGTGTGTTAATCTCTCTGTTAATGTGAAACATAACTGTAACTGTAAAGATCTAAGAAAAATTTGCATTACTTTCCCTCATTAGATTGGTGTAGGAAGTTGTTTCCGCTTACCTTGCTTCCTTTCAGTTGGTATTAGAGCCTGGCCAGTTTTGGTCCTAGCTGCTGGGTAGAGGGTTTTTTGTACTAATCTTCAATTGAGTGGGAGTCTTGCAGAGCATTTTGTGATCTTGTTGCAGTGAGAATATGGCAAGCACATCTAGGAGATTCGAGATCAAAAAATTCAATGTAGGCAACTTTGAGTTGTGGAAACTTAAGATGGAGGATATGCTGGTGGATAGAAATTTTTGGCTCGTGCTATCCGACACCAAACCCCAGAGCATGAAACAAGAAGATTGGGATCAGATGGATCAGAAGGCCAAAAGTCTCATAAGGCTCTGTTTGCCTGATTTTGTGCTCTTGAACGTCCATGAGGAGAAAACTGTAAAAGAGGTGTGGAAGAAGCTTGGTGATGTTTATCAAGCTAAGTCCTTGGTAAACAAGCTATTCCTGAGAAAGAAGTTGTACTCTCTAAGGATGGAAGATGGAAGATCTGTGGCAGATCATCTCAATTCTTTTAATATGCTTGTTGCTCAGTTAACCTCTGTTGGTGTGAAGATGGAGGAGGAGGATCGTTGCATGACATTGCTGTGTTCTTTACCAGATTCATGGGACCACCTTGTGATGGCCATTGGGTGTACCACTACCACCTTCAAGATGGATGAAGTGGTTGTTTTTTGAAGAAATGTGGAGAAAGTCTTCTGAAACGACTAAGAAGGCTCTTGCGATTCGTGGTAGGTCCAAGGAAAAAGGAAAAAAGAAGGACAAGAAGAAAGAAGAGAAAGGAAGATTCAAATCCCGTGGGAGATCAAAGTCTCCTAGAAAGTCCAAGGCCTTATGTTGGAACTGCAGCAAACCTAGTCATTTCTGCAAGAATTGCAAGGAGGAGAAAAAGAAGAAGAAAAACCATGATTCTGACTCCGACAAGTCCTCTGAGGATGATGGAGAAGCGTTTGACGTTGCCTTGGCAACACATGCATTGAGGATGTGTCGTTAGTTGATTCTAGTGCATCGTTTCATATGACATCCCACAAAAACTAGTTTTCAAAGTATGAAGAGTTTGATGGTGGGAAGGTGTACCTGGGTGATGACTCTCACCTGAAAATAGTTGGCCGTGGAAGACTCCTGATCAGATTCCCTAATGGTCTAGTGAAGGGGATCAATGGTGTATTGCATATCCCTGGGTTGGCATGAAACCTGTTATCTGTAAGAAAATTAAATGATGTGGGTGTGCAGGTTGTTTTCTCGAATGGAGGATGTAAGATGATGAGAGGAGCTATGGTGTTGGTTAAGGGTGTTGGATTGGCACTCTATTTCAGCTTGATGCATGCGCGGTTCAGTGCAATAGTGCCTCTATTTTGAAGAAGAGAGCTTCGGATTCTTCATCCTCACCATTGGAACCAGCAGCCAAGAAGATTGTTGCATCTACTTTCGATGGTCGTGCATTTTGGGTACCCAAGGGTGCTCATTCTATGGAAATGAAACTTCTTGTTGAGAAAAAAATGTTGTGGCACCAGAGGCTTGGCCATATTGGTGAAAAGGGTATGAGGACCCTTAAAAATAAAAACCTCGTTGAGGGTATGGATGATTGTAACCTTGAGTTCGATTTCTGTGAACACTGCATATATGGAAAACAAAATCGTGTTTAGTTTTACCATAGTTCTCATAAATCTTCGGAGGTGTTGGATCTAGTTCACTCTGATGTTTTTGCACCTGTTAATGTTCCTTCAATTTTAAAATTTGTGTATTTTGTTTCATTTATTGATGACTACAGTAGAAGGACATGGGTATATTTCCTTAGGAGTAAATCTGAAGTTTTTGCAAAATTCAAAGAATTTAAGACTCTTGTTGAGAATCAAAAAGATAGAAAGATTAAATGTTTGAGAACTAATAATGGTGGTGAGTTTTGGTCAATAGATTTTGACAAGTTCTATAAATAATAAGGTATTGAGAGGCATAAGACAACTCCGTATACTCCTCAACAAAATGGAGTTGCAGAAAGAATGAATAGAATGTTGATGGAGAGTGCTAGGAGCATGTTAAGTGGAGTTGACCTAGAACAAAAGTTTTGGGCTTAAGCTGTTGCTACCGCTTGTTACCTAGTTAACAAGTCTCCTACATCGGCGCTCATTAACAAGACCTCTATGGAGGCATGGTCTAGTAGGAAGCCTTCGTTAAGACACATTCAAGTATTTGGTTGTGAGGCATATGCACATGTGCCTAAGGAGAAGATATCCAAATTGGAGAACAAGGCAGTTAAATGTATCTTCATCAGTTATGGTATCTATGTGAAAGGGTACAAGCTATGGGATCTAGTGGCTGAAAGAGTTCTGTATAGAAAAAGTGTGATCTTCAAAGATCTCAATCCTTCTTTTGTTGTTTTATAGACAAAGAAAGAGAAAAATAAAGATGATGTGGTTTAGCTTCCTCCCACCCCTGAGAAAGTTGAATCGAAGACACCAGTTGGATCTGATGATGAGGAGAGCTCCAATAGATTTGAAAGTTCAGAAGAAGAAGATGAAGAACCTCAACCTCAACTTGTGAGGAGGTCCATGAGAATAAGGCGACAACCTGAAAGGTTTGGTTATTCATTGCATGATTCCAGTTGTATTTTTGCTTTGATTTCTAATGTTGATGAGCCTAGGACCGTAAGGGAGGCTATGGGTATAAAAGATGCAAGTTCCTAGAAGGAGTCCATGGAAGAAGAGATGGCTTCTTTGGAAAAGAATAATACTTGGGACTTGGTACCTTTTCCTGAAGGAAGAAAGCATGTTGGATGTACATGGGTGTTTAAGAAAAAGTTTGGTTTAGATGGCAGCATTGAGAAATATAAGGCAAGGTTGGTTACGAAGGAGTATTCACAGGTGGAGGGAATTGACTATGGTGAGATTTTCTCTCCAGTTGCAAAGTTGACATCTATTCGGTTCATGTTATCTCTTACAGCAACATATGACTTAGAGGTGGATCAAATGGATGTGAAGACAACATTCTTTCATGGTGAGTTGGAGGAAGAGATTTATATGTCACAGCCATAGCACTACATTGTGAAAGTTAAAGAAAATTTGGTTTACAAGTTGAAAAAGTCTTTGTATTGTCTTAAGCAATCTCCTAGGATGAGGTACCAAAAGTTTGATGCCTTTGTGTTGAGTATTGGATTTCTAAGATTGAAATTGGATCATTGTGTTTACTTCAAGTTTGATAATGATCGCATTCTCATTATAGCGTTGTATGTCGATGATATGTTGCTAATTGGGAATGGTAAATGTTTGATTTCTGATTTGAAGTCTCAGTTGTCAGCATAGTTTGAAATGAAAAATTTAGGGGCAGCCAGGTATATTCTAGGAATGGAGATCAGAAGAGACAGAGCAAACAACAAACTTTGGTTAAGCCATAGTAAGTATGTGAACACCGTGTTGGAGAGATTTAGCATGGCAGATTGTAGACCTTTGACTGTTCCTGTTACGATGGGGATAAAGTTATCTGTTGCAGATTGTCCGAAGTCTCCTTCTGAGATGGAGGATATGAGCAGAGTACCTTATGCTAGTGCGGTTGGTAGTTTGATGTATGCGATGGTCTGTACAAGACCAGACATTGCCCAAGCAGTGGGAGTCCTTAGTCGATTCATGGCTAATTCTGGCCAGATACATTGGGATGCAGTTAAGAGAGTTTTCAGATATCTACGGGGTACTTCTGAGTATGCCTTGTGATATCATGGTTATCCTACTAGTTCTCAGCATTTTGTGAGTATTTGTGGATTTAGATTGGGCAGGTGACATTGACAGTAGGAGATCCACCAGTGCTTATGTGTTCACTATGTTCGGTGGTGCTATTAGTTGGATGAATAAGCGAAAACCTGTGGTCGCTTTGTCTACGACTGAAGTAGAGTACATGGCAGCTACCCATGCTTGTAAGGAAGCCAGTTGGCTTAAGAGATTGTGTTCTAACATTGGGTTTGATGCAGGGAAGATTACCATTTCTTGTGACAGCCAGAGTGCCATATGTTTGGCAAAGAATCCTACTTTCCATGCGAGGACCAAGCACAATGATGTGTAGTACCACTTTGTACGTGATATGGTAGAGGATGGAAAGGTGAATTTGGAGAAGGTTGATACTTTGGTAAATGTTGCAGATTCCTTGACGAAGCTCGTGAGCACAAAGAAGTTCAGATGGTGTTCGGAGTCTATGGGCCTCTTAGCCCGTAGCAGTTAAATCCTGTCATTCTATTGGCTCTTGAAAGGTGTTCGACAAGTGGGAGAATGTTGGGAATTAAGGTGTCTCAACCTTTGCAAGTTCCTAGCATTTATTATTTAATTATATTTAGTTTTTGCCTATTATTGTAATTTGTATGCAAATCTTATTTTGTCACTTTGTGGGAGTTGGCACAGTGATGTGTCATCCTACATGGAAGGTGACTAGATGTATTTTTGTCCTCATATGAGGAGATAGGCATCCCACTTTGTGGTAGAAGACTTTTGCCATGTGTCGACATCTTTTGGGTGTTGTAAGAGGTTTATGATGTGTAAGAGTTATGACAGATTCCTATGACAGAATCTATGCCATGTAAGAGCCAGAAATAGAAGATCCCAAGACAAGTGAAGACAAGTGTCAGAAAGCATATTGCATGGAGGAAGTAGGCGCCCAAGTTTGACTATGACAGGTTGTAAGAGAATCTGCTATTAATAGTCAATTATAGCAGATTCTTTTACAGCTATAAGAGTTGTCATATATGACAGATTTTATGACATTGGAAGAGCATCTGTCATACCTTAATTGGGCAAATTTGGGGCTACCAAGTTGAGGGGTTGTAAGGGATGAAAGAGAATCTCTTACAAGTGTCATACGCATGTTTTATGGCCTTAGAAATTGGGTCACTTGGATTTGGACAAGTTCCTTGTGTGACTTGTTCTAGAAGCTACCTCCATTCGTAGTACTTCTCTATATATACAGGTGCTTGGAGTTGGAGTTGGAGTTGTATGGTTCATTTGCAGGTATCATTATGCTGCCAGAATTACTCCAGATTTGACATTGTGACAACTCTTGGAAGAACTTGCATTGCAAATGTGTTGTAATCTCCTTCAGATTTGATAATACATTATGCAGGTTTTGGAGTGTGGGGTTTTTCACCCGAAAAGGTTTTCCCCACGTATATCTTGTGTCATTACATTTATACTTGCTTGTGAATGTGTGTTAATCTCTCTGTTAATGTGAAACATAACTGTAACTATAAAGATCTAAGAAAAAATTGCACTACTTTCCCTCATTAGATTGGTGTAGGAAGTTGTTTTCGCTTACCTTGCTTCCTTTCAGAGTCAAGGTTGAGCATCAGCATCCAACAGGACTTTTGTATCCGCATGATATTCCAGAGTGGAAATGGCAGGTCATTAGTATGGACTTTGTGTAAGGTCTTCCAATGTTTCAAAATATACATGATGCTATTTTAGTGGTGGTGGACAAACTCACCAAGGTAGCTCATTTTTATACCTAGGAATCTAACGGATGGAGCACCAGTTTTAGCTCACAAGTTTGTGCAAGAAGTGTTTAAATTGCATGGAGTTCTTGAGAAAATTATCTCAGACAAAGATGCGCACATTGACATCAAGATTTTGACAAACTCTATTTTCAGTGCTAGGATCTCAACTCAATATAAGCTCGGCTTATCACCCTAAGACAGATGGTCAGACTGAGAGGGTAAAGCAAGTTCTAGAAGATTTGTTACAAATGTATTACATGGATCAGCAATACAAGTGGGAAGAATATCTATTGCTTGTGGAGTTTGCTTATAACAACTCCTATAATTCTGCTATCAAGATGGCTCCATTTGAAGCATTGTACGAAAGAAGATGCCGAACTCGTATAAATTGGGATAAGCTAGAGGATAGGATTAGCATTGGTCCAAAAATGTTATTAGAAATGGAAGAACAAATCAAGTTGATCAAAAATAGATTTGCGAAAGCAAATGATAGGCAAAAAAGTTACGTCGATGCCAAGCGTACACCAAGGCAATTCTCAGTTGGAGAAAATTTTCTTTTGAGGGTCAAACCTCAGAAGAGTTCCATAAAGTTTCGAAAGTCTTCCAAACTAGCTCCTCAATATGTAGGACCCTTCGAAGTTCTCAAAGTGATCAATCTGGTTGCCTACAGAATTGCTCTACCACCAGCTGCCAGGATGCATAATGTTTTTCATGTTTCATATTTGAAAAAGTATATAACATGTGATAATCATATTCTTGATTGGAATGCTTTACAGGTTCAGGACCTAGGAGTGGTCATGATGGAGCCTCTCAAGGTGCTCGAAGTTCGCCAACTCCAATTACATAATAGAGAGGTTACTTAGTGCAAGGTCTAGTGGCACCAATATGTAGAAGATAGTGCCACATGGGAAGATTACCATAATTATTATCAAACATTTCATCATTTGTTTAAGCTTTTTAAAGTTGAACAAAAACTTTATATTTTTTGTTTTTATCTATTTTGAGAGATGTAAATCCAAAGGAGGAGACTTCCATTATCCCTCATTGGTTCTAACTAATGAGTAAACCCAGAGCTCATGAGATTCTTATCTTTTTGAGAATTGATGTCAACTGAGATAGGATTCTTGTTCTTGAACAAATCCACCCATAAACCACTACCCTTCCATCAAGGAGACTTCTATATGATTTCCTTCACCCCTACAAAAGAAAGAACTCTATGAAATTTCAACCTCTTTAAAACCACTTCCCCAAAAATGTTTTGCAAATCTTGTTTGGGGAGATTCAAATCTAAATGTGTCTTCATCCCACCACCCTTATCCTCATCCAACGAGTCAATCCCCTAAACATCTCCAATGCCTAAGTATTGGGAATATATTTATTAACCATTGCATTATTGTTCTCGCTCTTCTATTAAAAAGTGCCCATAGAAAAAAAAAAAAAAAAAAAAAAAAACTTATATTTTCAACCAATAGCAAGTAAATAAATCATATGTTAGCTATTATTAGTTTAGAAAAACATGCGCACCACTTCAAACATAAATGAAAAAATAACAAAAATAATAACTTTTAATTAATCGAGGAGTACATGAAATAAAATACTTGTTAAACAAACCTGATTCTTATAATTTCCATGCTAAAATAAAATACAGGGGCTTATAAAATTCATTACTATTAATTTCATCATCTATGCTGGCCTTTTCTACATGCCTTCCCATTAACCATTTACATTTCTTTATTTCCGAATTTTCCTTTTATATAAATGGTGTTATTCTTGAAGATTCGGCGGTTATACACATCGGATATAACCATACACGGTTACCTCAAAGCTCATTCATTATATAGAAATTTGAATCTACCCATGTCTTGTTTTCACATATTCAGAGCTGGTTTGGATCTGCATTATCATCATTGGATGCATCCATCGCTTCTTCTTTCTTAATCCTTTCCTTTTGTAGCAAATACAGTCTCTCTGCTTCAGGCATTGTTTGCATAATTGCTCTGAGTCTGGAATTTATTTCCTCAAGCCTTTCCACAACACTATCATTTGTAAGCATACCCAACAGTACAGTCCCAATAGTTTCCCTGCTCTCAATCAAAGGAAGTATGATAATGACCAGGGAAGCAATAGTACCCCAAGCAATGGAGATGACAGCCCAGAATGTGAAATACCCAGAGCTGAAAACCTTAGCTGGGAGTGAAAGAATGGGCCATAAAATCACAATTACAACAGTAAATCCCATGCCCCACTTGACAATCCACATTTTGGCTCTGCTCAGCCTTTCCTCCTTGAATTCCTCTGCAGGTAAATCTGTCTTATCCATCTCCACCATGGTAATGCATTTGGTTGTTTCCCAATCATAGTTTTGGGGCCAAAGAAAACTACAGACTGCATGAATTAGGCCCCCTGTTAGTATCGACACCAGGTTCCCAGCAAGCATGGGTGCATTCCTTCCTGTTGTGTCAAGATTTACCCTTCCATATTCTATACTTGTCACAGAGAGCCATGTAGTTATTCCCAATATACAGCCTCCTATTGTTCCTGCTATTGCTCCCACCGCATTGGCCTTTCTCCATAGGAGTAGGAAAGCTATGGGCATTACAGCTGAACCAATTAGCACTCCCATGGCTAAGTACATCCATCCCAAGGAGATTCCAGCCTTGTTCAGTACCACTGCCAGGACACCCATAAGGCATCCAAATGTGAGAACCACTGTCCTGGAGACTTTGAGGATCTGCTTCCCATTGGCATTGGGATTGACATAAGTTCGGTAGATGTCATATGTGCATAGTGAAGACACTGCAATGAGCTCTGAGGAACCAGCAGATGTCACAGCCCTGCATTGCATAAAATGGGGAATCAGCATACTTACTGTGTTTGAAAAGTAGTGTAGGTTGAAGGTTTGCCAAAATTTGAGATTTCAAAAATGTCTGGAAAGTTCAAAAACATGGAACCTGTAAACTCATACACAGCTGAGAATAATTGCAAAATCTTTATGTTGTTTCATTCATTTGTTTTCTAATTCTTGCTAAAGAGCTTGGAGTTGAATTCAAAACAAATGATTTTTTGTTAAGAGCAAAATCAACATGTAACCTTGAGATTCGTTGAGAATGACTCTAAAATTGAGCACAATGAAACATCAATTAAAAAAAAATAGAAGTGGATCCTAGAAGGAAAAAAATTCAATGCATAGTTCATTGTAGGTTTCCATGGACTATTTGAACCCCTCTCTCTCTCTGGTCTGTCTATTTCTTTCCAATGGTGGCCATCCAGTCCTTGACAATCTTTAGCCACCTTATTCTCAATGCATTGTTCATTGTATGTTGTTATGGACTATTTGAACCTCTCTCTGTCTGTTGTCTATTTCTTTTTTGAAGGCCATCCTCCCATTCTCCTTTGCAATCTGTATCCACCTCCTCAGCCTGTCTTCAGATCAAGGATTACATGGTCACCGGATTTTGAACCTGGGTCATCATTGTATCGAGTGCCCCATCTGACCACTAGACCACAGTCCGACAGAACTCTTCTATATGTTTATTTCTTGTTTTCTTCTGTTTTTTAGTAGGTAAATTTTCACACTCATTCCTCATCAGCTAAATGTGGGGAATGCACCGTCAATCTTACCACGTCCGAGGGGTTTCTCTTCCACCAAAATTTGTCTAACTTGCAACCTGTTTTCTTCTGTTTTTTAGTAGGTAAATTTTCACACTCATTCCTCATCAGCTAAATGTGGGGAATGCACCGTCAATCTTACCACGTCTGAGGGGTTTCTCTTCCACCAAAATTTGTCTAACTTGCAACCTGTTTTCTTCTGTTTTTTAGTAGGTAAATTTTCATACTCATTCCTCATCAGCTAAATGTGTGCACCATCAATCTTACCACGTCTGAGGGGTTTCTCTTCCACCAAAATTTGTCTAACTTGCAACCTTATCTCAACCGCTTTAACATTGGTAAGGCTTGAACCCAGGTCATGATAATGGCAATCGCTCTGCCTTACCATTAAACCAGGATCAGTGGACAATCTTTTATATTTATTTCATTCTTTCTGAAAATATAATAATAATTTCTATTTATGACATAGTAGTCTAGGTTCTTCCTCGGCCTCTTTCCTCCCCCTACTAACATGCCAGCAGTTTCGCAGTCGTGCCTTCTGGATCTTCTCTAGCTTGTAGTTGTTATTGTATAATGTAAACACAAAGTTTTTAATTACAAGCAGTTTAAAAGAGGCATATTCTGCTAGTTAAGGATTTCATTCTATGATGATACTTCAACTTAGAATTGTGTGTTTGGGGTGTGTTATAGTAATCACACGTGAATAACAATTGGGAGAAAGAGGGAGTTTTAAAGACATTACCAGTTCAAAAAACCATTGCCAATTGAGAAAGAGTCTAGAGGGTGAAAAGCCTGAAATAGTTTAGGCCACTCCTCCCCTTCTTCCACCCCCTGTCACCAACATTTCTAGTGGTTTTGTTGTCATCCCTAGCGGAACTTCTCTTGCTTGTAGTTGTTATCAGGAGACCTAATCCAAGTGTCTAATAACAAGCAGTTTAGGTAAGTGGAATATTACAGTAGTTGAGGATTTTGTTTCACAATAATACTATACTAACTGTATTCCTTCTATCCACTTGAAAAGTTTGAGATTCAGCAGACCTGTGCTTGGTTTGGCCAAACCTGATAAGTTGGTAACTCTGCCTACCACAATGCCCTCAATGACCACCCTAAAAGAAAAATCATCTATGGCTAAATGACTATGCCTAAAGTAAATATCCATGATCATTGTAAATAAGGAAATAATGAAATTGATTAAGAGCTAAAAAGATGCTCATGAATATAGATTCTAACATAGAAATTTTTCATAGTTCAACCAGTTGTTATACATAGGAGCAGTTTGTAATGTATAGGGCTGTTATATTTAAACTGAACAAGAGTTCAGTATTAATAGAGGCCTCATGTTGCCGATGATGGCATGGTTCGGTGGTTAAGTCGCTCGGTTGTAGTGGCGGCCACCAGAGTTCAAACCCCCGCTGGGCCAACAAGCCCGCAAGGCTTTACACCTTCACTGGGCCAATGAGCTCGCGGGTTTGAAGTGTTCTTCCTAGGGGATGAGGTCCCCCAGTTGTGGCCTCACCGGTTCATTGCTCCGGGCAAAAGCATTCACGTGGAGCCGGAGGGCGTGTCGCACCAGCGTCAAAAAGTTTACCAGGCGCATTTTAAAAAAATAAAAATAAATAAGAGGCCTCATGTAAATTCACCAACTCAGATGTAAACAAAGGCAAGGAATGTACTTCTGTAATCTAATAACAAATTTAGCCTTGAGTCAGATATTTAAGATGAAGCAGCATTTTTCCTGATCATGGAATGCTATAGGCTCGTAGGAGCAGTTTGACTGCCCCCTTCAATAAATGATAAAGATAGAACTGACATAGAAGACTGATTCACACATTTAGAATGTACGTAGTAGAGATTTATGAGAAATAGATTGAAATTACTGCAGGAGGCCTTTTAAATCAATTACAATGCAATATGCAAATCATGCAAAGATGTCCCAAATGCTGGGAAAACACCCTCAAGCTAGCAGGTGTAAAGCCCAAAATAGTATAGCCTATTCCTTTCCTAACGACATTGCCACTGGTTTCAGGGTCATGCCTTGCAGGATTTCCCTAGATTGTAGTTGTTATCATGTGGTGTAATGCGCCTCCTAGATGACCCAAATTATTTACAACGAAATATGATCCCAATTGGTCGAGCCACTATTCTACATCGGCATGAATTTTCTTTAAGAAAGAGGGATATCAAAATTGACTTGTACTGAACTTGACCGAATTGCTCCATAATTCCATTATCTCCCTCCTATTCTTTTTGAGGTTGATGAACAATAGAAGGAAAGGATCTCATGTTCCTTTTTTTTCTATTATTGAGATAAAACAGCAAGGAAAATAATCTGAATGGAAATTGTCTTTCCTTATAGTATAACCTTGTTCAATGGGATATACAAACAGGGGACAAACCACTCTAATACCACTGATCCAGATTTAATTGGCAACTTCATGGAGAACATACGAAATGATTAAATCTAATGTCATAACAAAGATGAAATTGAAGTAGATAATATGAAGGGACGTGAAGAGCATCTCTGGATAATTTTGTACTGCCTTAGAGAAAACAAATTGTATGGGAAGCTCTCCAAATGCTCATTCTTCCAGAAGGAAATTCAATACTTAGGACATATTATTTCCTGTGACAGCATTTCAGTGAACCCAACAAAAATTCAAGCCATAATCAAATGGCCCGCACCAAGAAATGTCACGGAAGTTCACAGCTTTATGGGACTTGCGAGATATTACTGGAGGTTTGCAAAAGATTTTTCCCAAATAACCACACCAATAATATCTCTCCAAAAGAAAAACAAACCATTTAAATGGTCGGAAAGATGTTCCAAGTGTTCGAAGAGGTAAAACAAAGGTTAACTTCAGCACCAATACAGGCAGTCCCGGATCTAGAAAAAGATGTAGTTTGTACAAACGAGTCAAAAGAAAGCTTGGGTAGAGTTTTCATGCAAGATGGAAGAGTAATAGCCTATGAGTCTTGCAAACTAAAGGATCATGAACATAATTACCCAACCCACGATTTGGAATTGGCAACAATTGTGCACGCACTGAAAATGTGACGACAATATCTCATCAGGCACAGATTTGAATTAAAAACCGATCATCAAAGTTTAAGATATCTATTTGCCTAGACAATGTTGAATGCTACTGCTAGACAACGTAGGATGGTATTTTTGAGCGACTATGATTTTAGGATTTCTTATATCCAGGGAAAGGAGAACAAGGTCAAGGATACACTAAGTAGGTCACAAGTTAATGCTCTAGTAACAATATAGAATGGTATAATTGAATCAATTCGGGTTGCGTAGAAGCAAGATAAGAATTTAAATCGAATTATTGTAGTAGTACAAGAGAGAAACCCTGAAGAAATTATCCTAAATGGTGAGTATTCCATTGAAGGAGAAGTGTTGTGATTTAGGCAGCAAATCAGGATACCAAGGGATTCAAAATTGAAGAATTTAATTCTCCAAAAAAAGGCACAAAACATCCTATACCACACACCCAAGAGTTGAGAAGATGTATTCAAATCTTAAAAAGGTGTATTTTTGGCTCAGAATGAAGAAAGAAGTTGTGAATTTTGTTGCAAAGTGTCTAGATTGTCAACATGTGAAGGCAGAACATGGACATCTGACAAGCCTATTATACCCGCATGACATTCTGGAGTGGAAATGGGAAGCAATTTTCATGGATTTCATCACAGGATTACCTAGAACCCAGCAGAGGCATAATGCAATCCTAGTCGTGGTGGACAAACTCATTAAGATCGTGCATTTTCCGCTAACTCAAGATACAACGGATGCAAGAGAAATTGCCAAGATCTATGTGAATCAGATTGTTAGACTGTACCGCAGAAGATCATTTCAGATTGAGATTCTCTATTTACCTCACAATTCTGGAATACTTTTCAGATTGCCCTGGGAACCAAGTTAAATCTCAGCACTACCTATCAGCTAAAAAGTTAAAAATCGATGGATAGACGGAATGGGTTAACTAGATTCTAGAGGATATGCAATGAATGTATGTCATGGATAATCAAACTCTGGGAAAATTTCTTGCCAATGGTTGAATTTGTCTACAACAATCATTAATCCAACAATCATTAAAATAATTGTTGAACAACCTTGAGGCCTTGGTGGAATTGGTTTAATCCACTACTAAAATAGAGAGTGGAGCTCCATGTCGGGTAGTAGCCTTGGTTGTCATCATTGTTGACACAAGAAGGATGATGGTCATTCTTGTTGTGGCTAGACAATGGTCATCCTTGTTGTGCCGAATGATGGTCATCCCTGTTGTAACAGGATGACTCCACCTTTGTTATAGCAGGGTGGGTCGGTTATTTCCCTGATTCACTTGTGTTTGGGCCCAGTGGAGTGGTTGTAGCCCTCCTAGTCTATGTATGTGGAACCAATTTGGGTCTGGATTTTGAGTCCCATATGCATGTGTGTCATGTCTGAGTCAGCAAGTGTAGGGTGTTAAAGTTGTTGAGTAAGTATGTTACAAATTTCTCTAGATGGCCAGAGTTTTGCATTGTTCAGGTTGGTTGTGGATTATGGTAATGGTCATGCACCTTGCCAACACCCCCATGAAGCTGGATACCTCGCTGTGAGGGTGGTCGGGTGGAATAGTAGGCCTGATACTTGGGTTTGGCCTCCGCACCCTAGTGATAAATTGGTGATATCTGAACTTGTGAATGTTGATTTTCAAGTAGTTTTGATTGCAATATTAACAATTGTCTGGTATCCTATGATTATAATTCTAAGTTCTGATTGCAAACATCTATAATTATCTGAAAAACTTGAATGTCATGTTGTTTAGATTCGCCCCTGATAAATGGGTGAAGGACACATAGGCTCCAAAGGCATGTATGATAATTTTACCCCTAGATCTACCAGAGTAATCCCTACCCGTTGATCTCTCAAAGTAACTCCTAGTTGTTGGTCTACCAGAATCATTAACAGGTCGACACGTGTCCTCAAAATAAGGAAACGCACTACTCTAGAAGCTCATCTTGTAAGATGAGAACTGAAAAAGGTCTTAATCTAGAATCTATAGAATTCACGCATCCATTGGGGCAAAAGGTCTCAAGGAAATTACCTCAGACTGCCCCAAGAAATCTGGACCAACCAAATCATGCCATTTGTCTATACCAGATAAAGCCAATCATTTGAAAGCAATTCACTAATTGAAATTCAGCACCAAAGGGCTTAGTAAATTGAAGTTTTTAGAATTCTCGCGTCGTGGGATTCCCCGAATGAAATTCTCCTGTGAATTCCGAAACTAAAATCTGGATAAATCAAACTATAATAAAATCACGCATCTATAAGACTCTACTAAGGCATTCTCTTGAGAAATCCAAAACTGAAATTCAATTATGTCAAAATGTAAGGTGGTCGAATGTTTGTAGGATTCTTTGAAAGAAATCAATTGTATATCCTGGAAATGAAAATCCAAGAAAGCCAGATTTTATGGAATTCTCAAGGATGGGGACAGAACGTCTCCTCCCCATCCCGACTTTTGTTTTTTTGGAAAAACAAGGGCATCCACGAGACATCTGGCCAAGGTGGGGGATGTTCTTGAGATATTCTCCCGTTTGGGGACTCTTGTGACATCAAAATCATGTTCAAATGTCGTCAAGTGCAGCAACAAATTATTGAAAAAAAATGTCTATTTGTCTTAAAATCCCAGACATGGCTTGCTTTGTTTTGCAATGGGGAAACTGTGCTTATGCACAATGGAGAAGATCCAAAGAAAGGACTGATTGAAATAGCTGTGCAGGGATGAATCTTGAGGTCATTATGCACATTGAAAATCTTATGGCGGGCAACCAAAACGGACAACCTTACAAAAACATGAATATAGGTAAAGAACAGCAGTATCGGTTACTTTTCACCTAAATAACCTCAAGCTTTCCGTGTCTTTTGAAAAATGTAATAATGGTTAAGGTTTAGATTAGAAAATGTCTACTTATTCAAACTAAATGGGCTTGTTTCATATCCATCTTAAACTCTCCTACTTGCTTACCTAGTAACAACACTAATTATGAGGTGATGAATTAATCTTTTCCTCAAAATTGTCATTAAAGGAAACTGTTAATTTGTTGAAATTTTACTTTTAAAATGTTCAGATTCCATGAATGTTTGATACAAGTATTCTAGTTCGATACAAGTAGATTCAGGTGGACAGAAGATTTATCACATCTCTTAGAAATTTCAACTAGAATTTGAAATATAAGAGTCAAAATGAATTTTTGAAGCTTCTGGATAAAACTGTGTAGTAGTTTTCTGCATCAATGTTTCTGAGCACACTCCATAATCCTTCATTAAGATAAGATCACATTCTTTTGCCTATCTAATCGTAATGAAGAATCACTGAGTGTAATCTAAAATATCAATGGAGAAAACTACTGCACAGTTTTTGATAAAGCTTCAAGTTTTCATTTTAATGGACTATGAAACCCAATGCTTCTAATATAAGAGTCAAGACAATATTAGAAAGTGTAACAAGTGAGAGGAGTCAGCCAGAGCTCAACATGGTTCAACTACACATAAGGCAGAGCTAATTAAGCGAAATTGATACACTGGTCACTGTTATAGGTCTACTTACAAATACAACGTTCAATGTTGTTATAACATGCATTCCAAACTTGGACTGCTGGCTTGAATGGGACCTAAAAAGTTAGTTAATCCTTAATATAAACCTTTATTTGGGGAAAGCTTTTTAAGAGGAAGCACTCAGAAAGTAAAAATGACGTGCCATTCGTGCCAAAAAATAAAACAAAACTGTTTCACAAATGCTTTTTTCTCCTTTATATAAAATATTATATACAAGTTTTGGTATTTGGAACAATTAAACATGTTTCATAAAATAAATTTTTTCCATTGGACCTTGTTCATAAATCAATTTTCCTGTGGCCATTTTAGAAGAATATTGTAGCACCAAGAAAATAATGCAACAAATTTCAATTTTCTTCTTTCTAAACCGATAAGACAATCCCTCCAAAATTAGTTCAAGCAAAGAAAGGAAAGCAGAGATTAGTAAATTACATGAATAACATTGTAAGAAGCAATATGGCACCACCCTTTCCCATAAGAGCTATTGCTGTAGCAGGCGGTACTAGTCCATGGCTAGCCTCACTTGCTGTCAATGGAAGATCAAGAGCTAAAGCACCAAGGCCCAATGATGTTGCCAGTGAAAATGGAACAGCAAACCAAACAAGACCTCCTAGCAAGTAACCTTTGTGGGTGGAGGATGGCCGTGCTGCTATTGCACTGACCCAATATCCCTGCAAAATACAGACTATCCTGAGAATTTTGGGCTAAAAAATAAAATCAGTTTACATTCAAATTATCAGCGTAACTTTCACAAAAACCCACACATACACTGAAGAGTTAAAGTGTCCTGCAATTGTGTTTCCTATCTTGGACGATGCTCATATAATCTTTCATATTCTATAAAGTAAAGAAGAAAATCAGAAGACTCCTGATGTACATGCAAGAGTTAATATATCCTGCTATGATGGTTCCTACCAACAGAAAACAATACTTTCCAAATGCTTCAGAGTAAAAGATAAATTTCAGAAACCTTCCATAAATGCTCAAGTGTGAAATTTCTAGGATCAAATTCTTACATTGTCCACAAAGACGGTACCAAAGTTGCCGACAATATTTATGATGCCAAAAACAAGGCCCCCAGAACTCAACATGGTGAGGTATGAACCTCCATGATTCCCACTTACAGGACCACATGCCTGCCCTTCGTGTGACAATGGTTCTATGCAGTTTCTTGTTTTGCTTGCCACTGTAAGAAGTTTTTCATACACAATCTTTGGACTCCCCAGCTCAGTACTTGATGTATACACTAAATATACAAATATCACCAAAACTAGGTGAACTGCCCTATCCAAAGTGCAAATTGTTAGTATTGGCGCCTCTGAACTACAGATGTAAACATAATCATAATGTATTGATGTACTTATAAACTGCAGTGCAATTAGTATTGGTATGGAGTGGAATAGAATGGAAAAAGTTGATTTCATATGTACGAAAGCAAGACCAATGCATGTAAACCAAAAGCTTTATTAACTTGGACTGAATTTTATCCTCTATTTCTTTTCTAGTTTTCATTTATGATTTTTGTTCTCATTCATCTCAATTCTTTCTCCTCACCAAGTTATTACGCAAAGTGAAAATATATCATCCTCATTCAGAAACAGGCATAAACCTTTCTACAAGAGTCAGCAAAGCAAAAGTTTCATATTGTAACTGTATTATTTGCCTTATCCACCTCAAACCCATTAAAGATTTTTAGAATCTTGAGATGCTACTAAATTAAATATTGAAATTTTATTCTCATGACCTGAGCTTACATATTGAGGAAAGATTAATCAGGGAAGATGGTAACAACAGCTTGTCGAGGCAAACTTTTGTTAGGTAGGGGATTGGTTCTGTCAAAGATGGAAAGGGAAATCAATAACGCATTGACAGGGTAAACCGTAAACTGTAAATTGTTGTGTTGTGATACATTGAAAACAACCATATTTCACAGGGCAACATGATCTGTCAGCTCTCCCTCCTCTGAGAGGTGGAGACTGAGGAATGCTTTACTTTTAGATGTCCTATTTACCATGACATCTGGGGGAGATACCACTGTCTGTATAGAAACTTGAGTACTTTTTTATCCACTTTCATTTAATATCTTGATCAGAGGTGCTTGGCCCTATTTCTTTGGGAGGCTATCATTCTGAAGCATAGATTCTGAGAAGCGACCCCAAGAGTTGTAAAGTTGTTACCTTATTGTTTTAAACTTTTTCCCAATATAGCATTCCCTTAATCAAATACCGATTCCAGTCTTTCAATTAGATCAACAAAATCTTTATGCAGATCAAGGAAATAAAGCAATGCCCATATTTCAACATGGTAAATACCTAGAAACAAGATATAGATATTTCTTCTGCAATATAAATCTGGAACGTCAACACCATTACATAGCACATTAAGAAATCACCATGATGGAATGGTCTTGTGGTATGGGATTCCAAGAGAATCACTATGGGGCCTGCATAGCGCAACTGTGAGGAGCACAAGTCTATTTTGTGAACGCCAAATGATAGTGTCTGGCAGGATTGGGTAAATTGGTCACTTGGAGGAACATGGTAGCCAGAGTACACTTGAAAGTGATGTGATTGTATAGAAACTGAGTATCTTGGATTTGTAGGTTAATGGACAAGATTAAGCTAAGAATCAATAACATAATCATGGGCTAGTAACTTGAATGGATGTCTTCGTTTCGTCACTCTAAACACAGATTGGGAGTGGCAGATCACTGGGATATATCAGTCATTGGAGAGTTCGGCATCTCATATTCAGTTGTATCCTCACCATCCTCCAACTTGAAGACATTTCAACGCAATAAGCTAGGTAATTGCATCCATTGAAAAAAAGGTTTTTCTTTTTAATTGTGGAACATGCTTAGTCAAATGTGTGTGGATCATGCAAATGGTTCTGAGTTACAAGCATAATTGCCATAATGACCAACGAGAGAGTGGTAATTGAGGCAAAGTATGTGGCAAAATGAAAATGTAAGTCTCTAAACAGAACAGCTTGAGAATAAAATGATAAAAGAACAAATCCCAAAGCTTTTATAGGTTTCATGGTAAAGCATGTAAAGAAATTCAAGCATATCTTTTGGTGGAGATACCTTGTAACTAAACATTTTAAGATGTTTACTGAAAATGAAAATAGTCCAAATCTAATAACGGTAATAAGTATGGTTCTGTGAGAGTACATAGATGTCTATGAGACAAAGGTGGGAAGCTAGACAGAATATAAGATGCAAAATAGAAATTTCTGGTGAAAGAAATCTAGTGCTTAGGATATTTATTAATAAGAAAACTCAAAATTCATTCATTTCAAAGAAAATTTGTCAAATCTATAACAAGATTATGGCATCTATTTGAATTAATAAATCCTAACTGTCACGCTTTATTAGTGCATAGAACAGAGCCATTAATGTTCTTCTCCATTGGTTCAATGCAGTATGACTCAAAATAAGGGCATCTTGTAATGTACCTAAGCAACTTACACAAGTGTAAGACCTCCTTTCCATTATAAACAGAATATTTTAACTTACAGAGCCAGAGGAGCAGTTGTCAATCAAGGAGATTATTCTGATGGTTACTATATCGTGCTAGAAACCCATATTTCTCTAGGTGATTTAAGGATGGGTTGATGAGCACCCCTGAGCCATGCTTAAATTTGGTCTACTTAAAATGGAAGGGTAGGCCTACTTAAAATGAAAGGGTGTTCCATTTAGTCTTCAATTTAGCTCATGCAAATTAAATCATGTAATTATTTTCAACATTGTATCATCTACCTCAGTAGGTATTGAGGCTTGCACTAGGAAATCGTATTACAAATTAGACGCATCACTGGAAAGTGTACTAATGAAAATGTCTTGGGATCCATTTCTTGAGATGATGGACTAGTGTGAGGTGTTCAAATGCTTTCTATCAGATTTATTGTAATTTTTGGCCTTCTCTATCTTGGAAAAGTCATATTTAAAACGATAGCATTGCTAGAGGTCTGTAAACTTTCTACATAAATAATATTTGAGAAGGTGCTGTGTTTACTGCTAAAGTATTTGCTAAAGTATTTGAATTGGTACTCGATATGACATGTAAAACAGAGTCATATTGGATTTTTTTGTCATATATCCATATCTAATCATTTGAATCTGATGTATGCTATATTAGACAGGTTATTGAATTTATATTTATTAATTGTAATGATAGTTTTTATTGCAATTCTTCCTTCACATTTTCAATGCCAAACTAAGGGCTTATCAATGTGTTAGTAATAAGTATTACTGGGAAGAAATGCCAAATTACTCTTTGAGGAGAATTTGTTATTCTGCCTCAACTCTCTTTTAGGCGAAAGATACCTCACTTTATCTTATAGGAGAGAACTGAAGCAAAACCACAATTGAGGTCAGGTGACATCCACCTAGCATTTTATAGAGTAGTGAGTAATAAATTTCTTTTAGTAAGGATAATTGCTTAGAGATTGAAGGATTTTTAAAAAAGAGAGTTAAGTGAGACATGTACAACAATGGCCAAAAAACATGTAATCAATCGAGTTGGAATGCATACCAATAACTGAATGTATATAGCTAGCTAAGAAAGTAGCTTTCAGTCCTCCTGCAAGTGTGTAAACAATGACACCAAGTGGAATCAGAAAGCTAGCAGCATATATATTTACACCAGTCAGAGCATTTACAACAGCAGAACCGCCCAGCAGTAGCATTGCTGTCACAATGATGTTTGTCAAAAAACAAAATGCAAGGAAGACCATGTGTGCAGCAGTGCCCCATCTGTACATTACCAGTGCAAGCTTTGGTTAGATAGGCATATACAGTCCAAGTTACATATGTCGGTTTATGATTAGTTGACAATTAATGTTGGAATATGTCTATATTGCATGTTAACTTTCTAAGGTGTTCTGAAATAACTCAACAATGGTTCACATACCTAGCACGTACAATCTCGCAAACAGTGTGTGCATATGGAGCCTTTCTTTTGATTTCAATAGCCATGATTCCAAACAAGAGAACCTATTTTTGAATTCATTCAGAGTTATTTTAGTGAAATCGAACAGGAAAATGATTCTTAAAGCGGCATATTAACGGCCTTCTCATAATTGATAGTGGCGCAATTCATTCTTTATAAACTTGGAAGTTCAATTTTATAGTGTAAAGCAATGGAATTTTGTGTTTTGCGCATTATAGAATCTGATGCGAGATTGAATACAATACCTGAATTGTAGCACCGCTTGCATACCAAAAAGGCCCACTGACTCCATATTCCCAAGCAACATTTGAACTCTGCAAAATAGTTGCAGCCCATGTCCACTGCACCAATTTTGGTCTCAAGGTTAAATAAAATTCTGAAAGTGGACACAATCACCACAAGATCGAGAAAAAGGAATGAATGCTCCAGAATTACCTGGGATACAATTACACTGGCTATGAGCCCTGTTTTGACATTTCTACCAGCTGTGTTAAACCATTCAGATGTATGTCGAGATCCGACATAGCGCCGTTCTAACCACACCTAATTTCAAAATCAAGAATACTATATCACAAATCTTCATACATATTTTATTCACAAAAAAATTCTGTATTTAGAAAAGCTTATTTTCGGTGCTGGAATTGAGTAAATTTTTATACCATACACCTTCTGCTTTCTCAGTCTAGCAAATTAATTGTGACTTAGTTGCATAGCACAATAAGGCTTAAAAGCCCATTTTCTATTCACAAAGAAATTCTGTATTTAGAGAGCTTACTTTCAGTGCTGAAATTGAGTAAATATTTATACCATATACCTTTTGCTCTCTCAAACTAGCAAATTAGTAGTGACTTTGTTGCATAGCACAATAAAGCTTGAAGATCAACCATACAATTTCACAAGGATGCAAAAGGAAATAAGTGGAGCTTTGTCCATAGTTAAGGAGCAGTCGCAGAAGTAGAAGGGCCAGTTAGGCAAACTTCAATAGATCAGTGTGGTTTGAGTTGAGAAGAATCGCTGCCATGCATCCCATTATAGGAAACAAGAACAGGCAGAGCAGTGGTAAATCACTTTTTTTTGTTGGTTCAACATATTCCTAAGCCCCAACCTTAACTTTGCAAGGACCTTGGTAGTGTTTCTATTGTTAAGTATAAGTTGTTAATACCAGCCTATTATTTTCAAAGGTTAAATCAACTTGCATGACCTTTTTCGAGCCTTTAAGGTTTGTGTTTGTTGGTGTTGTGTTTGTTGGTGTTGGAAATAAGCCACACCCGGACCGACAATGGACTGGTCCAAGAGGGGCCAGTAACTCAGTGGTAGAGCACTCTAGCAGCGAATGGAAGGTCCTAGGTTCGAGTCCTAGTTGGTCCATGTCTCAACATGGTATCAGAGCCAGGCCCATGCTAGGAGCCCCAAACACACGAGAGGTGTGGCTTAAGAGGGGGTGTTGGTGTTGGAAATAAGCCACACCCGGACCGGCGATGGACTGGTCCAAGAGGGGCTAGTAGATCAGTAGTAGAACACTCCAGCAGCGAATGGAAGGTCCTAGGTTCGAGTCCTAACTGGTCCATGTCTCAACAATGTTAATCAATTTGTCCATAATTCTTTCCCAGTTAGGGCATCAGCTGGCATTAACCAGCCTTCAGTAACAAGATTATGGACTTGAGTTCAAGATAAGAGCTTCCGTATTTTGTTGTATTTAAATAGCTGATGCTCTTTTCCACCAAAACAAGTTAACGGGGCAGCATGTATTCTAAAGTTCAAAAAATGTTGCCTCTGTTTCTTGTGTTTTACCATCCTATTTAGGATGTCCGTAGCTTCTCTTAATTGTGAGATGTATCTGATAATAAAGATTTTAACAGAAAATATTGAGGATTTAATATGTCCTATTCATTTTATCAGATTTCTTTTGTTATGCATACTCGATGTCAATAGTGTATGAGACTGGAGTTTCAAATGTCGAAATGCATAACTCCTTGCGTGTAGAGGTTACTAAACTCCATTTTACAAATTAGACATGGGAAGCATGCCTACTTGGAAAGGCATAGTGATTTTTGATGTGTTACCATGGGAAACATGTTTACTTGGGTAGGCACTATAATGTCTTAAACATAAATTTTATGTAAATATGCTCAGATATGAAATATTGTAATGTTTTCAATCATAATGAATATGAAATATATTTAAATCTGAAATACTCATAACAATTAAAATAGATTTGCACTCATATTCTTCTAAAAACTAGACATGAACTACTAGGACCCAAACAAACTATTTCTTTTAAATTTGATTTGAAACTCTTACGAAACCTATAAAAAATCATATAAATCAGATATTTGTCACTTTCTGATCACCAAGATCTCATGAGGGTGAGGTGAGAGCATTCAGTGTAAAATACTGAATTTAACAATACTGATCTGCTCACAAAAACTATGCCAAAAAGATAGACAATCTTTGCACACATAAATGAAAATTTTACAATATGCTAAAGCTGATTCTTATTAATCAAATATGCAACAAAATATTGAAACATATCAAATATTACAGCAATACAAATGATGGATAAATCTGAAATAATCTTCTATATGTTGGAGCTCCCTTCTACACAATTTGAGATATGCTGAAATCCAAAACAATCTTTGAAGTACAAATACAACCTCTGTATGAGATTGCCCTCAAGAAACCAAAGGAGTTTCGTCCTATGATCTCCAAGAATCAAAAGGTTTTCATCCTTGAACACAAGTGCTTAAGCAATGAAAAAAATTTGATATATTGACAAAAAATCCAAACAAGAGGAAGTAGCCTAGTTTAAATAGAAATGAGAGTGCTCAAATTCTTCTCCACTAATTGTGGATTCATTAATTCTCCTCCTCACCATAATTACCAATCGTAACTCCTCATTTGTAACTCCCCATTAATATTTTGTCATAAAATTTACATGCCATGTGACAGCCTCCTCTAAGAAATGCAGATTGACAAATAATAATATTATATTGATAATCCTAGGCTCCACTAAAATAATTAAAAACTTATGATCCCCTTATTAATAAAATTTCTTAAGCACTACCCTTTGCCCAACCGAACTATAGAAATGGGCTCATGAGTCCTCATATGATGAATTAATAAAAAGGGACATTACAGGCACAGTGATCAGCCCTTCAACTTACCACTAGATCACTGCTTGATCGGCATAAGCTACTGCCTACATCAATACCAAAATCTTGGACAAGTTCCCTACATACATGTCTCGTCAACTGAAACAAGTCTATGGGTGTCCGTGTGAATGCATAACAAGAAAAGTGGGTGCCTTGAGAATGACCCGTGTTTCAACTTTTGGGTAATTATAACTTCCTCTAGACACAGTTCTGTGATATAACATGACTATGTATGTATCTCATTGGTTTCTGCCTCTTTCATCTTTTTCTGGGTTTGTGTATGCTCGTTTGTATGGACATGTGAAAGTGCCCAAAAACTGAATATTACTAAATTGCAGTTACCATAAAAATGTTCTAAATAAGTAAACTTACTTTGACAGGTCCTAGAGACAATTCCAGACTAAAGGATGTTAAAAGTCATCTCTTCTAGAGTTATATGGGCATGGAGCAGTACAAGGAAAAAGCATTAAGCACAGAATAAAAGCAGAGTATCCGGCTTCCAAATTATGCATACCAGGAATGAAGTGAAAACAGCAAAGAAGGCACCAAACCCCAGTATTACAGAGTACCCAACGCCTTGATTTAGTACTGCTTGACCTTGAAAAAAGCTATTCTGTCTCATACACTCTCCGTTATTATCAACATAATATTTTCCATTGAGTCCACTTGGCGGGCAGCTCCCAGAAGCCATCTGTTCACTTGCTGAGAGTGTGTCAAAGAAACAAAGGAATCTGTATCATAGTCAAGATAGAAAAATGCAGAAACAGATACAGAATTCCCTTATTAGGAAGAAACCATTGAATGGAGTTCTTCTTCTTTGGTACTACTGCAGTCTGCAGCTTATCTAATAGATTCCATTGAATATTGGGGTCAACGAATGTATGCATGTGGAATCTGGACAACTATACTAATTGGGCGCGTTCAGTCCAAAATTTTGAAAAAGATCAATTTTAGAAAAGCTGGTGATGGAGACGTGAACAACTAAGAGATCGATAAAAATGCGTATAGTCGAGGAACCTGATTTGGCCTACATAGCAAGTGGCCTATTTATTTGTCTCTTTGACTAATTTAGTTTTTGTTTTGAATTTTAGATACGAATTTATAGTGTGGTGGCTGCAAGTACAAGGCTCGCTTGAGATAGATCCACCTGTGTGAATGTTATTTTATAAATTTCTTGACTTAGTTTCTCTCTTGTAGTGGTCGGTAACGAAGTTTGCAAATCATTGGTGGTTGATACTCATGCCCTGTAACAATTTTTCAAAGGTGATTGGATTTAAAAACTATAAAAAGTGTAATGTTTTAAAATCGAATGCCCATGTCCTCTGTATTATTTATGTTTTGGGTTTACTTTAATAAGGTTGGTCTTTATCTATGAATTAGTGTTTAAGTTAATATTTTTTAATGTGAAAGTTGGAAAATAATTGTATGTTAGTCTTATTCTATTATCACTTGTTTTCAGGATTTGAGGTCGATCTTATATTTCTATCATTTATCACCTTGGTTTAGATTTGCAGGTATGGAATTGACTTAGGTCACTTTCACACATGCATGGATTTGAACCTCAAACTTTTAGATTTAAAATTGTAAATTAAGATTATTTTCCCCTTTTCCTACTAGTCATATTAAGCCGACTAAACCACAGATTATTTCAAATTGCATGCTAAGGTGATGTATTTAAGGACTAACTCTAATTCATTCAAATCATCCAAGTTTATCAAAGGAGCATTCACATGAGAGCATCATAGACATCCTAATTGCATCATCATCCTAAATATAATATGTCTTTGTCTATCATCTTTGATCTTGGTTCATTGTTGTTGAATCAATCTAGCTAGGGGCTTGACTAACAAGAACGTGATTCTTGTTTAGCAACTTCCCAAGTGGTGTATGCAGACACCACCACACTTAAACACAAGTACAATGAGTTGAGGGGAATCAACTACAATTGTCCATTCCCTATCAATTCATTTTTGTGGGTCTAAGTATAGTTTCAAATGTTAGATCAATTCTGCAAACAAAAAGATTAGTTTTGTAGGCACAAAGATCAATTCCACAGTTGTGTATCTAAACCATAATGTAGCATACTCAATTTATAGATTATGAGGCATTTGTCTAATTAAAGCCCTAATTGGGTGAATCAATTCTAATACATTTGATAGCATATTTTGTCATTGGGATTCAAGCTAAGTATCACATTTAATTTATTTAAATTATATAAATTTGTTTATGTATTTATTATTCTAGTCCCAAATCTAAAATCCTAACATAGCCTAATTGTTAAATTATGTATTCTAGGTAAATTGTAGTGAAAGCATTTTTTTTCATTATATAAATTAGTGAACCCAACTTTCTTACACCCCCTAGGTTTTCTTCCTAAGGGTTTATTCCTTCTCCATTTGACTTTTAGATTTGATATTTCTAATTGTTATACCTTTATTTCAGATTTGGTTAGAATTTAGACCTACCCTTTATTTGTGCTTCATTGCTATGCTATTACTTAGGGTTTGGACCTTCATTTTGGATATCTATTTGATCCCTATGCACCTACTCTTTGATTGTGCATTATTGTTAGATCATTTATCATGTATCCTCAATAACCTTTGTCTTGGGATTATTTCTATGCATATATCAAGGATTATAAGGTGTTTTCACTCTTTGTTGATTCCTATCATTTAATCATTGATGATATTGCATTATTTTTTCATATTGATTATGTTTCTTGTTTCATGCATGAGTTATTCTCATTCTTATCTAGCTTCTCATCCTTCATGGACCTTATTAGTACTTTCCCATCCATCTTAGAAGATTTGGTAGCCCTACGTTCTAGTAACACATCTAAGGATGATGCTTTATGTGATTAGGTTATACATTCCTTATCCATTCATGATGTTGTTACACCTTGTGATTGTAAATGCCTAAAAATGAACAAGCCTGATAATAGAGACCATGACCCTACATGGAGCAAAAATTAATAAAATTTGCCTTCAACTTATCTCTCCATCTATTGAAAGTGCCTAGTCAACCTCTTAGAGCCTCCCTCATGTCACTTTCAATCAACCTAAGTCACTCGTGGAGTGTCTCTAGTCTTTTTCTACTTAGAAGTCTTTGCTTTTGGCTAAAATATGTGAGTTCATCCCTCAAGTCATTGGTTTGCCTCAACAAACAACTTATCCACCCCAACAAATAAATTCCTACCACAAGGGGCAAACACATGTTTTCATCCTTTGTCAGCGAGTCTTTGCGTGTATAATTTTTTTCTAATTTTTTATGGTTTTTACTCTAGTTAACACTTTTACTACAAATAGATATCTTTGATTTTTCCCTTGTTTATCCCTTCAAACCTAAACCTAATTTTATTTTCCTATAGATAGTGGATTTGTCGTCATTTGTGAGGGTCTAAGTTTTTGCATTCATGCACTAACTACAACCAAGAATTCGAGACCAACAACTCTCAGGCTCTTATTTTAATTTCCTCACATGCCACAATACATCATTTACAATAATGTTTTAGTCAAATAGGTTCAAAATTTGTCATTGAATAGCTCCAACATTCTTGTGAATTTGATACCATTTATCAAGTTTTCAAGCTTCTACTACTAGCCTCTTGCATAGCCATTTGTAAGCCTCCACAACATTGATCCTAGTTCATTATTTTTTCGTATGTTTTCACCATTAGAGAAGATTCCAAGTGTTGAAGGAGGAGATAT
Organism: Cunninghamia lanceolata; assembly: GCA_027924645.1. NCBI lineage: Eukaryota > Viridiplantae > Streptophyta > Pinopsida > Cupressales > Cupressaceae > Cunninghamia > Cunninghamia lanceolata. Next base: position 1,573,203 of record BSBN01001132.1, read on the forward strand.
TGAACAACTAAGTTTTTAAGGAGTCTGTTGACCATCAAAATTTCTTTAGACCTTGGATATACCTCATCTTAGGTGTGGATTTTAGTGTAGGTTTATTTTGATTAGGATTAAATTTTGTTATAGATTGCTTAATTATTTATTGAAAGAGGTGCATAGTTTTAGTAGTACATTATAGTTTAGATTTTAGATTTCTCTTAGCATAAGATTTGGAGTTCATCTCATTTCAAAGAATATTTTTTGAACAATAGACTAAAGCTTCAAACAACTTCACACAAAGAGAGTTTCATTTCAATTTTACATTCATAAATTATCAAAGAATCAAAGCACGTATCACATAAACAAAAGATTTAGAGAGAACATTGAAATTACACATTAAAACATCATTAAAATTTGAAGTAAAAAGTTTAGATCTATTTGTTTCTTCTTTCTTTTGTCTACTTAAATATCATTTGTGAAAGGAAAAGACAAGTTGCAACAATGTTAGATAACTTTTATTTGCAAAGTGAAAGCTTTTCTTGTTTACTTGCATTGATAATTTATTTGATAATTTATTGAAAAGAAATGTTTCCACTACCTCCTTTGCATTATATTTCAAAAAGAGAAGGAAATAAATTCATTTATTGTTAGTTGCATTTATTTCAAGAAAAGGGATTTAATAAAAGAAAGAAAGCATTTAGTTATTTAGTTTTAGGACTTTTACATTGATTAAATTAGTTTGATAAAAGACCAAAACTCAAAAAAAATTAAACTAGTTTATTTTCAACTTGCATTTGAAAACCACAAAAAACATATAAAATAACCAAAACTATAAAAAAACATTTACATTCAAGCATCATTTCAAACTATAACAAATGATTAATGTTTTGCATTCACACAATCAAACATTAAACTCAAATCGATCAACTTTGTTGCAAGTGATCAACACTTTGTTGGAAACTCAAACAATTCAATTAAAACTCAAAGAAAGTAACATTCAACAAATGAAAGCATCAGCTAAATGAATCGAGGAAGACATTTAACTTTCCATCTTGACTTAATAGGTCATATTTAGATTTTCATGACTATGTATCTTGGGTTGAGGCTAGATCTAGTAATGGAAACCTTGAGAGAACTAAGAGAAACTTCACCTACCACCATTGCTATTATCAAAGAATAGATGCTTATTCTTAATGGAATCCAGTGAGAGTGTGTATAGGAATAAAATCGAGATCGAATGATAATCAAAACAATGAAATAATCAACAACTTCAATCAATGAATAACACAAAAATAATGATCAATGAATAACACAAAAATAATGAATGCTTTCACCTAGATTGTATTGTTATCTTGATTGAATGTGGATTGCTTCATAAATTACGAAACCAAGTTTGCAACAAGTGGATGTAGATTGTGTTTGTGCTCAAAAGGTAGAAGTGCTCAACGATGCGATGAATGCTCAATGCATTGTATGGAGGCAAAAGCTTCAATGATTGAAGAGGATTTATTATGGAGATGAGGGGGGTTTATATAGGTTTCAATTAGGATCGATCAATGGTCCAAATAATTTGATAGAATCAACGGATGAGATAAATCTAGGATTCATAATGAATATGCACCTGACATGTGTCACGCAAAAAGATATTTTTGTTTGAGTTAACTGATTGATTTGAGATAAAAGACATGGAACAGACATGAGATATAATTAGATTTCATAAAAATAGAAATATTTTTTTTCTAATTTATGAGTTGGTGATAAAAACAAAAATGATTAAGTCAATTAACTCAACTTATGATTTGCTTTTTGCATGATTTGAGTAAAATTAAATAATTTTTGTGTGCATGATGAACAAGATTTATTTTTAGAAGAATTTAGAAGATAAACAAAGAAAATTAAATAAATAAATTGTTTGTACATGATGGAAGACATGGAATAGATTTGAAGATTTAAATAAATTAAACAAATAAATTGATTTAATTTATTTTGCATGATGAAGGATAAATAAAATATTTGATTATATTTTATTTTTAGAAGAGAGATTCAATTTAAATAAATTTGAATGATTTATTTAAATTTAGAAGAATAATTGATTTAATTAAATAATTTAGAAATTATTTAATTATAGATAAGAGGATTTAAATGATAAATCAATTAAATAATTAATTTATTCAATTGATGTGGATTTGAATTTTGGAAGAAGATAATGATTTAATTAAATAATTGATATTATTTAATTTTGGATGGATAAAGTTGATTTTGATGAAATTAATTAAATAAATAGAATTTATTCAATTAATGTTGAATTTAGGAGATTTAGAAGAATTTATGATTTTGATAAAATTAATTAAATAATTAGATTATTTAATTAACATTGAAATGCAGGTGATTTGGAAGAATTTGATGAAATACAAGTGATGCGATGACATGGTCATTTTTTGGGTGTCTACATTTTGCCCCTCTTTGATGCAATGCAGTTTATAGTGTTGCTTCAAAGAAAACGATTGTTGAAAACATGATACAATTTTGATGCCTAGTGTAGGTAACTGCCCCAGTGTAGCTGGCATAGGATGTCCCCTCGAGCGGAAAGACAGGGAAGTGACAGAAGAACTGGGTTGACGCTCGACTAGAAGATTGTGTTTGAGAAAGACAAGGTTGGATAGAAGAAAGTGGAGACATAATAGAATATGATAGAAAGACTATTGATTGATCCTTGTTTGAAAAACTATATGATGATTTAGATAAATGGATGGGTAAATGGATGAGCTTGTTGCAACGGTTTCATGAATGTTTATAAAGAGCAATCCTTATTTTTGATATAGCACATGGATAGTTTGCGACCAAGGTACAAAAGACCAAGGTGTTGTGATATCCTAGTGCGAGGACGTTGACTCTGCAAGAAAGTGATTTGAACTTAGATCCCTTAGACATAATATAATCTTGTTGGATATGTGAATGAACCATAGTCTTGAACATAAAATAAACTTCAATACATAAATGCAAGAAAAATATTAATATGTAAGATGCTAGGTTGTAACACACACACAAGATAGATATGATGCTAAGTAAGATAAAAAGATCATTCCTCAAACATGGCACACAAAAGATAGTGATTTATGCCCCCAATCCATATTGCATCACAACATACCAAGATATAGATAAATCAAGGTAGTCTTGAATAGGTAATGGGAAAGGAACAAAAAGATAAACCAAAAAGCAAATTGACTGACTTACAAAGTAAACATACAGCCAACATATTCTCTTGCCAAAGAGGTTGCTTAGAATAGATTGGATTGGTTGGGTAGATTAGATAGGTAACATCCTTATTGTAGGAATGATATATTCGTTAAAGGGTGTTGATCTGTTGATAGGATAATGTCTGGTTTCAAGAAATGAAACATGTCATATAAGATGCCTAGTCTAGTTTCGACTATAGAACATCTTGTATAAGACAATTGTTTGACATAGTAGATGTTGGCAATCAATATGTAGGATAGTATATGGCTCTGCAAGTTGGTGTTTTTGCTTCAAGTTTGTTTAAGGACTTTTTCTTTGAAAGGATGAGTAGTTTGTTTTCTGTTTGAGTTAGTCAAGTTGGGGTGATAGGATGGATTGTGATAAATGGAAGACTAGAAAGATGGAGTGTCAATGGATTGAGATGGGTGAAGAATGATGAATTGTATGTGCTTGAGTACTGGATACGTCCTTCGTATTCTAGGCTGCCTACATACCCTATACCCATAGGATCAAGGCACGTTATGATGAAATATGAAATGATAATATGTAGTTCTGGATAGAGTGTTGAGTGGGTCAAGGCGTTTGAGCTTGGGTAAGTGTAATGATGTCATCTTATGTACCTAAGTACTAGATACTTCCTTCATATTTTAGATTGCCTACATACCCATATCCATGGGATCAAGGTACCTTAAGATTGATATGAGATGATATGTAGTTCTGGCTATTTGATGATGTAGTATAAGATGAAGTGAGGGGCCATGATGAATATCTTATGTACCTGAGTATTGGATACTTCCTTCGTATTCCAAACTGCCTACATGCCCATATCCATGGGATTAAGGTACCTTAAGATTGAGATGAGATGATATGTAGTTCTGGCTTGAGCTTAATGATGTAGGATATGATGAAGTGTTTTGGTTTCAGTGAGATGGTTGAGGAATTGGTTTGATGTGTTTTTGTTTTGGTTTTAGTTTTGAAGTGTATGTGCACCACGAACAAGGATCCATTCCTAGACCTAGGTTAAGGAAAGGGTTGCCCCCATTCTGGTAGAGGTGTTGTTATGGTTGACTAACATAGGATAACGATGGGTGATAGGAAGACAAAAAATTTGACATGGTTCACTGACATAGGATAACTTGACATGGACAACTGACATAGGATAACTTTGACATGGATAACGTTTTGACATAGGACAAGATATTGATAACTGTTGACATTGACATGGATAACATTTGGACATAGATCAAGACATGGGATAATGACGATCGCTGAACTGACATAGAAAAGTTGACGATTGACATGGGATGAGTGACATTGACAAATTTCCAAGCTATTCTAGATAGGGAAATGGAAATGCAAATGGGTCAATGGTGTTATTATGGATCATGGATGGATGAAGTTTGTTTTGAAATGGACATGGAATGAACAAGACTCGATAGATGGTGGATGCTGACTCTACACATAGCGCCTGTTTGCCAAGTTTTCACTATGGTACTTAACCAAGGCGCCTATTTACCAAGTTTTCACCAGAGGACAGATTTTTTGATTTTTCGTTTTTGACATTGATACTCTAAGGATCAGGTATAGAACTTCTTGAGATGAACATTGTTGAGTAGCTTATCTAGAGGAATGATGTCAGGTGTTGCTAAAGTATAAGCTCCTGATCCATATGCTACTGTGATAACAAAGGGTCCTAACCAGTTAGGCTCGAACTTGCCCTTCTTCTCTCGATCGGCTTGATTTCTCTGGTTTTCTTTTAAGACAAGATCACCAACTTGAAACTATCTTTCTTTGATCTTCTTGTTATAGTTGTGCCAGAGGTGGTTTTGATAGACATAGAGATGATTAAGTGCTACAAGGTGCCTCCCATCTAATAGTTCAAGCTCAGCTAATCTGGAAGTGCAATACTCCTCTCCATTAATCAAGTGTTGCATGGATACTCTGAGGGATGGGATCTCGACCTCTATAGGTAAAATGGCTTTAGAGCCATAGACCAAGGCATAGGGTGTGGCACTGGTTGGTGTTTTGATACCAGTGCGATAGGCCCATAGAGCGAGATTGAGTTGTAGGTGCCAATCACGACCAACTTCATTGATCATTTTCTTGAGGATTTTAAGAATAGTTTTGTTGGAAGCCTCAGCTTGGCCATTACTCTGCGGATACTAGGGAGTGGAAAAGTGATGTTGGATATTGTATTGGGTACACAAGGCACGGACATCCTGATTCTTGAATGGTCTCCCATTATCAGTGACAATGGCTTGGGGGATACCATACCGGCAAATGAGGTAGTTAAGGATAAACTTGGCTATTTGCTTGCCAGTGATGTAAGTCATGGGAATGGCTTCGACCCACTTTGTGAAGTACTCAGTGGTGGTAATGATAAATTTATGGCCATTGGATGAGGATGGGTGGATTTGTCCTACAAGGTCAAGACCCCATTGTCAAAAAGGCCATGGAGTTGTCATAGGTTGTAGTTCATGAGTTGGTGCATGAATCAAATCTCCCCGCTGCTAGCATTGTAGACATTTCTTAGCAAACTGTAAAGCATCTTGTTCTATTGTAGGCCAGTAATACCCTATGCGAAGTATCTTCTTAGCAAGGTTAGGACTGGTAGAATGTGCACCACAGACACCTTCATGTATGTCTCATAAGGTAGCATCAGCTTCTTCCACATTAAGACATCGTAAGAGCATACCATCAAGACTCCAACGATATAGTGTATCACCCAAAATAGTGTAACAGGAGGATCGACGGATAAAGGTTTTACGTTGGGTTACAGATAGCTCAAAGGGAAAGGTGCCATGTTTAAGGTATTCATAGATATCTTTGTACCATGGGGAATTGGGACCAACAAGCTCGTAGATGATTTCAGTAGTTGGAACATCGACAGCTGGTATCAATAATTGTTTGATCAATAATTCACATTTTTGTGTGTTCGTAGGCATGTCTATAAGTGACCCCACAAAGGCCATAGAGTCTGCAGCTTTGTTATGCTCTCTTGGAATTTGCTCAAAAGTGATGCTAGAAAAGTGTGGTTTGTAGGCATCCACTAGTTGTTTGTAAGGGACCAACTTTTTCTCTTTTGTTTGGTACTCATTTGTGACTTGTCGAATGACTAGTTGTGAGTCTCCATATACCTGTAGTTCTTTGATTTCCCATTGGACTATTGTATGAAGACCTATGAGGAGTGCTTCATACTCGGCTATGTTGTTAGTGCAAGGAAATGCAAGTTGATATGACTGTGGGATATAGTCATTTTGAGGAGTGATAAAAAGGATGCCGACTCCTGATCCATGTTGTGTGTAGGAACCATCAAAATATAATTTCCACATTATTGAGGTAGAGAGATTGAAGAGATTTTCATCCGAAAAGTCAGATACTATAAGATGTACATCTGTCATGGGTGCTTCTGCTAGTTGATCTGCTAGGGTTTGTCCCTTGATTGCTTTACGATCCACATACTCAATGTCAAACTCACTAAGGATCATGACCCATTTAGCTAGTTTGCCTGTGAGAGCTGCTTTTGCTACTAGATACTCTAATGGATCAATTTTGGCTATTAGATTTGTGTGTTGGTTTAGCATGTAATGTTGCAACTTTTGGGAAGCAAACACTAAGGCTAAACAAGCTCTTTCCATAGGTGAATAATCGAGTTTGTAACCCACCAAGGTTTGACTAATATAATATATTGCATGCTCTTTTCCTGACTCATCATGCTATGCTAGAAGAGTCCCTAGGGTTGTAGTTGTAGTTGAGATGTACAAGATCAAAGGCCTATCGACAAATGGTGGTACCAAGACCGAAGGTGTAGCTAGATATTCTTTGAGCTGATCAAATGTTGCTTGACACTTATCGTCCCATCAAAATGTGACATCCTTTCAGAGCAAGTGTTGAAATGGTTGATATTTATCCACTAACTATGAGATAAACCGTCTAATGGATTGTAACCTTCCTTGAAGGCTCCTAAATGCTTTCAGATTCTTTGGTGGAGGCATCTCCATTATAGCCTTGACTTTCGCTAGATCTACTTCAATGCCTCTGTGAGATATAATGTATCCCAATAGTTTTCCTGAGGTTACCCCAAAGACACATTTCTTTGGATTGAGTCTTACTTGATATCTTTCGAGTTTGTTAAAGATTTGTCCTAGAACCTGTATGTGATCTGCCGTAGAAGACTTTTCTAGTATATCATCAACATAGTCCTCCATGATGTGATGAGAGAGATCGTGGAATATCACTATCATTGCTCTTTGATAGGTTGCACCTATGTTTTAAGACCAAATGGCATGACGCACCAATAATAGGTACCCCAAGGACAAGTGAAGGCAGTTTTATGTTGATCTTCTTCCACTATCATTATCTGATTATTGCCAGAAAATCCATCCATTAGAGAAAGCATTTCTTGACCAACAGTCAAGTCTACTATGAAATCAATGTTTGGCAATGGAAAGTCATCTTTGGGACATGCTTTGTTAAGATCTCTGAGTTGGAACACATGTGAATGCCCCCATTTGGTTTAGCCACAGGTACAATGTTTGAGACCCATTCTGGATAATCAATAGGCTTGATAAATTTGGCATCTAGCAGTTTCTGTATTTCAACTTTCACCAAGAGAGCGATCTATGGGTGCATCTTTCTTAGTTTTTGCTTGATCGGTTTAGCTTTTGGATCAACCATGAGATAGTGAACTACTAGTGAAGGGTCCAACCCTGGCATATCAGCATAGGTCCATGCAAAGTTGATGGTTTGATGTAAGAATAATTTGGTAAGATTCTTGTGCTCTTGTTCCGATAATGATGCTGCAAGGAATGTGGTCTTATGATTTTGCTCTATGCCCAGATTTATCTCTATAGAATCTTCCACTAGGAGAGTTGACTTCTCTTGATACTTGGATGGTAAGGGAAGGTCAAATCCTCCATCCTCAGGTGCCATAGTTGGGTTTTCACCTTTGGATATGTCCTTTATTTTTATTGTTTTGTGATCGAGAAGTGCCACAGTGTGGTTTTCACCTAGAGATCTTTCTTTATTTTTACTTTTACGACTGGAGGATTTGGCATTCTCACCAAAATAAGCAGTTTGCTCTAGTTCCATTACAAAACTAGCTTTGTGATCACCAAGAGGGATACCATCCTAGAGTCCCATGAACTCAGCAATAGCTTCATCATTCTTAAAAACATTTAGAATGGAGAACCGTTGTTGGTCCCAATTGATAAGTTCAGGGTAGACAAGTGTTACAATCTAGGTGCTAGTGGTTGATGTTAATGTCATGCCCACATTTTCCATGTGGTCACAACACACATCGCACGTGTCATAGCCACATCTGTCATGTGGTTATGACACGAGATATGAAAAACTTTTCTCACACTGTCCTAAAAACCCCTTCGCATGCGTAAGCATGCTCGGCGGTGTTCTCTCATGGCGAAACACTACAATTTTTGGCGGGATATAAGTACAATTGCGTGCAACCAGACGCATACAGATCAACAAGAGGGTCTGTACGACGCCGCTAATGTCATTGCAAGAGTGAGATTACCAAAGTTCCTAAATCTAAACCTCGACAATCTCCGGCAGCATAATGCCTTACGGCGTTAGTGGGAATTACGCTGCACTCATTTACGCACGTGGTTCACTGATAGATTAACAACTTCCCATGACGCCTTGTTCTGACTAAACCGACTAGTGATCTCCCTATTTAGTCATTTTTCAGCCAGGCATGGTTGTCTGTCTCCTCTCTTGTTTCCTGAAACATACTCCTCCTACGACTTAGCATTCTCAACAAGGCAGTTTGATTGCTCTCTCTTCCCTTTTCACTGGTTCTTAATTTTGATTGTATTTTTATCGCCCTTACCTTAACTATTTCTCTGTTAATTTAGTGTGTTTATATTTCGGTCTCTCTCTCTCTTTCGTTTTCTATGCTTTCTTTATGTGTATCCGGTCCTTTCTTCATGATTTACGTAAATCAGGGTTATCACTGCAGCTATTGTTGATATTAAACCTAACTTCAGGATGGTCTAGGTCACATAGACTGGTTTACTACTTCACTGGACTCGGTCTCCTAGTCTTCTCCGATCACGGTATCTCCTCTTCGTTTGTACTTATTAAACTTGTTCCTAAGCAGATTTAGCAGAAGGGTCCGTCAACTTAGTTCTCTTATCCCATGTGGGAAATGTTGCGCATTTTCTCCTCTGTGTTTTCCAATGTTAGTTTTTCTTCTTCGGACTCTCTTACAGGTTTACTTATGAGGTCGTTTACTACAGTTGGGATTAAAATGGCCACATGGAATGTCTGTGGTGGCTTCTTAAGTTTATTTCCAGTGTTCTTATAAGCAAGGTGACGTGTAATTTTCCTCTTCATTTTCCTTCTTTTTTTTTTCCTGGTTATTGACATTATGTTGGTAGTGGAAACTTCCGAGAAACTCTTTCCGGAGTATTACAGTATATTCCTTTATGCACCCATTAAATTATAATTTTATTTTCTCTTATCTATAATTACTGTTGTTATTATTACTAATCAGTATTATTAATACTCTTATTGTAAATCATTTACCGTTGTTAATACATGTAGGAGGCTCTTCACTTTATAAAACCCTGTTCATGGAAAGATAACTTCTTTGGTTGTTGTGTTCAACACTTAATAAAAACTAACTGTGAAAATATAATTTTTTATTTTATTTTGTATATCCATGTGTCTTATTTTATTAAGATTTTAAACGAGGGCCCAATAAAATGGTTCATAGGACTACTCCTATATATATATATATATATATATATATATATATATATATATATATATATATATATATATATATATATATATATATATATATATATATATATATATATATATTTTAATGTATATGTAGAAGACGAAATTGTTCTCTTAACTTTGTTAAACAATATATATATATACCTATATGTATATATATATATTTCTATATATATATATATATATAGATATAGAAATTATTTCATTATTTATTGATATATACATAGACATATATAGTATCTATATATGCCTATATATATAGCAATAAAATGCATTCATTTCTAAATAGACCAATCATATGTTAGGGCCAAAGCCCTAACATTTTTTGTTTGTTTTTTTTTTTTTTTGGTTTTTCCACAGCAAGCGGCGGACATGGGCGGCGGTGGCCGCAGTGGCAGAGGAAGCAGGGTCGGTGCACAGAATGGAGGGCCTGTGCAGGCCGCGGGAGTTATAAGGGGAAGGGGGATGTGGGGTGGGGCTTCGCCCCACCCCACACCTCCATTTATTTGTTAGAGCCTGCGGTGGGGATTTCTCCCCACCGCCCCATATGAAACCGCGACTGTGTGTTTATGCCGCGAGTTTATAATTTCGACAGTCATCTCTTTATGGTGCTTTTCGTTGATATCTATCAACACTAATATATTTATATATATATATATATATATATTCTTATATGTATATATATAGAATCCTTAATTTTCTCAAATTAACTACCTTATTCATTTTCTCAAATTCACCCTGTTAGAATGGTAATTACATAACAATTATATATATATTTATTCCAGTTTCACTTATTCAGTAGAAATGGTAAATATATATCAACTCATTATATTTATATATATATATATATATATATATATATATATTTATATATATATATATATATATTTATATATATATATATATATGAATATATAACGATATATATTCCATTTTCATAAAACATATAAGTTTCTCAATTAACAAACAGAAAAATATACATGCTAGATTTCCTCTAATCTTTTCGAATTAACTGAATCTACTATGTATGAAGAATAAACTCAAACATTTAAAATTGTCTTTTCCTTTAGAACAATGAACCATAAAAACTAACATTTCAACTAGTTAAGCAATTCCAAACTTTCAAATGTAAACAAACTCAGATTAGATTGCAAATCAATAATGAACTCTTCCTTTCAGTAATACTTGAAACACAAATAAATTGCTATTTAACAAGGTTTACAAACATCAACTTGAAAATTTAAGCACATTCATATTACAGATTTTAAACCATGGATACAACAACTAACTTTCCAGATATGAACTTTCTTCACCCAACAGTATACAACTGGTAGCTTGAGACAACCAAGTAGAAGACCATTACTAACAAGATCAGGGAGGTGGTTTCCTTCACCCCCAGGGTAACAATAAATTACAACAATAATAAGAGAGGTACTCTCTCTTCAACTCTCATGAAATGAACCAGGCCTAAATCTCATGACAAAGAAGAATAACTGTTTCTTCACAAATATAACTCCTCCCAAGCCAACCAGAAGCTCCAAGAGAAAACCTACGTATCAAAGACAAACAAAGAAGAAAACACCACTCATCTAGCTCTCCTCCCTTCCGTAGACCCGCAAGTGGGTCACCCCCGAGCTAGGGAGACCATACTCACACCTGGGTACTCAAACACTCCACTTCACAACAGTAACAACAACAATCCCAAAGCACACAAACACCCGTGGGTAATTTACACAACACGGAAACTCAACTACAGTGAGTTTCATAAGGGGCAGTAGAGTGGACACACTCGACTCCAGAGTGTCACCCTGACAGATAAGTTAACCAATATAATTTCTCTTGGTCTCAAACCAAGTTTGATCACAAATTTTAAGAAATCTGTATATGACTCTCAAGTCAAAGATACAGTCACAGATACATGCCCTCAAGGCTTTCAACATCCCAAAAGATGGAAACAGGTATGCACCCGAGGAGGATCTCTCCTCCCCTACCCCAAACTTGATGAGCATTTCTCCCAAGTGGGAGAAGCTCTGTCAAACAACCCAACAATAAACCCCACAGAAAACAAATCTAACACAAAATCACACACATTACATACACAATCAGCTATATGAAACAATGGTAAAAATCAAACCAACCTTGCAAAGCCCTCCTGGAATGAAACTGTTGCAGAGTCCACAGAGTTCTCTTCCAACCTTAGCCACCAACTCCCTCTCCCTTCTCTATCCTGCAAGCTAACCTTTCTATATTTGGTAAGGCAAAAATGAAAGTTTCCCCAAAATTCAACTAACTCCCTCTCATCCCAAAATTGGAAACAAATAACCAAATTCTTTTCAGTTTTGAGGAATGGGGAGGTGACACTTGTCATCTCCTCACTCTCCCCCAAAACCACTATTCTGTCCTGGTGGCTTATGTCACTCTCCATTCCAAGAGTACTCCTTATTCCTCTCCTCATGTGATTCCTCTTACACATGGGAGAAATAAAAGGAGTTAATGGGGAAGAAGACAGGTGACCCATGCTCCTTCTTCCTTTCTTCACATGGGTGTCCCCACAGCACATGGGGGAATCTCACTATGGAAGGGGTGACTTTAAGTCAATCCTTCAATAATGGATGGCATCTCTTACCTTGGGGAATGTAGAGGGGATGGGTTGGGTGTTGGTACAACCCATCATGTCCCCTCCTACCTCCAATTTTCGCCACTTAACTTCAGGGGGAAGTTAAAATGACTAGATGGAGGTTACTCAAGGGTTACCCATGCCAAATGGGCCCCTGGACCCATGGGGTATAACCCAGGGTCAACTTTAACCCATACAAGACACCCCTGGTCAAGGTAAAGCACAAGAAAAGGCCTCATAAATTTAAATTAAATAAGGAAATTCAATTTCAATATATTTTTTTTTTTACAACACAAATATAAAATAATGTTACATGAGGGTAACCTAATCCACTCAACCATACGAAAGACCACATTACATCATTACATCAAACACAAGAGATCTTGGTTCCTCGTGGAACCAGATCGGCTTAACAGGGAATAACAATTAACAAGGTGCGGAATGATCTCCGAATTCTGTGGTTTGATTAGTAATTCCTGCACACTAAATTACAAGATCAGTAACCACATAAAATCATCATAGCCGAAGCAACTTGAAAACATGCATTATCATGACATAGTACTAATTAACATAAATGAAATCATATTACAATTTTCCATCATCACCTAATTAATCCTCTCTTTTTTTTTTTTTTGAAATGTAAACTTATCCAAACATCACCCAATTAGTTTTTTCAAAATCATAATAATAAAGTTTAATAGTTTGACAATTCCGGGAACTGCTATCCCACAAACATAAAAAGTAAAAATAACAGTCATGTAAATAGTCATAACAACAGTAGTAAAAAGGGTGGTCCTCACATCCTCTCCCCCTAAGACGGTACTTCCTCCTGGAAGTCGTCAAAAAGGTGAGGATAAAGGGTCTTCAGTCTCTCTGCATCTTCCCATGTTGCAGTGACTTCGTCGTATAGGTCCCACTGGACTCTAACCTGGTCCAGCTCTCGACCTCGAAGGGCCAGCGTCCGACGAGCCAATATGCGAATTGGCTCCAACGCCAGTTGTCCGTCTGCCTCTACCTGAAGAGCACTCCAATCCAATACGTGAGATAAGTCAGAAATATATTGATGTAAAACTGATACATGAAATACATCATGGATACGCGACAGGCTAGGTGGCAAGGCTAGACGATAGGCTACTGGTCCTATCCGCTCCAAGATTTCGAAAGGTCCTACAAATCGAGGTGCGAGCTTAGAGCCTTTTCCGTAACAGATTGGACTCTTGTGCGGCCGCACTCTCAAAAATACTCTTTCCCCCACAGAGAAGCTTCGGTCTGTCCTCTTAGCATCGGCATACTTTTTCTGCTTGTCCTGTGCTTCCTGAAGCCTCTGTCTTATCTGTTTGACTTGCAGTTCCATATTCTGAACTATCTCTGGGCCGATGACTGTTCTGTCCTCTATTCGATCCCAACTCAAAGGTGTTCTGCATGGTCTGCCATATAACGCCTGGAACGGAGGCATACCCAACGAGCTATGATGCCCATTATTGTAGGCGAACTCAACTAGATACAGGTACTCCTCCCATCTAGACTGGTGGTCCATCACATACATGCGAAGCATGTCTTCTAACACCTGGTTAACTCTCTCTGTCTGTCCGTTGGTTTCTGGATGATATGCTGAACTGAAGTTGAGCTGTGTGCCCAACGCCTGATGTAAGGCTTTCCAGAACGATGAAGTGAATACGGAGTCTCTGTCAGATATAATGCGGCAAGGTACCCCATGAAGTCTAACAATCTGATCAAGAAACACCTTTGCCACTGATGGTGCATTGTATGTTGTGCATATTGGTGAAAAATGCGCCACTTTGGTCAGCTTGTCAACTGTCACCATAATAGCATCATGGCGACGTGATGACATAGGTAAACCAACGATAAAATCCATAGAAATGGTGTCCCATTTCCATTCAGGTATCTCGTGAGGGTACAACAGTCCCGCTGGATGCTGATGTTCGGCCTTGACCCTCTGACATTCCAGGCAACGAGCAACAAATTCGGCAATGTCACGCCTCATCCCCGCCCAATGATAAAGCTGTCGTAAGTCAGCATGCATCTTCTTCACTCCTGGGTGTGCTGCATAGGGTGCTCTATGAGCCTCTGATAGGATTACTGCGCGAAGATTACCCGCATGGGGTACATAGATGCGCTGCCGATGTCGAAGCATACCGTCAGACTCAAGGGTATATCCTGTAAATTTGCCCTCAAGGGCCTTCTGATTTAGCAATGCCTGCTGCACCTCAAGAAACCATTCGTCCTCCGGTAGATGCTGTAAGATGCGATCTTTCAAGTCCATCCTCAAGGTCAGGGTTCGGTTCTCGTGACGCCTTCGACTCAAAGCATCAGCGACCACGTTCTCCTTCCCTTTGATGTAGTGGACATCGAAGTCGTATTCGCATAGGAATTCCATCCAACGCCGTTGGCGGGCGTTCAAATTGGGCTGTGTAAAAATATACTGCAAACTATGATGATCCGAATGGAGTTCAAAGCGTCGACCTAAGAGAAAGTGTCTCCAGCGAACCAAGGCATGAACAACAGCTGCGAGCTCTAAGTCGTGCGTAGGATAGTTTAACTCATGTGTCTTTAGTTTCTGCGATTCGTATGCGATCGCTCGACCATCCTGCATAAGCACGGCTCCCAAACCTTCTAATGATGCATCTGTGCAAACTACAAACTCCTCTGTAGGATCTGGGACTGCTAAAATAGGAGCACTAGTAAGACGCTCCTTGAGGACTCCAAAAGCCTTTTCACACTGCTCGGTCCAAGTGAAACCCTTCCCTTTTCGCTGAAGGGAAGTAATGGGATGTGCTATCCTGGAGAAACCTTCGACAAACCGATGATAATACCCGGCTAACCCCATAAAGCTTCTGACCTCTGTCACGTTAGTGGGTGCCGGCCACTCCTGAATTGCTCTGATTTTAGATGGATCTACGGAGATGCCATCGCCTGATAAAATGTGTCTCAAATACTGCACCTCTGTCCTGAAGAAGGCACACTTCGCCAAGTTGCCATAAAGCTGCTGCCCTCGTAATTGCTGCAAAACTTGACGCAAGTGCTCTACATGCTCCTCCTCAGTCCGTGAATAAATCAAAATGTCATCTAGAAATATGATCACGAACCGATCTAGGTCAGTACGGAACACCCCGTTCATGAGACTCATGAATACTGCAGGAGCGTTCGTCAGCCCGAAAGGTACCACTGTGAATTCGTAATGGCCATATCTGGTTCGAAAAGCAATTTTATGAATATCTGACTCTGTGATGCGCAATTAGTGATACCCAGATTTTAGATCGATTTTCGAGAACACTCTGGCTCCCTGCATCTGATCAAAAAGGTCGTCAATCCTAGGCAGAGGATAACGGTTCTTCACCGTCACCTTGTTCAACTGCCTGTAGTCCATACATAGACGAAGAGACCCATCCTTCTTCTTCACGAAGATAACTGGTGCGCCCCATGGTGAAATGCTAGGTCGGATGTGTCCCTTCTCAAGTAATTCCTCTAACTGCAGTTTAAGTTCAGTGAGTTCATGGGTAGTCATCCTATAGGGTGCACGGGATATCGGTTCTGCACCTGGCACCAAGTCGATGTGGAAGTCCACTTCTCTGCATGGAGGCATACCTGGTAATTCCGACGGAAATACATCGGCAAACTCTCTAAGGACAGGGTGATCTTCTAAAGTAGCCTCAGGGTCATCCTCTGCTCTATCACTGACCGTGATGGCAAACATTTGACATCCCTTCCGCATACAGCACTTAAGCTGCTGAGCGGATATCATACAAGCAGCCGTGGGCTTTTGAATGCCCACTATCTCAACCGATGAACCATGATCGTCTAAATAGCTAATCGTCCTCTGGCGACAATCAAGCTTGGCTCTATGTGCCGCAAGCCAATCCATACCCAGAACTACTCCGTAGGATCCTAATGGTATAATCCTAAGGTCACATGTTGTGGTGAATGACCCCAATGTGATCTCACAATCTCTAACCAAGGAATCTACTGACATCTTGGCCCCTGAGGCCAACTCAACTTCCCACCTAATGTCTTGCCTAGAAGCCACCAGCCTGCAACGCTCCACTAACGATGTAGACAAAAAAGAGTCAGTAGCTCCTGAGTCAAAAAGGATCGAAATGGAAAAGTCTCCAATCGTACCTGCTGCCTCGATGACAGAAGCCTGGAAATCAGCCTGGCGGTTATCAACCGCTGCAAACATGTGGTGGGTTCTGCCCATGTCACCTACGGTCTGCTCCGATCCTCCTGATCGGGGCTGTCCCCCTGCAGTAAATCCCTGCAGGCACTCTCTAGCCAGATGCCCTGCCCCACCACATACATAACATGGTCCTCTAACCTGTAACTGCCCTGACTGTGTTCTGCCCGATTGTTGTTGCCCAGTCCGTCCGGTGGATCCCTGTGAGCCTCTGTAAGACTGCTGGGACCTCGCGGGTCCTGCCGATGAACCCTGCTGTCTCTGATCTCTGCGTGGACCCTGCTGCTGCCATCCACGGTTCTGTCCTCCCTGTCCCCTTTGTTGAAATTTGGATTTTTGCTGATGTTGCTGCTGCTGTGGAGGCCTAGGAGGTAATGATGAAGGATTATATCCTCCTCTCTGTGTTGTGTTTTGAGGCCTTCAGAAATTTTGCTGTTGTTGGGGATTACGTTCCTGGTACTGCGGGCGTGGATTCTGTCCTCGTCCCTGAATTTCCTCTGATATAAGGGCCTTTTCAACAACCTCGCTTATGGTATGGGGATTTGCCATACGAACTGGTCCTGCTATCCCGTGATTTAGCCCTCTGATGAATTTGTGTATTAAGATTTTCTCATCATGGAGGTATTCCGCGTAACGAGAAAGCTCTATAAATCGGCTCTCATACTGAGTAACGGTGAGTCCCCTCTGCTGTAAATCATGGAACTCATCGATCCTGCGCTGTCTATAATGTTCGGACAAATATCGCGCATTGAAGCGCTCAATGAAGATGTCCCATGTGAGTGTATCCAAGGAGAGTCGGCGCTTGCACTCCTCTGTACGCCACCAGGTAGCTGCTGCATCCCTAAGAAGATGGACTGCCACTCGTGCTTTCGTGTTGCTTCCATATGGTCGCAATGCGAAACACCTATCTAAGCTAATCAGCCAAGCCTCGGCCGCTCCCTCTGTAGCACCTACGAAAGTGGGTGGGTTGAGCCTCAGTAGATCTCTGATGGGGTCCCCTCTGTCTCTAAGTCTCACAAGTGGCTCTTCCACCCCATCCTCATATAATCCATGCTGAACCTGTTCTTGTCTCAAAAGTCTCGGAGGACTCCTGCTCCGTGCTCGGGAGGCTGACCCTACCTCCTCTACTGTTGTGTCGGGAATCTCAACGAAGGGCTCCACATGTGGCACCTCTAGTGGATCAACGCGGGGCTCCATACATGGCTCAATATGTGACTCGGCACGTGGCTCCTCTCGCGGATCAACACGAGGCTCAGGAATCACTGGCGGTAACCTGTCTAACATAGTCTGTAGTGCCTATAAGATCTGTGGACCTATATCCAATACTGGTGTAGCCTGTGGTCCTAATGGTGCTTGTGGTACAGGTGGTGCAGGTGGTGCTGCTGTAACTACGGGTGCCAATACTGGTGTCGCCTGTGGTACTAATAGTGCTTGTGGTACAGGTGGTGCAGGTGGTGTTGCTGTAACTACGGGTGCCAGTCCCTCGGCTGAGGAATCGCTGTGCACCTCGACTGACGCTGTGTGGTGTGATCGCGCTCGTCGAACACGTCGGGGAGGCATCCTACAAAACAAGGTAGAAACTAATTAGCCAAGATTGCGGAATAATAACGTGCCCAAATACGCCCAGTGTTTAAAACTTGGCTTTGATACCAAATGTCATGCCCACATTTTCCATGTGGTCACAACACACATCGCACGTGTCATAGCCACATCTGTCATGTGGTTATGACACGAGATATGAAAAACTTTTCTCACACTGTCCTAAAAACCCCTTCGCATGCGTAAGCATGCTCGGCGGTGTTCTCTCATGGCGAAACACTACAATTTTCGGCGGGATATAAGTACAATTGCGTGCAACCAGACGCATACAGATCAACAAGAGGGTCTATACGACGCCACTAACGTCATTGCAAGAGTGAGATTACCAAAGTTCCTAAATCTAAACCTCGGCAATCTCCGGCAGCATAATGCCTTACGGCGTTAGTGGGAATTACGCTGCACTCATTTACGCACGTGGTTCGCTGATAGATTAACAACTTCCCATGACGCCTTGTTCCGACTAAACTGACTAGTGATCTCCCTATTTAGTCATTTTTCAGCTAGGCACGGTTGTCTGTCTCCTCTCTTGTTTCCTGAAACATACTCCTCCTACGACTTAGCATTCTCAACAAGGCGGTTTGATTGCTCTCTCTTCCCTTTTCACTAGTTCTTAATTTTGATTGTATTTTTATCGCCCTTACCTTAACTATTTCTCTGTTAATTTAGTGTGTTTATATTTCGGTCTCTCTCTCTTTCGTTTTCTATGCTTTCTTTATGTGTATCCGGTCCTTTCTTCATGATTTACGTAAATCAGGGTTATCACTGCAGCTATTGTTGATATTAAACATAACTTCAGGATGGTCTAGGTCACATAGACTGGTTTACTACTTCGCTGGACTCAGTCTCCTAGTCTTCTCCGATCACGATATCTCCTCTTCGTTTGTACTTATTAAACTTGTTCCTAAGCAGATT